>OU015492.1:185272162-185611158 GCA_907164885.2 Dolomedes plantarius | reverse complement strand
CATAGTGAAGTTAATTCTACTATGAAAGTATTTGGACTCGCCATTTCAACTTTGCCTTCGTGAGTCAGAAGCATGTTCGAAACCTGTTTTTTGGATGATCCATTTCCTAAATTCTTGTGTTGGGACTTATACATACCCCCCTTCCCCTGACCGGAACATGCCAGACCAGGTCTTGACTGCGGGAAGAAGAAATCGGATCTGGTTTACAATGGCACCACAAGGGTTGGAGTCCGACTTTAACCAGGTGCCACTTCATTTTTGACTAAGCAACTACAAAAAGGGGCGGACATCTGGAGGGCTCGTACCTTCTCCCATATTTTCTTACCCCATTGAAAGGCTTTCCGGTCTACAGATTTAACGTGCCCTTATTCGGGATAGACCCGAAGGTATTTGATGGCGTTCGTCGGGATTCGAAGTGAGCATCCCCAAACCGACGAGCAACGCTCTACCACTAGAATTCCTCAGGTCCTAATACTAAATCCTTTTTAAGGCAAGTTAATCCCAATATGTGACTCTTTTCCCCTGGAACATAGTAAAATGTGGCCTTTCCAACGTCTCAGTTTAGAGAATTTTTTTGCATTGTATGAGATGTTTCAGAAAGCTGAAATAAATGCTATTGAAAATTACAAACGTCGCTTTTATATGAGATGGAGGTTGATTAAAATTACAGGGGGAGATCTCAAAGAATTTTGAAACCCGTGTTTCTGAAGTAAATCGAATTTTCCGTAGTTGGGGTCAATTGTAAGTCCAAAAGCTCTCCTTTTTAAATCTACTTTCAACGCTAGTATTGTTCGTTGAAAGCGGAAAAAAATTAGGGTTTTTATTATGGTCGAACAACCGCATACTGTACCTGAAAAGATTATAACATGGTGGAGTAAACGTCTCAGATAATAAACTGTAGAGAAATAGCAACACGTAATTTTTTTCAGATTAATTTTTTAGAAAAAGTGTTTAAGATAAAGTTCCAATTATTACTATAAACATAAAACTTAGAATTCTGTATAATTATTAATTTATAAAAATTTGATGCTTTTAAAAATCCTTTTTTTTATTGTATGCAGCTAGACTGAGCTCAATAAAATATATTTACTAAGTTGGCCATGTTGTAAATATACATTATAATGCCAAGGAATAAAAGGAAAGTATCCCCGAACATATTAAACATATTATTGGCATTATTTAAAGAACAGGCTACTTTTCCCATTAGTTGCAAAATTTTAGGCAATTTCGTTTTCTACCTTAATTTTTCCCTAGTGGTTTAGTTCAAACTACAGATAAAATTATATTTAGAAACTCATTAATTTGAAGAACTAAGAAAAAAGTTTTTACTTGCATTTTATGAAAGTTTAAAAAAGTGCCTAATTAAAAAGAGGGAACAGTTCTTTTTATGCTTCAATATTTATTTATTTATTAAAACTTTTGTCTAAAGGAAACAGCGATATGCATTATATCACTCAGCTCAGAAAAGCTCTTCTCTAATTTCTTATACTTTGAAAAATTTTAACGCTTGACTGCCCAGAGAGGGAAAAAAATATTATCGTAGGAACCAATATGTGTCATTTTTCAAAGATGTTATTGTGTATTAAGTTTGAAAATAGGCTTGTCATTTTCTGTAAAAATATCTCTAAGCAAACCTTTTATACATGAAATAATAAAAACATTTTAAAATGTGACGTCCATCAAAGTAAGACAGAGAAAATGGAAAATTTTTCATATAATTTAGTTTCACCTTGAGCAGTTTTGAAGCTTTGTCTTCAAATATTCAAACTTCCAATCTGGCAGAAATATCTTTTTCCTCACTATATATAAAATTTAAAAACTTAATCTGCTGATAGTTAGTGCAATATATGAAAAAAATTTCCGACCAATTCAACTGGAATATTCATTTCAATTCTGAAGTCAGAAATCTTACTCATTTAATTATCATCGAGAGATGATATATGACTTTCATGCGAAATGAAAATTTTCTTATCAGATAGAAACGTTAATTGAATTTTAGATGAGTCCTTTTTCAAATTTAGCATTTAATCTCTCTCTTAATAAAAAACCCTAGAAGATAAATTCCTGTTTATTTAAAATTCTAGGAAACTAACCATGAACACTATATTAACAACTGACAAAAACAAAACAAAAATTGTCATGAGGTCTCTATGGTTGTTTGCTTTCCTTGAAAAATTATGCTTGAATCGTTATTTATTGTTCTAATTTATATTAGTTAAAATAATTGCATTTGGGTATATCACATATATGTATGTAAATACGTTTATGAGATTCCAGAACAATTAAAATTAACAGCCATTAGTTTTTTGGAAATGAATCAAGAATTAACATGTACTTCAGTTATAATTTTTTTTTCTAAATATACTACATTTTGTCAATACTAAACAACTTAGAAATTGAAAAAAATAAAAGTAGAGAGGTTGTACCGTGAATTTATATATAAAAAAATTGCGAATGGTGCAGAAAACTCCTAAAAAATGCTACATGTTATGAAAATATAACATGTAGAAGAGATGCAACATAACATCTATACCTTGGCAATGTCTAATATTTTTTCCCTGCTTGAATTTATTTTCCGTTTATTTTTAAACGGAAATGCATAACGATGGTAATAAAACAACTTTTTATGTTTATAAGTATAGTTTCATTACGACTGATGAAATGGAAATGCAATAATATATGAATCTTAAAATTTGGATTTAGTTTTTAAATCGAACTAATCAGCAACCACCCAAATTTATACAAAACGCTCTTTCAGAATACATTTAAATTTTTTATTTATAATTTTCATTTTGTTTAAAGCTGCTGTGTACTAACCCTATTGGATTAGCTCACCTCAATGTTAATCTATGTAGAAAATTTGTCTACTATTTTCAGTTACATAAAAGCTGATAATCCAATAAAAACGGTATTTTCAGATAGCCTAAACTTTTCTGCACCTTGCAACAGGATTAATTTTATAAATTTCATCCACCAAAGGAATTGCTGAATGTTTAAAGCATAAAATACCAGATCCCCCCCCCCCCCCCCGAATAATTTAAATTTCAAAATATTAGTTGCAATTTTTTAAAAATGAAAAATGCCCCAAGGTGTACAATTTCTTTCTCTATTACGGAGTACGATTAAAAAAATCTTTACATCCAAGTCGGCAATTCTTGAAAATATTTTATCCATATGTTAACATTGAGGTTCGCGAAATCAGTAGGGTTAGTACACAGCAGCCTTAAGTGTTCCGAATACTGATGTTACACAGAAGGAATATCAAATATTATACAGGGTGTTCCAAAATTCGACCGACAAATTCAGACGGGTGATAGTAGGCATGAAGACGAGCAATAATCACTTAGGAATGTATGACCGGAAACACAAACCTGACGCTGTTTACTTAATCGTACCGTACCTCTTACCAACCCCACTAGATGGCAGAAAATATCGCATTTTTCTAGAGGAGGTAGAAAACTCAAAAACAAAACAAAATCACGTAGGAATGTATGACCGGAAACGCAAACCTGATCAGCTAGAGGATAAACAAAGACATTCACCCAGGATTTTCATTTCTGCATCTTTGTGTATCCTCTAGCTGATCAGGTTTGCATTTCCGGTCATACATTCCTATGTGATTCTGTTTTGTTATTGAGTTTTCTACCTCCTTCTGAAAAATGCGATGTTTTTGGCTATCTAGTGGGGCTGGTAAGAGGTACGGTCCGATTTAGTAAACAGTGCCCTCCAGCGTCAGATTTGCGTTTCCGGTCATACATTTATAGAGAATCTATGCTCACTTCTACCCAGACTTGGGTGTATATAATTTGAAGTGGCACTCTATTTGAATTATATACAAACACAGTTTATACATGATATAATGTTTATTGAATTCGCTGCACATATAATTGGCTTTTACAGCAATAAGCATGCGTACTACTTGTACGGAATGTAAATACAGCTTTTAAGGACAATATATTTTTATACTCACGAACAGTAAGTCAAACCAGCAGTACTGCCACGTAAACTTCTGGCCCGTATAGCACTAGCGCAGGATAACACCTTTTCAACCTTAACAACAACTCCCTTTTTTCATTAATGACGCTGCGTGGTATTTATACTAAGCGCGTATGCCAAAATTAGCATATCTGAAGCAGCTTCTTTAATTCACTCAAAAGTTCGATTCTTGTGAATCGAATCTTGTGTATACCTTACACTGGCCTCCCTCGAAAAAAAAATTTAGGTAACTGAGGTCTGAACGGCTTCAGTTAACTAATTGAAAACGCGTGCTGGTCTGACTTTTTACATAATGGGTGGCAAAGCCAAAAAACCTTCCACACGTTGTGTGGGGGAAAAACGCCACTACCATTTTACAAAACTAACCCCGAAGGGTCCAGGTGACACCATTACACAGTGGATTTGCAGAGTTGCGGATACTGGGCTGGCCAACTGCGCCCTAAAATATCTATTTTAATTAAAAGTGACAACACAATTGCACAGCATGACATTTCTGGACTGTATCTGCTCTCCCCCAATTTATAATGTACATGTGTTATGATTTGTGAAGTTAGTATGTTAGTTGTTTGTTATCTGTAGTTAGTATGTATTTTTTTTCACTACATGTCCCCTTCAAAAATTTATAAAACAATAGTATGCCTTTTTTTTTTCAGTGGCTCACTCCTTCCCCTCAAAATGTTTACACAGTATATACAATGGGGAACTTCAAACCAATTTGGTTCGATTTTATTAAAGGGTGGGAGTTAGAATAAGAAAGTTGATACAAGACTTGTTCCTCATGAATGCAGCAACTTCACTGCACCAGTTTGTCCAATCCGCTGAACCTCTCTTGATGGTCGCAGTCCTAGTAAAGGGGTTCGTTGACCGTGTGGGCATCCTTCGTGCAGCAGGTCGTTGGTCCTGAGGCGCTGGTCCGGCTTGACGATGGACAGGAGGTCTCTTGGGAGGAGGCCAACCTTGCTGGGCGGCTGATATCTTGCGTTCCCTGTACTTATGCAAAGGAGCTTTAAAATTGTCATTCTTCCTTTTTATAACCTTGTGTACCTTATGTGTGCCACGTTCATCCTTAGATGGAGGTTTTGTAGTGCACACTTTACTTTTCTCCGTACCTTTTAGAGTATAGGCATTAGATTTTAATGCAGATTCTATTGTTTCAAATTTATACGCCGCACCAACGTGTTTAGTTCCTGGCTTTATCTCGATGCTTGTGTCATGTTTTTCAACAACCTGACTCTGTTTTTCGTATTTGTGCTTATACGACTTCTTTTTTACCTCCTTAATTACTTCAGTATTAGCAATTTTAATGCTGGAACCTGAAGGCGCTTTTTCACGTTTTTTATCCCCCTTAACTTTAGTTTTATCCTCTTTTGACGAAAAAGTCTCTTTGAAACTTGCGATATCAGAATCGTTATCATTTAAATTCTTTAACACTGCTTCAGTTTTAGGAAGATTAAGCTTTTCGTACTCGTGCGTTTTATTGCAAACTTTCTCTATAACTTCCGAAGCATCAGCTAAACTACCTACAGTATAACTCTGTGTCAACTTTTCATCCTGATTCTCAGTCTGGTTTTCATGTACTTTATTTAAAACCATATTATCAACCTGGCCTACACAATCCCCATTCGGCTGGAAACTTGAAATAATATCATCACCTAGCAAGTTCCTACTATCGTTTAAAGAATTTTTATTGTCGTCAACTAATAAGTATTCACTAACTTCCGTAACGCATACTTCGTCATCTACTAAATTTCCTTCATTAACAGATGTGTGAATATCATCTAAAATATCAGGTATAGCATCAATAATATCAGGTATAGCATTAATAATATCAGGTATAGCATTAATAGAAGTGTCCGATGATTTATTTTCTAAACCACTAGCATTAGTATCGGCCCTATTTTCAGAAATTTGTACTGGAATTACCTCATCATTCCAGCTAGACTCACTTTCTTTATAAGCCACAAAAATACCCTGACTTTCACTATTCTCAAAATAATGATTACTACTCGGACAAAATAATACATTTGACCAAACAGTTTCAACAGGTTGAACCATATCATGTGAATCAACTTGCCAGTGCAAGTAAGGTGCTTCCCTATTATTTTCTTTAAGTGCACTAATTTCATTATAACGCCGTGCGCTTCTATTATTTTGCCTGCGGTACTGCTTACGCTGCTGGTTTGAAACTCGCGAAAAATTTTGGCGCGGCTGTATAAAACTTCTCGTACCTGAATGACGGTGAGGGGTAGCGAAGAAATGTCTATTGTCATATTTAGCTAAAGCTTGAAGGAGGGAAACCTTGCTTGTAATTGTTTGATTATCTAAAAAATCTTGAACACTTGGCTTCAAACGTTGGATAACTATTTTTAAGATTATCGCTTCCGTCATTCCCTCTAAATATTCCTCACACTTGGAAATCTTTTCCATAGCAAAATCTAATGCAGACTGACCTTCACGTTGCCTTAGCGAATAAATTTCCGCTTCAATTTCACTTTGATTAAAGGTCTTTGGAAAAACACTAAGAAACTGTTGCTTGAATGACAAATAGTCAAAAATCAGATTACTGCTTTTCATACACGTGTACCACTGATATGCACTACCTCTTAAAGCGGCTAGACCAATTTTAAGTTTATCCCCCTCTGGGGTGCATTGTTGCTGAAAGTAATGCTCAATTTTCTTTAGGAATTGGCTTGAGGGGCCGCCATTGAAGGTGGCTTCGAATGGCGCAAAATGCTGAACCATAATTACCCGAGGAAAATTTCCAGCAGGATTTTGTTCTACAACACTCATTTTTTAAATAGTATATAAGTACTTGCAACAATTTTATCAATATAAGTACATAGTACACAGTTTTAAATTTCAATTATGTTGTTCGTTACAAATGTAACGCTAACTACCAGGGTATATATATTTTTCGGGCGCCAGTATAGAGAATCTATGCTCACTTCTACCCAGACTTGGGTGTATATAATTTGAAGTGGCACTCTATTTGAATTATATACAAACACAGTTTATACATGATATAATGTTTATTGAATTCGCTGCACATATAATTGGCTTTTACAGCAATAAGCATGCGTACTACTTGTACGGAATGTAAATACAGCTTTTAAGGACAATATATTTTTATACTCACGAACAGTAAGTCAAACCAGCAGTACTGCCACGTAAACTTCTGGCCCGTATAGCACTAGCGCAGGATAACACCTTTTCAACCTTAACAACAACTCCCTTTTTTCATTAATGACGCTGCGTGGTATTTATACTAAGCGCGTATGCCAAAATTAGCATATCTGAAGCAGCTTCTTTAATTCACTCAAAAGTTCGATTCTTGTGAATCGAATCTTGTGTATACCTTACACATTCCTATGCTGAATTTGTCGGTCGAATTCTGGAACACCCTGTATATATATATTATCCGATACGGTCCGATATATATATATATATATATATATATATATATATATATATATATATATATATATATATATATATATATAAATATATATATATATATATATATATATATATATATATATATATATATATATATATATATATATATATATAAATATATATAAATATATATATATATATATATATATATAAATATATATATATATATATATATATATATATATATATATATATATATAAATATATATATATATATATATATATATATATATATATATATATAAATAAATAAATAATATATATATATATATATATATATATATATATATATATATATATATATATATATATATATATATATATATATATATATATATATATATATATATATATATATATGAATGATATTAGTTTTTGAAGGGGTAAATCAAGTTTGACTTATACAATATTCGGCACTACTACTTCTAAATATTAACTTTCCATCTAGCAAGCAGATTCGTTAACAAATGTCACGCGATCTCTTAAGCCCCGGGGATATTTTATTTGTTTATTGAAAATTTATTTTAATTGAAAAATAAGAGGAATTTTTGAAAGTTTCGTAATTGATTATATATAAATTCTGTTGGATTTCAAATATTTTGCCTTTATGAAAGTCACTTGCTTTCTGGAACACCGGGGTTGTTTTGTTTCTTATTTAAAATTTATTTTTAATTAAAAAATGAGGGGAATTTTTGAAAGTTTTGTGATTGATTGTTTATTAATTCTGTCGTATTTAAAATATTTTGCGCTTATTTCTCTTTTAAATTCTTATTTTTTTAGAGCTTTTCTGTATATTATTTTTATTTTAATCAGTTTCGAAGCATTTTATTCCAGTAAATCAAATCGATTTTCCTGCTATTTATTTTTAAGTAATTAATTATACATCCGTTACAATTATTTGATAATCTCTACATAAGGAAATTATTCAAGTTTTACTCTACATTATGAATAATATGTTGTATATTTTCAAAAGAAAAGTTCATGATTTTTATCTCAAATAAATGAAATTATGTAGACTTACGATAAAATCAATAAGAGGAAATTAAGAGCAACTTTAATTTACTAAATTAGCTAAATATTTAACACTCATTCCAAAATTTTTTAAAATTGTCTCTCATTTTCTAAAATCTAAATCTCAATTCTTTTAGGTAGGCAGTCAATTAAACTCCTAGTTTCTATACAAGATCTAGCTCTGATATCTTTCAGTGACTATAACTGGAATTAAGAAAAACAGACATATCAAAACAACATAGTTATTTCTGAACAGAATTCATTACTAATTGAAGTATTCCATTACATAATTTAACTTTTATGGAAATTTATTCATTGCAGATATGCTAATAAATAATGACACGAGAAATATTTTTTTCATTTAAATTATTTCTCTTAGTAAATTTGCTAGAAAAATTTGAAAAACCTTCTGATATATTACTTAGTACAAGAACGTAAAATTCTAATACCCTAGAATATTTTTCTCTCATGTGCTTTGATAGGGCTTTAAATTGATGTTCGGTATAAATATAACTTAATATCCGTATAAATATAACTTAATATCCGTATAATATAACTCGTATAATATAATATCCGTATAAATATAACTTAATATCCGTATAATATAACTCGTATAATATAATATCCGTATAATATAACTCGTATAATATAATATCCGTATAATATATCCATATAATATAATACGTATAATATAACTTATAATCCGTATAAATATAATTCTTATGCTAACTTAATGCTACTTTTACTTAAGTGTAAAAAGAGATGTATATCCTCAAAATTTTATGGTTTTTGCATTTGACATGAAATAAATGGTTTGATTTTTCGAGACTTATTTTATACTTGTAATAACTTTCAATTGAGTGCAACCGAGATTTTCTATTGTCTTTTTGTGACTTCTACTGTTGTTAATGTACATTATGATTTCGCTTCGCACTTTCAACATAAATTTTCTTTAGAAAACCTCTCGTGTGTAAAATAACTCTTTTGAAACTTTGTGGTTGTCCTTTTAGTTTTGTTCATCGAAAAATCCATTTGTTTTTTATGTTTATTTCCTTTCTTGTTGAAATATGTTTTAGTTTATAAGCACCCATTTAATTTTAATTCTGATCAGTCAAAGAGGTAATTTACATAGAAGTGTTATAAATGGCTTATGAAGTTGTCCGCTTTATTTTTTTAATGGTATAATCTCCTGTGGATAGAATGTAATCCGTATTTTTTATAGGGAACTTTACTTGAAACATTCAGACAGTGCTAGTTTTAAATAACGACAAAAAAAGTATACAGTCTGTACCTACCTTATTTAAAATCAAATTACGGTAATACCAACTGATAGTTTGTCAGTTCTAGACTAGTTATTAATTTATTTATACAAGCAATACAGAGGTAAATTTTCGATTCTTCTCCTTTAAATGCTTCCAGAAATTCATGGGATTTTTTTTCTGTGAATTTTGTATACAGTTAAAATAAAACTATCAATATAGTTTCAAATGTCAATTCTAAGTCTTTCATAGAATCTTATATTGATTTTCTCTCTTGTTTACTTTCGTTTCGATTTATTTGTCAGGTAACATGGAAATTCTTTCATGTGGTGCATTCTATATAGTGATACACAAGTACGTTTTCTTTAAAGGCACGGAGGTAAGAAAAATGGAAAAATAAATACTGATTTTAAAAATTGACATTAAGTAGTTTCTCCTCAAGGTGCAAACCTCATTTTGGTCGTGGATTCATAACTGAATAACTTAAAGGAGGAAATTAAAAAAGAGCAGGTTAATTTCGTCCTTAAGATCATAACTTACAATTTCGTTATATAACAAAACGCACGGAACCTTGAAGAGACGACCACTTTTGAAGAAACGTTGAAAACACACATGTTTCACAAAACTCCCTGATTTTAATATACACACTTGACAGAGTCAATCTTTAACTAGTGATAAACCTTATACTCCTGTATTTAACCGAGCATTCTCACGAATTTTGGCCAAGCTGAAACTTGGTTACCTTCGTTGAAAAGACATTACATGCACAGAGCTGGTTGGAAATATCTTAACCCTTGATCTGGCGCGCCCGTGTACAAAGTGCAGCATTTTTATAATTTTGAATGGTCTGTTTTTACATGTAAGGTTTGAATTTTCTAAGCAGTTTCTATTTATAGCTACACCCTTTCTAATGCAGGTCTGATTTTCTGACCCTTGTATTCCTTTCCATTCATTGTTAGTAGTGATTTAACCGTGGTAAACCAGCGATTATACTGGATTACAATATGTCAAAAGCAGGAGTTGATGTAGTCGATCAAATGTGCAGCTATTACAAGGCATCCCGCATATCACGAAGATGGACTCTTTCATTGTTTTTTAGGTTTTTAGACATAAAGGGAATCAATTCGCAAGCTGTCCTTAGATCCAATAAACCGGACAGTTTTGAAATAAGGCGATTGTATATGCATTCTTTGGACTTTAATTATAAATATATCTCAATATTATCAACATTTTATATCTTGTCATAAAAAGCAGAATTATTATTTTCAATTTGAAAAAGAAGTTTATTATAAAAGAAATAATCAAGGTTGAAAGAGACGTTGCACTTTGTACCATGCGTGCCTGCTGGTGTTCCAAAAATTGGCGCACCCGCTGAAGGGTTAAATGTGTGGGAAATAGGTTACACACTGCTCTGATCTGATAAAGATCTACTGAGAGGTTATTTGTTGTTACTCAGATTTCAATTTTAGTGTTTTCAAATTTATTTCAGAACACTTTACAGATGGACGTAACGTGTTCTAAAATACAATTTAAAAAAATGTTTGAGGAATATTTTAGCAACCTTTTCCGTTCTTGCTTACAAATTCTGCCCCATATAATGGGATAAAATCTTTCTTTTTTAGCACAGAATACGCATAAGAAAGGAAGTTTATCTTTTCCATAAGTTAATATTTAATTTATAAAATTGTGCCGTCCTAAATGCTAATAATGCCTGATTTTATTTTCTCTTCATAGCATATTTTTCTATCTGTTTGTTTAATGTTACCCTTCTCAACACTCCTACTTTTATGTTTCGGTGTGATAACGCCATATTCAATGAGAATATTTTAAGAGGTAGTTCAAGGAAAGGAACGGGTTTTTGAATTATGTGGGAGGTTAGCCATGTAGGAAAAGCCTCTGGCGGAGATTTTTCCGAGAGCATTTGCCTCGAACTGAGTAAAAATTTTAAAGTATTACCAAGAGCAGAGTTCTTGATTTCAGCGCACGTTTTTTCTTTCATTGTACCAATCAACTTAGGTAAGAAGAAAATTTCCTTTCCATTCAAAAGTCCGTTATGTCAAAATACGAAGCAGGGGTCAGTAATATAAGTGATATAGCCACCATTACTGACTAGATCGGTATAGTTGTTTACATTGTGTAATTTGAATATGGCATGGAGGGTAGATTAACCTTTTCCTTATGGGGTGGGATAGCATGTATCCGAAAAATACGGGCCCAAGAATGTATATATATATATATATATATATATATATAACCCCTTTAATGGCTGTTCTTACAAAGGGTGTATGAAATTTCCCGTTCTAGAGAGGGAATCGGAAAAATACTTCTAGAATTCAAAAAAGTGAAAATTTTTTTTTTCAAGGGCTACATTATGTGTTAGTGTCATTATTGTTGTCTTATTTCATCATTTAAATTACTTTCGTCTTC
Organism: Dolomedes plantarius; assembly: GCA_907164885.2. Taxonomy (NCBI): domain Eukaryota; kingdom Metazoa; phylum Arthropoda; class Arachnida; order Araneae; family Dolomedidae; genus Dolomedes; species Dolomedes plantarius. Next base: position 185,599,009 of record OU015492.1, on the reverse strand, counting down.
TGTTTTTTTTGTTCATCGATTAATAAGAGCCCCCCGTTCTTCCTAAATAAATTAAAATCCATTTGTTGCACCGTTTAGTAACACCGGTAAATGCCCGTAAGCTAAAGGTTAAGCAAATTATAAATTGTGGTTCATTATCAAATTCTGAATTATGACCTTAGGTCAAAGGTCAACGACTCAGTTTTTCGGACTGTAACTATGGCAAGTCAAAATAAAGAGTTTTTACGTGTTTAGACTCCTTTGAGATGAAATTTCAAAGATGATTTTGATTCACAAAGCAATATTTTGAACCATGTATTAAAGATACCTTATGATCAAAATTGATATCACAAATATAATCATATTTATGACCATAAATATCAGATCTATTATATTTGGTGAGGTTTTATATAAAATATGTAGCTTTACAGAAAATTTTTAATTCTTTAACGGTACGGTGGGGGTCGGATCCGACCCAGGGGTGTGTTTTTCCTCTCCCGTAATCTCCCCTCTCATTGCAAGCCATCGATTTGACAAGGAACCCTACCAGGCAGTCTTGCGACAGGTATTGGAGCGTTTGCAGTAAATATGAGTGTCTTTGTTGAAAAACGTTATTCATGATCACTAGTTTTTTTTTAGATTTTTTAATTTTTAACTTCGATTTTGAAAGCCAAACATGTCAGTATATATTATTTTTTACATTTTCGTGCTCGGAAATTTGGTTCAGTAACTTCTAAAATTAGGTATAAGACTAAATTACATATTAGACTTAATATATAAACATTCTAATTGAATGTCAGTATATATTATTTTTTACATTTTTGTGCTCGGAAATTTGGTTCAGTAACTTCAAAATTAGGTATAAGACTAAATTACATATTAGATCTAATATATAAACATTCTAATTGAATGTCAGTATATATTATCTTTTACATTTTTGTGCTCGGAAATTTGGTTCAGTAACTTCTAAAATTAGGTATAAGACTAAATTACATATTAGATCTAATATATAAACATTCTAATTGAATGCCAGTATATATTATTTTTTACATTTTTGTGCTCGGAAATTTGGTTCAGTAACTTCTAAAATTAGGTATAAGACTAAATTACGTATTAGACATAATATATAAACATTCTAATTGAATTCCAGAGGATTTTCTTTGTTTAGCAAAATTACAATTCGTTGTTCTTTTTTTCTACAAAAAGGTTTTTATTTCATGTAAAATATTATCAATAAATGCTATTATACAACAAAAATGCTTATTGTGTACTTATTTCTGCCAAAAACCTCGTCAAAAAAGACATCGGGTCGGGTCCGACCCGACCGTAGCATCTATTTCGTCTCAAACCACTGTACCATTAGAAGGTTAAATGCCGGAATGCAGAACAATTTTTTTTTACACGGGAAATATAGGAACATTTTGCTAATTAGTTGGAAATAAAAAATTAAAAACACGTGAATAAACAAATTGTATTTCTTCACATGGCAGCACTTGAGTTTCGGCAATCATTAATATTGCGATCTCTAGAAAAATATGCCCGAAATAGCCTCCATTCATTTCTGAAGTTGAAGGTTTCAAGTTAAAGAAAGTTTCTGAAGTTAAAGTTGTAAGGTATACATAAGATTCGATTCACAAGAATCGAATTTTTGAGTGAATGAATTAAAGAATCTGCTTGAGATATGCTAATTTCGGCATACGCGCTTGGTATAAATACCATGCAGCTTGATTAAAGAGAAGAAGGTTTTGTTAAGGTTGATAGATAAGCGAGTTAAGGGAGCTCAGAGGTAAGCAGCTCAAGGTATTAGCCGGACCTAGTGCTTAGGGCGCCCAAAGTATACGTGGCAGAACTGCTGGTTTGACTCTCTAGGTTGTGAGTATTGCAAAGTGTAGTTTTATTGAATTCTAATATATATTCCGTACAAGTAGTACGTATACTTATTGCTGTAAACGCAAATTCTATATGTGCAACGAATTCAATAAACATTGTTTCATGGATAAAATGTGTTTGTATCAAATTCATTTAGAGTGCCACTTTAAATTATGTACACCCAAGTCAGGGTAGAAGTGAGCTATTCTCTATAAAGTTTTTTTCTTTTAACCGGTGCTAGAAATCTCAATTTCAGTGGAAAGGAGCTCTTAGAAAATAAATAAAGAAGCATTGAGTTACGGTAATAAAGAAGCATTACAGACGTAGAATCAGGCGGAAAAATCTGATAAACACATGTTATTTTCGTGCCATCAGAGAAAAGTTGATTCAACGATCTCTTTGTATGTCAGCTTGATAACATACCGAGAATCTTGTTCATTTCTAACTTTTCTAGAAATCTGAACAACCGCATCTTTCTGTTTATATAATAAAGCATCTCGGTATGTTTTCTTTGATTTGAAATAGATCGAAAGGCAAAAAATGATTTCACTAGAAGTTAAGTGTATTCTCTATAAACAAGTATTATTATTGTTTATCTATTTCATATAAACAAACATAATCTTTTTATGAATCTGAAGTCAGTTGTTTGGCGATATGACACTGAAATCCGCTAAAGATTTTTTTTTCTTCAGAACTGAAATGAATTAGCATTGATGTATATCTAGAAAATTTTAAAGAACTATGTTTAGCATACTGAATCCCAATTACCCGGGTTAATGAATAAAAAAGTTAACAAAGAAAACCGGTAAACACGGATAATCCTAAATTAGTCATGTATACCGTTAAAAATAACTGTTCAGAGCATTTGTATGAGATGCAAATAGTTATTTGAGTTATGTTTAGTGAAAATAGTAAAATTTACATTCATTTTAAGCTTTCATCTGGAAAAAATATTATACTCTCTTTACGTAATATGCAACATTCTTTCAGTTAACCTTTTCCTTACGGGATGGGATAGCATGTATCAAGAATACGGGCCCAAGAATGAATATATATATATATATATATATATATATATATATACATACACACACACACACATATATATATATATATGTGTGTGTGTGTGTGTGTATATAAATATATATATATATATATATATATAAATATATATATATATATATATATATATATATATATATATATATATATATATATATATATATATATATAAATATATATACAGTTGGTTCTCTGTTTAACGACGCTCTACTTAACGACGATCTCTATTTAAAGACGATATTTCCCGGTCCCGGTCCCTCCGACGTAAAAAAATTCTATTTTAAGACGATTTTGTTTCTATTTAACGACGAATTTTTTCTTACATGATAAACATTTTCTTCAACATTTTATCTACAGGAGGGTTACTTTCTGTGGGGGAGTTTGGTTTCAATAACAGACCCGGAATTTCCTTTATGTTTGTTGCAATCATAGACTTGTTGCAGTGGAAAAAACCGGGGGAGGGGGGGATTACTGTTTCTCGGAAGATTGAAGATTCTTCCCTGGTGGATCGAATTTCTTAGTGCGGGTGTGGAATCACTCTATTGTACCTACCATGTTGTCATGTGATTTACGAACTGTCCAAAAGCACCCCTCTCTCACTCCTTCTGGAAAGCACGTGTTCATGTTTAGAGAATTCATGGTTGTGTGTAGGAGCTCATTCCAGTACGAATACGAGGTGAGCAGAGCAAAATGGCATCAAAGCGAAAGCATCTTACGCTACACGAAAAAGTGAAAATGATTGAAAACTGGGAAGAAAGTGTTGGAAGAACAAAAGTCCAATTCGCAAGACAATTTCAGCTACCCGAGTCTACTCTCAAAGGCATTTTAGCGAGCAAAGAGAAAATTCTTGAAGCAGCACAAAAATTTGGTTTGGGATCCAAATCCAAACGGCAGAAAATGCAATGTGGCCGATCAGAAGAGTTTGAGAAGGCAGTCCTGCAATGGTTTCATCAAGCAAGAACATCTAACATACCAATTTTCGGAGTGATATTTAAAGAAAATGCTATTATTCTGGCAGAAAAGTTTGGAAAGCAAAATTTTGAGGCTTCGGCTGGTTGGCTAACAAAGTTCAAAGAAAGATACGGGCTTGTATTTAAAAGCATATCTGGCGAAAGTGGCTCCGTAGATGAAAAAGTAGTGGATGAATGGAAAATAGTGCTGAAGGGGATATTAGATGGATATGATAAGAAGAACATATTCAATGCAGATGAGACGGGCCTATTCTAAAATATGGTGCCTAATAAAACTTTAACGTATATGGGCGAAACGTGTTTTGGTGGAAAACACAGTAAGGAACTATTGACTGTTTTACTGTGCACTAATTCGGATGGATCTGAGAAATTTCCACCACTAGTTATAGGCAAATCAAAGCAACCAAGGTGTTTTAAGAATATCACCAGGAAACCTTGTGAGTACCGCAATAAGAATAAAGCGTGGATAACATCACAAATTTTAATTGACTGGATTAGAAAATTTGATGCAAAACTGCATCGAGAAAAGAGAAAAGTTTTACTTTTAATCGACGATGCACTGCACATACTCCAAATATCCCTGGACTTACAAATTTGACTATCCATTTCTTACCAGCTAATTGCACTAGCAAGTTGCAGCCATTAGACATGGGTATCATTCGCAGTGTGAAAGCATACTACAAAAAGTCTTTAATTAGGAAATTAATAAAGAATTCGGCTGACAGTATAAAAATTAGAAAATTTACAATCTTGGATGCAATGCACATGATAACATCAGCATGGAAAGAAGTTTCTTCATCCACAATAAAAAACTGCTTTCGCGTTGCTGGAATTCACAAAGAACTTGTAGTGGAACTGCAAAGTACGGATGTAGAAATCAACGAAGATGACATTACCCCTGAAGAATGGAGAAGTCCTGTTGAAGATGAGGATGTTTCAATTCAAGATTTCTACAATTGTGATAAATATGTTTTAACAACAGATTTCAGAAATGTAGAACAAATTTATGAAGATATTGTAAACGAAAACACAGTGTCAGACGAAGAAGGTGAAGTTGAAGACACGGAAAACGAGACACTGCCACCGTCTTACACAGATGCAATTTCTGCTCTAGATGTTCTCCGACGCTATATTACATCGAAAATGGAAGGTGACTCATTTAACATTTTAGAAAATCTGGAAAAGAGAATATCGAAAACAAGGCGAATGAAGCAATCAACACTTTTTGAATTTTTTAAAACGTAATTTATTGTATTGTTTGTACTCTTTTATTTTCAATGTAATTTAAAATAACTTTTTGTGAATAAAATAATGATGATAATAAAAATAACATTTTTAAACACTCCAATATATTAAGAAATATATTGACAGTCCTAAGCCTGTAAAGTGTGAAGGGAAATGTTATTTTTTCACAAATTCTGTTTAAGGACGATCTCTACCTAAGGACGATTTTTCACGGTCCCTTGAAAGTCATTAAACAGAGAACCAACAGTATATATATATATATATATATATATACCCAACAAACACAAGACTGACGGCAACTTGACGGGCCGGTTCTGGAGGCGCCGGTAGAACGATAGGCTCGGGGAAAATGATCCGTACCGTTGTCGGGTGATTTACGAATCTCCGATGGGGAATCCCGTATTGTGTACCCTTTTGAGGGCCGGTGTTGGTTGGATGGGAATCGAGCCGAAACCGTTTTCCCAATAACGTCCCGTAATCGATAATCCGATTCGTAACCACAAGTAACAGAAATCTGCATCAGAATTATGGATTTGAAAGGGAAGTCGAAGATTAAATTAAGCAGACTTTTCATAAATATTTATTTCACTTTTGTGAAACTTGTTTTGCACGAAAAATTCACATAATTTTCCTTGTATGAAAAGATTGTATTATATCAGAAGTATACGGCTGACATAATATAATCTTTCGGTTATACTATGTGATATATGCATAATATATATCATCTATATATTTAATTTGCTAAGCCGACTTTTTGGGTAGTCCGTGAGAGAAATCTACTGCATCAATTTACTTCATTTTGGTCTTAAACGAAAGACTGTAATCTGTAGATTTGTTAAATTTGGTTTTTGTGACAGCAATTTCTATTAATTAGCGGTAATTTACAATTTACAATTGATTTTTGCGCATGCTCAGTGGCATGTTTAAATCTGTCTTTAGAAACTCACTGTTTCCGCGCACGCTCAGTGACATGTTTTAATGATAAACACGTTTATTCCGAGAAGTCTCTCTAGATCGATCTCTGCCTTATTTATATTTATGATAATTATATTTGTGAAATACAACAGTAAACCTCATGGAAATTGTTTATTTCATGCTGTTTAATTAGCGATAATTTACAATTTAAAAAAATTGCTTTCTGCACATGCTCAGTGACATTTTTAAATCTGTCTTTAGATACTCACTAAGCACGAATCCACTTAATCACAATTTGTTTCTGCGCATTATTATGATTTTCAACATTTGACAATGATGTGTTGAATATAATTTGTGTATTAGTACATTCATTTACTATCTAGCCGTCATATTTTGACAGACATCAACTATTATTAGATTATATTAATTTATTTTTGGCTTTTATATAGAAATGAAATAAACATCCACTCACAAATGGATAATTTTTTCGATCAAGAGTTTATGCACAAGAGAGCAAAGAGTAGTACCTGCCTAAATTTGTTTATCATTTTGATTAAGACGGACTTTTCGGCAGACTCTCTTGGATGCCAAATTGTGTATCTATCGGGGCTTCATTTCAAACCCTGGTTCTCTTCGATTTACCTGGCAACCCTACCAGCAGATACTTATCGCCAATAACAATTTCGGTAGGCGCTTCATTTCCTTTTTCGGTAGACCACTGGGTTACACTTATTTGGACTACACAAATTTTTCGGTGATGGTGTTCGTGGCGCTGCACTTGGAGTAATTTTTTTACATAAAAATGACCATTTTCGTTTATTTTCAGCGCTTTTTTTTTCTTTTTTTGGGGAGGGGGGGTAAGTGTACTGATTTTGCAATGAATAACACTACCGTTTTTATTTATTAGAATATAGATATATCCATAGCATAAAATAAAATACTTCGAGCTTCGAGTGACAGTTCTCTTTTAAACGAAATTGAGTCCGAATGGATTTTAATAAGTGTTTAACAGATTAAACACTAAAAACATATCATACCTTTTTATATTTCTATACCAGTGGTGGCCAAACTTTTGATCATTACGGGCGACCTTTAATTTAAATTATAGGCTGAGGTCTACCAACATCGTATGTGTTGAGTGATCATAAGAAAATTAGTAATTTAAAGCCAAAAATTAGTTTAAATTTAAAATAATCATAGATATTACTACTTATATTCAATATCAAGTTATTTTAATAAGAGATAAAAGGTTTTCTTCTTAAAAAGTAATTAGTTTATAAATAAAACAATATGCTTTTATTTTCTTATTAATGCGAACAATATTATTGTAAATTAATCTTAACTATTATTTTTATTTCATATTAGAGGACGCGCTGGAAACATGACATTGCATATTTTCGGCAAGCTTTTCATACTGTGGTTCCTATGTACTTATAGCTATTCGTAAACATACTACCAAATGGTAATCTGTTAAACGGGAGCGATGTTTTGTTTTGATTGCATTCATGGTAGAAAGTACACCGTACGTCAGTGTGTAATAGTAGTTCCCCGAAATCAGATTCACGTTCCTCTAGCAATGCTCTGAATCTGCGTCTTTGCAAACTTCTTCCACGAATAGAATTAACTATTTTAAATGCGAAATTCATCACATCTGAATTCAATATTTTTTAGCACAATGCCTGCTGTTGGATAATGCAATGGTAGTTTGTTAGACTTGGAATATCATCATCACTTTTACAAAGAGTAATAAATCCATTTTGATTCCCAACCAATTACATATCAGACAGGCGGGCGACTGGGAATAGTTACGCGGTCTACCAGTCGACCGCGGTCGTCCCTTTGGCCACCCCTGCTCTATACAGTCAAAATATTGTTATTAAAATATTGATTTACATTGAATTATATTCGTCATTTTTAACAGTATTTATTCGCATACTTTATACCTAGTGATGTATAGAACAATATAGAATGATTCGAGGAAATAAAATAAAAATATTGTTGGCTGCAAATAAATTTCACATAGCTGACCAACGTAGATGTAAAGTTCTAACACCCATTGATATGAACCATATTCATATTTTCCGAAAACGCTTCATAAAAAAAAAAAAAAAAAAAAGTCATCAGAGATTAAATTAGAAAGTGTGTGTTTGTACGTATGTAAATGTTGAGAGTATTTTAGTAGCTTTTAATGTGCTAGTAAATAGATAGTGTACTAATTATTTTCTTCATACAAGTATTCTGCGTATATCTTGTTTGTGATGCAAGTCTTCACCTTCACAGCTGCACTTGTTTAATGAAAATAAAAATGCTTTTTAGGATAATTTCATGTTTCAGTTTGAATAACAATTTTGCAGTCATATAATATTTTCTAAATTTTTTAAAGTTAGAAGAAAAAAAATATTTTTCTCGTTGTTGATTATTTTTCATAAACAGATAAAAACATTCAGATTCAGATCAATATTTAATTTTTTTCAAAAAAATTACTAATAGCTTCGCAGAGGTAAAATTTAAATACAATCTGTTCCATTCACCCATGAGAAATGCCCACAAGAAATGCACTTTCTTTCACGTGCCAAACATCGGCATCTATTTAGTCTCTGATAGTGCTTATATAATGTATCACTGTCACCGAGTACAATGAGGTAGGATACTTAGTAGGGATACTAAATTTTCGTATTTACGAAATACATGCGAATAAATGTGAAAATATTTTTTTACTACTTTTAGGCGAAAATTCGGGAATAAAAGGCTTTTAAGCGATATTAGTTAATAATAGTAATAATTTATTGAGATAATTACTCAACCAAGACCATTCACGGTCTTTAACGGAGAAATGTCACTGTTCGTCGGATTTCATCCGAATTTCACCCGAGCAGTTTGCTCGTATACCGGAATCGAACTTAAAAATCTAACAGTAAATTCAACCGATCAGCTTGCTTTCTCGACAGACTGTTCGTTATCCACTCAGGGTCAGATTCTTTGTTCTCTCACATACCAATTCTGGGGTTTTAAAACGGCGCAAGCCAACTCTTTCTGAGAAGTCGTTTTCTTTCTCCCCCCCTTGTGTGGACACACTTTGTTTGCAGGTGGCAAGTAGAAGGCCCCTTTTTCTCAGAATTGGGGAGAATAATTTCTTCCCTCGCATCTAAAACATATGGGGAATGCTCTCTCTCGCCAACACCCCCTCAAGTGAGAAGGAGGCGTTGCCCTCGCTCGGCAGTCCGTCAGAGGCAAAGGTTGAAAAATTAGGTGTCCGTCTTATGGGTTCCTAATTTTTCAAAATCCTATTTTTTTAAGAAAAAGAAAAAAAATCTGTAATATCATAATAGTGAGCCATCCATTTTTGAGTAAAAAATTAATTAATTTCTTTAAGAACTGGACTTGTAAGATATTATTTAAGATTTTTGGCCTTAAAATTAATGAATGCAACTATTTAAATTTCCAAAAGTTAATAGTTTTTGGTGCAAGCCAAGAATAGTGATTCTCTTCAAATTTATCTTTACTTATTAGATCAATATATGCAGTTAGGTAACATACAATAATTATAATACATACTTTCGTAGTCGCTGATACGCTGAAAAAAAAATAAATGATCGAGGCACTGAGTTCAATTACTGTGCATGAGTCACTAAAAACGTCTTTCTCTACGTCAAGCGCAAGCAAGTTAAATCGGTGAAGGATTTAATCAGAAGTATTTTTCTTACCCATCCTCACTCCTTTAATACAATATGAAACTTTTTGTCAAGATTTAAGACTTAAAAAACCCATTCTCCCTTTTTACAGTTGAAAAACAGATGCCAGTTAAATAAAATGACTATCTCAAATATACAGAAGGTCGTTCGCACTTTATGGAAACGATTGTGTACTTTATTTCTGTCGTTTGCATTTTGAGATAAAAGTTTGGCAACTTCAGAATAATTGCCTACTTCTGTTTTGTTTTGATTGGAATGTAAAATAAAAGATTTATTTTGAAAATGGCCCATAAAATTGATAGATGGCTCGAAGGTTACGTAACTGTGCTTTCCGAGGTGAAATATTCGTATTAACAAATTATAAAGCGGTCTAAAAATCGCGGTTATGGCATTTCAAAAAAAAAAGGTATTTCTAATACATTAAATTTGAAAGGGAAAAAAGTCTAAGTGAAAGTAAAAATGAAAACATGACCGCGAAACCTCACCCTAAAACTGTTCGAACGCAGGTAAATATCGAGAAAGGGAAGTCTCTGATCCTAAAAAAAATCCGCCGCCTTAAAGATCCATTGAATCGAAACTAGGAATGTATTCTGGCACTGTAAGTAAAATCATTCATAATGATTTGAAGTTAAAAAATATGTTTAAAACTAAAGTTCATCTGCTTTTACCAAAGCATATTGCTGAAAGGAAAACAAATTGTAGAAAATTATATGTAAAACACTTAGCTGCTGAAAAATGGAAATTTGTGGTAACACTCGATGTTGCATGGGTATATTTAAGTGACAGTAATAAAAAAAGATCAATTTTATTTTGCTCAACTGACGGAAATGACCGTACGAAATGACTTTGTCAGTGTACAGAAAAGTTCCGAAAGGGATTCTAGATAGTTGCACGATTTTGTTACAACGGCAAATTAAAAATCAAAAAAGTCTCACGTAAAGCCAAAATTAATTCACTCTACTATCAGCAGAATATTTTAGAACCAATTTTTGAAGAAGAAATTTCAGCCTTATATGGAAAGGAAATTGATAAAGTTGCGCCTCATATGATCAAAACCTCAAGTCACACGTCTAAATCAACTGTCGCTTATTTAGTAAAGAAAGAATCAGAACCAGGAATAAAATGTATCCCATTTAATGAAATACCTGTAAAATAATCTGACGCTTCTCCAATGGACTTTTGCGCTTTCGGTTTATTAAAACGAGACTTACAACTAAATCAACTGTCGCTTATTTAGTAAAGAAAGAATCAGAACCAGGAATAAAGTGTATCCCATTTAATGAAATACCTGTAAAATAACCTGACGCTTCTCCAATGGACTTTTGCGTTTTCGGTTTATTAAAACGAGACTTACAAAACGGCATCCAAGAACACTGAACGGACTTTGGAAAACGGTCCAAGAGGAATGGGGTGAAATTGACATGACAATACTAAGAAAAAGTTAACTTTCATGGAAAATTCGAGCTAGAACTATTGTAAAGAACCATGGCTATCAGATAGAAGCAAATCGCCGAAAAAAAATACGACATTTATACATAAAAATTAAATTTCAAAATCGTTTCCATAAAGTGCGAACGACCTTCTGTACATCTAAACTCCTAATATCAATACAACATTTTGATACCAACATCTTGACTTAAAAAAGAAAAAATGCGAAATCACTGATAAAAAATAAACATGTAAAGAACGTAATTTGTTTTTTTAATGATTTTTTTTCTTGAAACGTCGCAAATGTGCTTAATATATATTAAGAATAATGATGCTACAGAGGCTGTTCACACATTTTTTAGACGATGTATATTGTATTCACAAAACTAAATTACATAAAATTCTTGTGTTTTAAATGTTCTATTTGACATCCCTTATTCTGAACTATCTTTCGACACCACAATTTCCAGGATAATAATGCCTTTTGAAGTGTCAGAAGAGGTATTCTATCCCATTCCTCCTGAACAGCTTTCCAGAGTCCTGTAAGGGTTTTGGGACGACGTTTGGATAATGCAAATTTTAAAAGTCCGAAAGCACAAAAATCTATAGGTGTTATATCGGTAGATTTAGTAGGGATATCAGTGAAGGGTATGGCCTTGATACCAGTTTTTTGTTCCATTTCTTTTAGGAAATTTACAGTGGATTTTGATGTGTGACTGCTAGCTTTGTCCTGATGGAGTCTCACAGATTGATGGCACTGTGGGTAAAGCGATGGTATTTCATTCAGAAAAAATGGCAATAAAATATGTTCCTGATAGTATTTGGAGTCAATCTTGACATTTTTTCCACTCTCTTTATTTTTAACTTGCCATTATAAGAAAAACCAGCAACAATCATGAATCCCTTAGAAAAACTTTCTTTCGATTCTTTGAACCATGTACTTAAATTTTTTTTCTCCCCTTTTATGATAATAAATGGCTTTTTTTTTGTTGCAGTCATTTAAATACACCCATGATTCATCTATTGTGACAATTGTTTTCCATTTTTCTTTGGATAAGTGTTTCTCATATAGAATTCTGCAGCGTGTCCTGCGTTCAGCGATATGATTTGGAAGAAGACGATGCACATAGCGTTTTTTCGCTTTCTTAAGATTTAAATCAACGTTTATCATTTTGTTTACAGTGGACACCGAGCATTTTAATGATTTTGCAACTGTCCTTTGACTAGGGGGATTTTCTTTTAACATTAAACAGCGTACCTTTGCAATAGTCGAAGATGTCCGTTTTTTCCTTGGATACTTGTTTGGAATTTTTGTCCCACTTGAGGCTCCAATTTGACGATTTTTCCTTTCTTGTTGACGATATTACCTATCGACGCTTTAGATATCACAAAACCATGACTCTCACATCGTTTTTGGATAACGGAGTATACATATTTCTCTTCGGAAAGAGCATAAATGTAGCCTTCGAACCACTGCTTTGTTAAAAACGCCATTTTGAATAAAAACAAAACTTTCAAGCCGCAGACGATAATTTTGACTTTCAAAAACATAGTTCAATTGCAATTATTTCTTTTACAGCAAACGATTTTTATTACCGCTTACCAAAATCGTCTAAAAAATGTGCGAACAGCCTCTGTATTTACACTGGCAGATAATTTAGAAAATTTTGATAGATAGATGTTTACATCTTCGGTAGTCATTAATTTCATTTTCACGTAAATATTTCCTCTCTTCCTATTTATTTCAGGCATTCTGTAGTCCCCCCTACACATGTATACATTCCAGAATGAGAAAATTTAATTCTAAGTTTCTTAAAAATTATTAGGCCAGTGGCATCCATTAAATCGTTTCAAGAGGTTCAGAGAGCCATCTATTAAAAGCTTTCAACGAGAAGTTACAAGAAATTTCAAAGCCTCAGGGAAAAAAAAAATCTTTATAATTTTTTACTAACCTAATCTTTATCTAATATGTATTTTTAACGCTTTAAGCTGATCGTCTACATAAAAGGATTTTTTCCCGCATGAAAAGTAGTATTTCACATTATTGAAATTCTGAAACATGGCTAATTTAGTCTAAAAAATTGATTTAACTTTTCATGTATTTTAAGCCGTAGCTGAAAATTCTTTGATGGAAGCTGAAAAATCAGAATCTAAGTATTTGTTTTAAAGCATAAACATTTTGATCACAAGAAAGCTGAAAGTTAAAAAAAAAATATTTCCAGAAAATAAAAATAAAAATTAATAAAAGAAAAGTGTCTATGGACTCAAAAATACTTTTATTCCAGAAGAGTTTTTTTCAGTCCCAGCCCCCCAAAATACTGTTTTAAATTTTTCGATGTCCGTGTAAATTACTACACTTATAAATATAAGTTCAGCGATCTATTGACAAAATACGTTTGGCGAGCGTGCGATCATGACGTACACAGATTGGCGATTTTCCGTCATCTAAGTCTTTGGCGAAACTTTGGCGAAACTTTGGCGCACGCTATTTATACCAATTATATTTCGACACAGTTGCTATCTTATTTTTCTACTTCGAGGTTGGACATTTCATGTCCAACGCCCGCGGCCATGGCGGGACTTAGAAGCGAACACCTCCGTAGAATGAAATTCGTGGAGGGGGAGCAATCTTTTTCTGTTTGTCATTGCTCTTTCCCCACTTCTACTCACAGAATGTATGGGCGTCTCTTTGAGACAGCTGTCGGTTGAGGAGGATTTTGTCTGTGATTCTCTTTTACGGCGGGATCTCTTGGACTCGGTGTATGCTTTCCTACACCAGGGAGTTATAATTTTTCCTACACCAGGGAGTTCCTACACCAGGGATTAGAAACACCACATCTGCTATCTCTCCGCTGCTCGACTGTGTGGGATTTTTTTTATTTTCAACATTTTTTTAAATATACCATCATTGGACAATGACCGAAAGGTATGTTTAATTTTCAGTCTTATCATATTCAACAATATGATAAGACTGTAGGATGACAGAATATTATTATTTTTTATTTCCAAAGAATAAACTTTTCAAGACCTATTTGAAGATGTCTCAAAAAAGATATTTCATGAACAGCTAAGATTTAACAACGAATCACTCTTTGATATGCAAAACAATGAAACATTTTTTTCACTTGTCAACTACTAAAAAAAAAGACTGAATAAAATTCATAAAACATTGAACTACATTCAATTTTAATTTTTAATCATTTTCAAATAAATTATATACATTAAGATTATATAATCGGGTAATTCCTGATTTTCAGGAATTATTCTGAATAAAAATTTTAGGTAATAGCAGAGATTAATATTTACTATTACCTGAAAATACACGAGAAAAGGGGAACAGTTAAAAATATCAATACTAGTTATACATGGAGAGCCAGAAAAAAAATAAAGTGAAAGGGTAGATATCAGATCATATTATATATAAAGGTTAAAAACAATCTCATTAATAAAAATAAAAAGCATGTGAAAGAAAGGGTTCTACGAAAAACTTTGAAAATCTGCCGGTATTCCGATTCCGGCTCACTACTGGCGAGTTGCCCTGATTCACGGCGCTTTGCTGGCTGCGAGATGGGTACTTGACGGCCTGTCGGCACCAATTATTGCTCCCGTAACCGGCCCGTCAACCTCCGGTTACGCGACGGCTTTCTATCCACATTGATGGCTTCGTCGCGGCTGTCTGACGGTTCGTAGTCGGATGAACGATGGCTCTATTCCTACCGGAAGCGGCCCAGAACTCGAAGGGGTAGTCGCAGGCGAGAGGACACGACCGTGACGGAAACGATACTGACCTAATGCGCCGGCCCGGCAATGGAGAAATCGGCTAGCCGGAACCTTCCGACCCCGGCCCGATGCCTCTGTGTTTGTTGGGTATATATATATATATATATATATATATATATATATATATATATGTGTGTGTGTGTGTGTGTGTATATATATATATATATATATATGTGTGTGTGTGTGTGTGTATGTATATATATATATATATATATATATTCATTCTTGGGCCCGTATTCTTGATACATGCTATCCCACCCCGTAAGGAAAAGGTTAATATGAAACACTAATACTCCGAAAAGTTAATATGTAATAAACTTTTACATAACTTTTATTAATATTTTCCTCGAATACAAGAATGTGTTGCCCATAACAATGAATTGCTATAACACCGTATCAGACACAATTATCTCAGTTATACTATAAACATCTTTTACTAGGAGGGAAAATAATGCCCTGAAGGCTTATAGTGGCGGTACCACAAAAGAAAGAAAATTATAGAATATTTCTATTCTGCATACTTATTTCATATAAACTTACTGTTGCCTGAATAAATAAGTTTAGTTACACATTATTAAATCTATTGAAAATGAAAAGCTCTAATATGTTCACCTGGCCTTTTTTGACTCGGTGGCACTGAAGGACATGTGAAAACTGCCTTTGGTAATTCTATATGATTTTTCAATTTCTTGTAGCAGCTATGAGGTTCTTGTTCATTGTTAAGGTGACTGCCTACGTTCGGAGCCAATTTTTTAAAAAAATTGTTTTTTTAAGGATTTTTTGGTCTCTTATGGTAAAACAGCATTTAAAAATAAAAAATAAAAAAAAAACTTTTCTCTAAATACCATACTTTTTTATAAATTGGTCAATTTGAAGTAATTTTTAATGAAATTTAGCTAAAACGCTTATCACTCTGAACAAAATTCTAATGCTACTGTTTTAATTTCCTTCTTACACATGATACATATAAGTTATCTTCAAAATGACCTACAATCTAAGAGAAATTTTAAAATGCAAAAATAATACAGACAATTTTATGTTCCAATACGAAAATTTTCCCCAATTCGTCATTCCTTTCCTTATAAAAACAGCCCCAAACCATAAACTATTTATTATGCATCAATTATTGTACGTCATTTCATTAACAATAGCATCTAAAACATTTCCTGAAAATTTTATCAAATTATATGCATTATTATGTGAAATATCATGATAAGGGTAGAGATTTGTGCTAAAAAACATAATTCTGAGAAAAACGCCTTTAAAGTTGTTTGTCACTTCAATTTTGTATTAGACGATGTTTGTTAAAATAGCTATAACTCTGCTTCTAATTGATGTAGAATGAAAATCTAAGCGGTTTTGAAAAGAGAAAAGATTGAATTACAAGATTCTTGCAAAAAATAAAATTGACCAAAATAGTAAAAAAATGGACGCATCTAAAGCTGTTTGTCAATTCAATTTTGTATTAAACGATGTTTATTAAAATAGCTATAACACTGCTTCTAATTGATGGAGAATAAAAATCAAAACGGTTTTGAAAAGAGAAAACATTGATTTAAAAGATTCTTGCAAAATATGAAGTTGACCAAAATAGTCAAAAAATGGCATTTTCAACGTAGGCAGTCACCTTAAGATTAAGTCAAGATGATAGGCAGAGCGACCGCATACTGAATTTAATATTTTAAGAAGACAGATCACTAAATACAGTTAGAGAACGATACCTAGAGAAAAAGACTTTGAGTGTCTTTTACAATTAAAGTAACAATCGTAATTGGGCCTTGCGAATTAATGGCGTAAGGACCTTTGCTATTCTCGAGAATATCCTTTCAGAAGTGGAAACGACTGCCATAATTTGCGATGAAGCCTTACAGTATTCCTCTTAATAATGATTAAGTTTTGATTAATTTTGTTAAAAGTTACACAGCAAAACTGGAACTAGTATTGTATAGTTACACCCTCTTTGATTTATTTTAATTAGGATTAAACCTTGTAAGGTTTACATAAGATTCGATTCACAATAATCGAACTTTTAAGTGAATAAATTAAAGAAGCCGCTTAAGATATGCTAATTGCGGCATACGCGGTTGGTATAAATGCCAAGCAGCTAGATTAAAGAAATGAAGTGAGAGGAGGTGAAAATAAGTGAAAGGACTTTTGCGAGCAGCCGCCAGTGGTGTTTTAGCTAGGTTGATGCTAACCTACGCGAGTTCGTGCTAGACGAAAGTTATTTAGTGTTCTGTGGCCTAAAGTTTACGTAGCAGCATTGCTGGTCGACTTTCAAGTATTGTGAGTATTGCAAACTGTATTTTCTTGCTAAGTATCTATACGGGAATAATATCCCTAACATCAATGTTATATATACTCGTACTAGTAGTACGAAGTAGTTATGCTGAAAAGCAAATTTATGTGCAAAGCTTAAATAAACATTTTAATTAATTTAGAACTGTGTTTGAATGAAATTATTTAGAGTGCCAATTCAAATTATACACACCCAAGTTAGGGTAGAAGTGCAAATTCTCTATAACCTGTCAATCAATTACTAATGCAAAGTGCGTTTTTTAATGTATAGGAGGATAAATATTTAATTTTGTTGTTGTTTCCAATCCCTTTGGTGTAGGAAAGCTTACACCAAGTCCAAAGGACCCAGGTCCTCAAATCCTAGTCCTTGGCGAAGGATAGGAAGCAGCTTCATTTTAAGGCGAGGTACCACTAGGGCTGAAGTCTGACTTGACCTCGAAGAACATAGGTCCCGTAATTTTGAACCGAGTCAAGTGACGAGACCAGAACACTTGGCCCCGCTCCTCTAGAGGCAAATTTGAGAACTTGGAGGACATTGTAGCCACGACCTATTTTATGTGCCCCGGTGACCATAACAGTGCCGGGTTAGTGAACACGGCTTGCAGATTTGCAAAAGTTAGACACGGCTTGTGGATTTGCAGCGACAAGCATCGAACCAGGGACGTTCAGATCACTGGCCCGCTGCTCATGCCAATTGGGCCACCACGCCCCTATTTAATTTTAACCACTACTAACCACCACTTAAAAATTTGAAATAAAAACACTGAGTACACATTTTTAAAAATCTTAAGTCATTAATATAATTTATAATGTTTTGTTGTTGTATGCCCTTCCAATTGAATTAAGGCATTTTACAACGCAGTTACATGCTTCTAACATTAAACAGCAAACTGAAGAAATTATTTAAGAACTGTCAATATAGGATTTAGACGCCTGGTCATCTCAATGATACATTGATTTTAACATTTATTTCAAAATACCTATAAAATATTTCAGTGTTTTTGCTTGAAGAAGTATATGTATGATGGTAAATTCTAAGAGTTATTGTATTCTTACCATTATGCTATTCATATTGATAGGTGGTATCAATTATCTGTAAATATACAAAAAATAAAAAATAAAATTAGTGTTTTCAGTGGTACTTTCAGCGACATACTTTAGGAGAAGTAAATTGAAATTACGTTCTTTGTTAAACAAATATAAGGCAAAATCAAAGATGACTATGAGTCTGATTATAATTTAAATTTATATGATAATTTAACAAACATCATAGCTTGTGAACGGGAGAGCATTAAGTAACACTTTAAAAATCATTTTCAAAATCAGTAGACAATTAAACTTTATAAAAAATGAGGAAAATATAAATATAATTACATAATGAATTTATAATAAGGATTTATTGTTTTTTTTCAATAGGGCTTTAAAAGAAAATTGAGATAAATAATGAACTCCTGTTGCGATCAGGATGAGTTCTTCAACTGTGACTCACTTAATAAACTGATTGTCAAGGGAGATTTTTTGTACAGCCTCAATTTCAGGCGACGTCAAATCTTATTTTGTATCAGGTATTAAAGTGTTAAGAGATAATCTTGAGCCAAATATTTTGACTCTTTTACACCTTACCAAAATGAAACAGCCAGCAGATGCCAGGCAAATAGTCAGTCCTTTATTCATTATCAAGCAGTTGCCAATGTCAGTCATTTGATCATGTTTTCAATAATTTTGATTTCGTTAGCAAACAGTTCCCGAAGAAGGAATTTGCATTTACTTCAAAAGAAATCGTTATGAATACCGTTTTTTCCCCTGAAAATCTTAGAAGCTCTGTTTTCATTCCTCTCTAGAATTAGATCAAACTCTCTACCGACAAGAAATTGAATTCAAAGACATCAATGGATTTAAAAGGATTTTGCCTTCTTATTTTGTACTGTAAAATGTAAAATTCTCTTCAATTCGTTCCGCTTCCTTACACTATTATGCTAAATTCAACACCGTAAATATATTGAGAATAATGCAGTTCATTGGAACCGGAAACACAACGTAAAGGTATTCTTCAAAACAAAATGCCTTTTCAAAAGAACAAATATCTCCCTTAAGTAAATTTTACTCAATTTTAAGAATATAGATAGCTTTTATTCGAAAAGCAATGTTAGACACAATGGAGGCGAAACATGTTTTCAAAATAGGATTTATCTTCTGTATATTTGAATCTTTCCCTATTTTAAAAATTTAATACTTTTTTCTAGGGAATATAGATGACTGCTTTTGGATATTTTCATGCAAAGCGAACCTTAGCGGAAATATATGACGAGAGAAATTTAGCATACAATCTATTCTAATAAAACTATGGCCATGGAATGTTATGAAAGGTTTCTGGGTGGAAGAAATTGTAGGGGATTTTTGTAAATTATGATTTACTCCTGACTGAAATCTCGCCTAAGATTTCTTGTTTCGTTACCTTTTCTTGATTTAACAGAAAATATTGAAGAATCACATAGTTTATATTTAGTTGATAAAACTAAGCATGCAATGCTTTGCAATTTATTGTATGATAAAATACAGTAAGGTATGCTACTTGGATGTAGAATCTCGTTTGTCTATGCGCCGTACATTTTAGCACATTATACATAAAATATAAGCATAATTTTGCACATACAATATAAGTACAAGGCGTGTTCATAAAAAGACCGAACTTTTGCTATAAAGGCTTTCGATCAAAGAAGGTTTGGTTAAAATTAATTTTAAATGATGGTCCAAAGAAAAAAAAAAACTAAATTAAAAGCTAGAACTTCTTCCAAAACAGATATCGAGTCAATTCCGAAACAGGAACTTTAAGAGTCGATACGGTAAAATGAACTAAACTTCCAGTTTTGAGTTCTTTAATTGAGATCTCCATCATTTATCGAAACTGACCTCAGAAATAAAACTTTATTTTAAAGAATACCATGTTACTTCTTTACTTAACTCTCTAAGACTTAAAAAGTGTCAAAAAGGATAAAAATGAATGGCTTCTTTTTAACTCAGTGTTTTAAGCAGCATATTCGGATAAGGATCTTATAAGGATAAAAAACAATGATTTATGGTATAAATGATACAACTTTCAACTTTACAAACTACCGAAGGTCGTTAACACTTTATGGAAACGATTTTGTAATTTATTTTTGTCGTTTGCATTTTGAGATAAAAATTTGGCAACTTCAGAGTAATCGACTGCTACTGTTTTGTTTTGATTGGGATGTGTACAATAAAAGATTTATTTGAAAATGGCTCCTAAAATTGAGAGATTACTCGAAGGTTACGTGACTGCGCTCTCCGAGGAGAAATATTCGTATCATCAAATTATGAAGTGGTGTAAAAATCGCTGTTATGGCATTTCAAAAAAAGTTATTTATAATATATTAAATTTGAAAGGGAAAACACTGAAAGTAAAAATGAAAACATTACCGAGAAACTTCATCCTAAGAGTATTCGAACGCAGGTAAATATCAAGAAAGTGAAGTCTCTGATTCTAAAAGAAATTCCGCCGACTCAAAAATCCACTGCATCGAAACTAAGAATATCTTCTGGCACTGTAAGTAAAATCATTAATAAAGATTTGAAGTTAAAAAAGATGTTTAAACTTTAAGTTCATCTGCTTTTTCCAAAGCATATTGCTAAAAGAAAAACAAAGTGTAGAAAATTATATGAAAAACACCTAGCTGCTGAAAAATGGAAATTTGTGGTAACACTGGATGAGGCATGGGTGCATTTAAGTGACTGACATAAAAAAGGATCAATTTTCTATTGCTCATCTGACGGGATTGACCGTACGAAATGGCTTCGTCGGTGTACAGTAAAGTTCCCAAAGGGATTCATGGTAGTTGTAGGATTTTGTTACAACGGCAAATTAAAAATCAAAACAGTCTCAAGTAAAGCCAACATCAATTCACTCTACTATCAGCAGAATATTTTAGAACCAATTTTTGAAGAAATTCCAGCCTTATATGGAAAGGACATTGATAAAGTTGAGCTTCATATGGTCAAAGCCTCTAGTCACACGTCTAAATCAACTGCCGCTTATATAACAAAGAAAGACTCAGAAACAGGAATAAAATATATCCCATTTAATGACATTCCTGTAAAATCACCTGACGCTTCTTCAATGGACTTTTGCGCTTCCGGTTTATTAAAACGAGCCTTAGGAAAACGGCATCCAAGAACACTGAGCGGACTTTGGAAAACGGTCCAAGAGGAATGTGGAAAAATGACATGAGACTACTAAGAAAAAGTTTACTGTCATGAAAAATTCGAGCTAGAGCTATTGTCAAGAACCATGGCTATCATACAGAAGCAAATCGCCGCAAAAAATGCGGCGTTTATACATTAAACTTAAATATCAAAATCTTTTCCATGAAGTGCGAACGACCTTCTGTATTTAAAGAATCAGATATTGTTCACTCTGTAAAAGTAAACTGTCTCCATTGTACTGTTTCATTATGAGCATGAATGATGACAATATTGTAAAGAAAATCCTCAAGACTAAGTGAATTAGTACTCGGAAGGGAGGCTGATCCAAAGTTAGGTGGATCGATGTAGCTAATCATCACTGTGTGATTCTTAGAGTGAATAATTGCAGAACTGTGTAAAAAATATAGTAGATGAATAAGGAATCAGATCGAAAATACCTTAGCTGTATCTGGGATACAGTGTAACGGATGACAAGAAAAACATGAATTTTGAGGACCACAAGTGCAAAGACAGTACCTTAATTTTTTTTATGGTTTCTTAAAAACATAAATTAAAAATGAGAAGTTAAAATCCTTAGACTGCTATGTGGGCCATTGCTCCTCGTCCACAAGAAGTCTAGTGATATTCACTGTGAAAAAGGAGGGCCCTCATGGTTTTCGTTTGCGCAAGAAACTTTTACACTATTGTACAGTGATCAAATGTGGGATATCACTAGTCGTAAAAGTGACTGTAGGTAGTGTGAAATGTGCCGAAGTCTGCCTCACTGTTCCTCTCATTCTAAAATAGTAAAACAGGGCAGGCGAAATAACTTCATATTTACATTTACAACCATCTTGTTTATTTGAATATATATTTACAGGAACTATATACCAAAGCCATATACTATAAGCCATATACTATAAGCCATATAAGGGATCAGTATTAAGCAAACTCTCCCATCGTTGGTCATCTCTAGTCAGGTCCGTCCAAGGCTCTCCTCGTAGGCTCTCTAGGCTATCCTCTCATGGTCACCTCTCTGTAGGCCATCCTCCCAAGTTCCAGCGTTCTGTCTTTTTTTCCCGTTTTGCGCTCGCGGTTTCTCGCACTCATCAACTCTCTCCGGTGACGTTGAGCCAGGTCCGTCCCAGGGACTCACACGGACGACGGCCTGATCGCAACTGCCTGATCGCAACTGCGGTGCCGCAACGACACCGGATCGCTCGTGTGCACCGAGCCTTAGTCGGGCTACCGCTGGGGAGAGAGATCTCCAGTCGGGCAGTGCTCACTAGTCCAGGGGTCTTCCGATCCTGTGTGCCGCTCGTCGACACAGAGTCTAGGGCATTGTCTTACTGACCAGGGGTCATCCGTTCTTGTATATCGATAGAAGCAGCGGATATGGCTGAAAGATCTAAGCCGTAGACAGACTGTCCTGTCACCTCTGACAGGTAGACAGTGTCGTAGCGAGCATAACTGGCGCCCGGGGCACGATACTTCTTTGGCACCCTCCCCTGGAAATTTTCCAGAAAAGCTTGTGTGTCTTGGGGACCATTTGGCGCCCCTCTGCGAGTGGCACCGGGGCATCCCTTGCCCCTCCCAGGTAGAGACTATGTACACTTGTAATTTGAGAAACTACCTTTCTTTAGGAGTTCTGAAGGTTACATTGAAATTCGAGAAATTCAGGAAAATTGGCAGTTATATGGAATAGGGAAGTTCATTCCTTGATCAAACAAGTCTGTTGTTTCTGGAGACGGTGATCTCTAGGATTAACGCATGTAGTAACTAGATTCTTCAAGAACAAGAACATAAAACAAAATTATGAATTTAAAAAACGGATTAACATATTGCAACGAAAGAATTGAAAGAACAAAATTAGAAAAATGTGCAAAAAAATTCTTAATATTTATCTTTCTTTATAAAAAACAATTGCTACCACTTTACTATGGAATTGTTTTTCATTAATGTGCATATCAGCAGTACTTCAATTTTGATAGTTATATAAATTACATTCGTGTGCAAAGTAAGAGAACTGCAGGCCATTATGTAAAAATACCTTAGATGAGCAAACACTCCCATGAATGGAACGAATGCATTTCCGTTGAGGTCTAAATTTGCAAACTGAGATTTTTACATTTAAAATGTTCTTGAATCATGTGTACTTTTAAGGTAAATTTTTTTCTTCCTTCTACTTTATCGAAAGATATACCTTAACTTAATATGTAATATAGGAAAAAAGGGAGAAAACTTAGTTTCAAAAGAAACTGACAAAAGAAAATTTTGGAAATAATACTAGTCAATGTACACGAAAAAATACAAATTCTAGATACACGATGCATATTTATAATGAGCATCATTTCATATGCGCATTCTTTGAAGGTGCTTTGTTCGTTAGTAGAGAGTCATAAAAGGACCGACTGTTTCTTTCGAAACAAATAATTATTCAGTACATTTACGTATGACCAAAATATCAATTTTCTATGGCTAAAAATTACGTAAAATCCACAAAAAAGGTTTTAACTAATTGCAATAAGGTTTTAAATTTAACAAATTTGAACCTGTAATTACTGAAATCATTTTCTGCGATTTCCGAAGAAAAATTTTCTTTTTAAGTATTTTATTACCTTGACATAAATTAAAAATGATTATTACTGAACTAGGGCTGTATCTGACTACGATTCAAAAGAAAGAACATTTAATTTTCATTACCCATAAAAATGTTTCCAGATATGGCACGTGTTTGTAACTAGAATTTCTTTCGATTATTTTTACACTAGAATTTTATTGAAGATGGTAACTTTATGGCGAAATAGACTGTTTATAAGAACAAAATATTTACAAATAAATGTTCTGCAAGATTTAATATATTGGTCCTCTTTTTTTTGGAAAATACTAATTAAGTAAACACTTTTTATTTAAATTTATATAAAGTTGCACTTTTCATTTATTCCACATATAAATCGATTTTTTCTCGACAACTGACATAAATAGAGTTACAGAAAATAGCATTGAAATTTTGTAATTATCGATTGGTCTGTTCAACGAATAGGTTCTTATAAATATGAAAGTTTTATTAAGAATTTCCAATTTCAAATACAAAACTTCTAATATCGTTCCTTATTAGTTCACTTGAGAGAATTTTCCGCCATCGCATATTTATAAGTTCGAAATTAAAATACGAATAATTTATTTCCATTCTTTGGAAAAAAGCGAATTCTGAAGGTATGAATAAATCGTTCTAATAAAAATTGAATAAAAACATTCAGTTTATAAATTTCGCATAGATATCGATCGATGCCCAAAAAATTTTAGGTAAATAGTTTATTTCATAACAATCTGAATAATACAAAACTTAAATTAATTTCATTGGTCAAAATTTTTTAAAAAAACTCTTTAGATTATTAAGTATTGCGCTAAAACTCCAAGTTTGTAAGCAATTTAATGCAGGAAAAATTGTACCCTGTAGCCCTCCCCCCCAAATTTGTATAAATACAGCACCCTTGAAATGAACTAAAACAAAATAAACCAAGTTTCGTCATAAGCGAGCTTTAGATAATCAAGTTAAAGTTATTTTTGATTATTATATTTCAAAAGTTATTAATTAAGTTTAGAAGAAAACTGGCAGATACATTTCAAATTTCCCTGCCGAAATCTATGAACTGGAAGAACAATCTTCCGTTTTCGGCAAACTATTTTATTTTTAGAAGACAACGTTCACTGAGTGGTAAGGTTCTAAACAGATGAAAAGTAAAGGATAATGTTCTAGTAATTTTAAAGATAGAGAATCAACCAAAGTGAAGTCATCAAAAGCATTCTTTCATGAATAGAGAGAAGTAACTTCTCATAAAAGGAATGGATGGGAATGTCTATTCAAATTACCTAAAAATTAATCTTCACTTCAATTTAATAACATAGTTTGAATTTTCACTAAATTATAATAGGTAGTACAGTTTTGTTATACATTTGTTCATTTATGAATACTTTCTATCCAGAGAAATTATAGATAGCGATATGATTGAGAACTATTTTGATTTCACAGAAATCTGTAAACTACTTTTCCGGATCAAAATATATCTGATATACAGGGTGTCTGGGCTAAAGGTATCCAAATGTCATGACTTATTTTTACGGAACTACCCATTAGAATTTTTAAAAAAATATTTAAATAGAAAGAAAATCTCACCAAGTTATAATATCAATCATAGATTTCTATCATAGTATCATAGATTTCGATGTGTGCACCTTTTGTAGCACGACTAACGTCTAAATGGTAATCCAGTTCTCTCCAAGTATTTCGTAGCATATCAAGTATTATGAGACTTTTTTTCTTGGGGATTCATTAAATCCGTTGTGTATGAACGAAAAATTGAAACTGTGGATGAGTTGAAGAGGCGTATCATTCAAGCAATTCGTGTAATAACTTCTGATATGCTACGAAACACTTGGAGAGAACTGGATTACCATTTAGATGTTTGTCGTGCTACAAAAGGTGCACACATCAAAATCTATGATACTATGATCGAAATCTATAATTGATTTTAAAACTTGGTGAGATGTTCTTTCTATTTAAATAATTTCTTAAAATTCTAATGTGTAATTCCGTAAAAATAAGTCATGACTTTTGGCTACCTTTTAGCTCGGACACCCTGTATTTTAATATCATGCTAGTCTTGTTGACTATAAAGCAAAAGAGAGCATTTATTTCTAAACAATTTCAGAGATACAATTAAACTTTCATTTGAATAAGTATAAGGGCCTGTTCACATAGGAGTCCGTTGCGTTGCGTTAAGGTAAAGATGACGTTGAGACGAAAATAAACCAATCATATACCTCCAAACGATTAGCAATGAAATTTTTAATGCCTATGATTGGTTTATTTTCGTCTCAACGTCATCTTTTCCTTAACGCAACGCAATGGACTCCTATGTGAACAGACCCTAAGTGTTGAATCCTGAATTCGGAGTGAAATGAAATATTTTATCTTTTAGATGAATTCGAAGTGAAGTGAAGTATCCTGTTCTTAAGAAGGATTTAAAAGTAAGGGGAATTCTTTCAAATGCTGTCCTATACTCTGTTTCTATTGGTTCCCCTCTGCTTATTACCTGAAAGTCTGCAATTGAGGGCGTGGCCCAGGCATTGCAGTTGCGACTCATTTCCTATGGTCAAATGCTGTGTCTGTGTAATTTATATCCGGTGTGGTTCTTTAGAATGTGATCTGATATTCGTTTAAATGTGATTAATAAAGTCAATAATCTTTCAAAATGGAATTCGTTTACGTGTTTGATTCAATTTATGCAGTCCACTAATGATAAAGTAACTCCAGTAAGTAAAAAATTTCATTTTTAACACCTGGAGTACTATTTTAGTAGAAAATATATGATGCTTCCATTAGCATGCAAAAGTATAAGCGATTATTTCGACACCGAATTTGATAAAATAAATCTTTCTACGGGAGAGAGTTAAGAAAATAGGTGAACAGTTTGGCAAAATGAATCCACTTAATAAAAGAGAAGTAATTATAAAGCATATATAGTATGAGATAGCTAATTTATCGCATGTTCCGAGATGCTTAATCAGATGAAAATAAACACTTTTAGGGGAGTTGATTCAATTATCATTTGTACATAGCAGATAGAAAAGAAAATGCAAATTTATTTTTAAAATTTATCCGAATGAATGAAGTAGCACAATTCTGCCTCAGTACTTCCTTTTATCTCCAATCTTAAGCTTTGCATGAATTAAAATGACAAAATAATTGAGAAGAAGTACAAATACCACGGAAACATTTGCTTTGTAAACAGGGAGAATTTTTTATCCAAAGGAATAGAAACATAGTGGAAGAACAGTAAATTCAAGACTTTAGTTAGGAATTTGAATGCAAAATAAAGGTAGATCGAAAATAGAAAGTTTATACTCTTTTTTTGGATTTATGGAAGTTTTCTTAAAGTTTTCTTAAGAGTCAAGTGTTGGTTTTTTTCCTTTTCTATACAGAATAGTTATGCGTGAGGTTCGGTTTTTGGAAATCGCATAATTGAGTTCGGTGGTGTAATGGTGCAGAAGAATACAGTTCCGGAAAGCAGGAAACTTGAAGCTCTCCCAACTCTTCAGTTGAATTTTAAGGAGGAGAAAAACTGCCATAAAAGGCAAAAAAGTATGGCAATGTGGTAATTATAACTGTAGTTTGTAATCTTTAAAAATTATCATACTATAATTAAGTAATTTTTTTACTAAAGGTTTTAAAGTATTTTACCATTAGGAAGTTTTATAAAAACATACCTGTAAATATTATAAGAACAATCTGGTTTTAGAACTTTGAGCGAAGTAGCAAACAATACCCATAGGTAAATAAAATCAAGAAATTTAAAGTCAGAAATTCCAAGAATCATTTTCATTTACGGACTAATTAAAGTATTCCGTTAATCAAAGTGACTTCGAGAATAAGTTTTTA
This sequence comes from Dolomedes plantarius, assembly GCA_907164885.2. NCBI lineage: Eukaryota > Metazoa > Arthropoda > Arachnida > Araneae > Dolomedidae > Dolomedes > Dolomedes plantarius. Next base: position 185,571,125 of record OU015492.1, on the reverse strand, counting down.
CTTGTGGATCTTCATATGTTGCCTTGATATCTGATTGCCCTTTGAAAGGAAAATGCTTGTTCATTCAATTGCATTATATCCGGACTGTTCTGACACTTTTAACAAATAATTATAATTAAAATTTACCAGAATGGGCACATCATTATATGAATTTCTGATTCAACATAAAATTGACGCCAAAGCATTTTCAGCCTGCACTGACAAACGTACTCGTACGTAATTGTAAAAGCCATTAGTCGAAATTTTCACATCATTAGATAAACGACTAGGAAATGAATAAAAAAATCAGCCTGTTAAAATTAGGGAAATTCTTTTCATGCTACTTTTTTCTCATGAAATATTTCTTAAAATTTTCTTTCATTTAAAGGTTGGAAAGTTTTAAAGAATGATTCAATTTTGTAAAAATGATTTTATGCTTGTGAAGAATGAAAAGATTAAACCATTTAGATACTTATTGTTTATTCGTGCAATGTGATGTTATACCTTGCAAAAACAAACGAAGGAATTCACTTGACACGATGAAAATTATCAGATTACGAAGTCTTAAGCTGAATCATCCAAAATGAAAGGCAATTGAAATGACGTCAAACATAGCCAACCCTCTTCGATTATGGGATTCCGTTAAATAACATCACAGTTATTTATATCAACTATTATATTGCATAGTTAATTAACTGAACGGTTTCATCAAGTATATTTGTGGTGTTGTGAAGATCTCTGATGAATTTGAGATTAAGAGTTCAAATAGGAGTTCGATTAGTTTAATTCTCGCAAATAATCTTCACTATCTCTTTGATGAACATGAGCTTTCTTTTGAGGACTTAAAAATATCATCGTTACGAAAAGTAAGTGTTCATTAAATTTTTCCTGTATCATAATTTTTCATAATTGTAATAGAAAAGTAATTGTATCCAAAAAATGATCTGAGAAGGATATTCTGCCTGGATATAAGTTTTTGTGGAATTTTGCTCTTCAATATTGTTTAAATGTATATTTTTTTACAAAAATAGAATATGTGACCTCATGTCTTTAATTTAATACAAAAAAGAAAAAACTATAAAAAAACTCTGTCCGAGGTTATAAATAAATATTAATATAAATATTATAAATATGTATTAAGGTGTTAGGCATCATTGATTAAATTTGTTATTTTTGGTTTTTCGTCGCCACGGCTTGTGTAACCGCTTGTTTTAATGGAAATTTTGGCGAAAAAGGCAGTGATGCAAATCTGTGAAAGTGATGACAATAGCAGTTTAGAGCTAATAAAAACTCTAGTGATTAACATTATAATCACTTTAATATAAGCATTTTACTTTATTTGACACACATTTTACATGTTACTGGAATATATATTAGGTTGTATCACTATAAAATTAGACTAGAAAAAAGGTAAGACATTCCATGAAACCTCCAAAAGTCTCTTTTGGAGGTTTAACACGATTGATTATCTGGGATCATTTCTAAGTACAGTGTGCAGGATGATTCTGTCACTCCCGTGCATAGCCGAGATATCAAGAAGAACTTGACAAGTTTAATTACTGCCTGTCGTCGATATAATGATGTTGTTCGAGATTCTTTTCCTCTGCTGAAAGGATGATAACTGAATGAAGCTGATTAATATACTCGATCTATACTTGATGTCGGTGTTTAACTCGTTCCATTGCAGATGTCTCCTGACAGTCGGTATAGTTTTCTTTTGAGCATTTGGAAACTTGTCTACTACAAACTACAGATTCTATTCCACGAGGTAAAGAATTTGGATTTAATTGTCGGGTATTAAATAACTAGACCGTAGTTTTCTTGAAATTTTAGCTTTCAGTAAGTACGTTGCCATATTGTTTCAGACAAAGCCTTTTCCTCGTAGTTTATGATTGCTACTCCTAACATCTCCCAAAATTAGTTTGTTCCTCCACTACATGTTTGGTATCCTGAAAAACACCCCGGACTGTCTTTGATGTGCAATGGACAAAGACAACTACAAACTGCGGTGGCAAGATTCAGAAGTGAACCCACAAATCGTATTACTCTCATGGTGGTTGAGAGGAATTTTCCATCTTGCCATTGCTCCTCTATATAGCGGCTTCACCCTCTCAGATTCTCCGATGTGTAGGGGTATCTTCAGACCAACTCTCACACAAGCAATATTTGGTCGTCGTTCCACCTACATAAAATGGTCTATTAGACTTGGTTGGTCCTGATCCAAGGGGTTTAGAAACACCAACAACTCTTAATATTTAGAAATAATTATTCAGTCTGTTATTCCAGGACCATTCTGAATTAAAGTTGTGTCAGACATTTTAAGTCATTATTCCTTGCTAAAGTATTTTCTTTCATTTAAAGCTTGAGAAGTTTTAAAGAATGATTCAGTTTTGTAGAAACGATTTTATGCCTATGTAGATTGAAAAAACTTAAACATTTATATTCTTATTATTAATTTATGTAACCTGGTGCCATACCTTACAAAACAAAGGAGATTTCGCGCATGAAAATTATCGGATTACGAAGTCTAATGTCTTTTTTTGATAATCCCAGTGATTCTGGAATAGTCTGATGACCCTGATATAGTTCCTGAGAGGAATATTTTATACGCTAGTTCAACAGATAGTTATTTAACATTATAGAGTTTTAACATAATAAACCAAACCCTTAATAGAGGAGTTCTTCGTAGGTGTGTAAACTTCAGACAAGGAATTGCTATCTTAAGTGCCCGTAGAATTAGAAAAATAAAATTTTGTCATACTAAATGGGACGTTATGACGATGAGATTCTATCAATATTCCATTTTGATATTTGTTTACAAAACTATAAAAAATATGACATTTAATATGTATATGACAAGAATATATGGCATTAAAAGGCTGTCATCTGATATATATATATATATATATATATATATTTGTATTATAATGAGAAAGTTCTATACTTTAAGTCTCATACTTTATTAAATAAAATCATCAGTTTTAAAAACTTGATTTCGTCAAATTATTATCATATGCTGTAACTTGGTTTATTACAATTCCATCCAAATGACGAAATATTTCATTCATTTCAGATATTGAAACATAAAAGCAAGCATTGCGAAACGTATGAGTGAAAGTTGTTTTCTTTACTTACATTTCATAACTTGCAGAATTTTGATTGAATTCTTCCGTTTACAGCTTATCCAAACACAATAGCTCTCGATGATGAAAAATGATTTATAGAATGTGCGATTTTATTTTATTCTTGTAATATTTAAACATGAAATAAGGTTTAGATATATCAATCATCTTTCGAGATATTTTTTTACGGGAAAATAAAAATAAATTTTGGGCCGAGAAAGATAAAAAAAAAGTTTTATTGATAACCATTATTTTTCAAAATTCAATATATAGTTTGGATTTAATTAAAGATAAAATTTCCTTGAAGAATTTTATAATTATATTGAAATGGAGCAATATTTTGTCTATAAAGGAGGAAAATTTCAAAAGTTCACTAAAATTTTCATATTGATGCCTCTGGCAAAATCTCTGGGCAAAAGAGGTGCTTTGATTTTGCAAACATCTCCTTCCAGTGTCCCTTACAGTACTGTAAAGCGTATAATCAAAAATACGGTGAGGAGTTCAAAAGAGAGAATGAGGGAATACGGTGAGGGAATCAAAAAGAGTCTCGTCGTTAAAACTTCTCAAAAGCCTTGGAGAGAAAAATTATTTGGTGTCTCTAAGTAGTCCAAACATAAAATGGTGGCCGAGTTTAGACTAGCCATTGGCCATGACTGTATCCTTGAACATTTATACCGCTTCAACATTGTTTCTAGTCCTTTCTGCAGACTTTGTGACTTGGGACGGGTCATGAAGTGTGAACATTTGTTTAATTGCCCTGCATTGACTAAACGTTCTCTTGTCGACCGTTATTGGGAGGCCAGGGGACTTCCGGATTCTTAGACTATTTGCTGCAGCTTTTTTTTCGTTTTTTTGTATTTCTTGTGTTGTGCTTTTTTCTGGCTGTAGTTGTCTTTGAATCTGTGCCAGTGGAAAAAAAATTAAACTACGAAGATGTAACTCCGCTTGTAGAAACAATCAAATAACGAAGAAGTAATCGAAATATCTGTAAAAAGAAATATATTATAAATCAAATTGTAAAACGCTTAATGTTCTTGATAATTCTATAAAGACGTAATGTAACTCTGACAAGAGCTGTTGCTTTCAAGAAGATATTGTGAGGAATTCGTAAAATAAGAGTTCCCTATAATGCTGGGAAATTTCAGTAGGTAGAATACCGGTTCGAGGTTCGGAGACCCGGGTTCTATTAGTGACCCTGATAGTTGATCGTTTCAAGATAAATTCTTATATGATTATAACACAGTGTTGGAGCTAAAAAAGTAGGCTTATACAACATGTGCGGTAATGAAGGGTTAACGGAATAGTATTAAATGCAAATGACTTATTTTTTAAAGGTATTAAAACTTATCAGTAGAGAATCTCTTTTGACTCATGACGGGACTGTTAAAGACTTTAATAATTAAAGTAAGGAGTAATATTAAATACAAACTGACTTAATCTTTCAAATATCTTAAAACTATGATTTTTAAGATCAAATTTCTAATTATCATAAGAAAATCTCTGTTCAGTCATAATAAGACTGTTAAATACCAAGTTATATAAATTCTGATTTTTTACTCTTTATACTACTCAGTGATTGGCCAAAAAAGAAGCTTTTGCTTTTAGTATGCAGCACGTAAGTCATGGTTTTGTATCTACTGTTTCATCACCGTTAATATGCATCCATCGTTAATGTCTACCTCTATTTCACTATGATCTTGCATAGACAATGCAACCGAAGTTTTCACTAAGCTCTTCTCTAGTATCCGAAACATCTAACAGGGTTACGACAAAGACTCCAACGAGACCAGATCTTGTTCAAAAATTATTACTCAAGGCAACCTCATAAATCAATCATCCAAAAATGAATGCGAGTCGATGAACTATATCATTATTATTATTATTATTATTTTACAGTATTATTGCTATCAGAGAAAAAATCCATTGATAAGATTCCGAGGTCAATCACTGGATTCAAGTGCTTAGTTGACTTCATTTAATTACTCCATAAAATTTGCTAGACTAAGCAACCCTAGGTCCTAACAACTACCCTACCTCAAGAGACTTCAATCCTAGACAAAATGCATGACACCCGTCATACATTCTGTCATTTTATGTAATTCCTATCTAATTTGTAAGCGCTCCTCGCGGTAAGATAACATAAATCAGGGCGCACCGGATAACATGACCTTTCTAATATCTCCACAGTGAAATATTCCATAACAGTTTTAGGTATTTTATGTTAATAAGTCTCTCTGGTAAGTTGGTCTTCTTTGTGGCCTCACAATTGTTAAGGCCAGATTCTAAAAGTTCTTTTCGCGTTGTGCTCTAGTCGAAATATACCTACAATTAAACACAGAACTCAACATTTTACGATTTGACTTCACTACACATCATGATTAGGGTCATCTCCGGTTTGTCTAAGAGTTTGTTCTGACCAAATGATATTTCGAGGCACCCTGTTCCCCAGTATACCTAAAATTCAGCATTAGATTTGTTAAACTATTTCTATGTGGTATAAAAATGTCAGTCATTTAGAGTTCTGGGATCTAATTTTTGAAGATTTAGTTAATTACCAAAAATGTTACATAATCTCAAAGAACCAACTGTACGAGTATATCCCAGTGGTGCTGACAGGAAAATTCTTCTCTTTTGAGGGGAGGGCTTGGGGGTGATGAACTTTGATTTTGGAATTACCATTATTTTGTTATCGAATTTCGAGGTCCTTCAGGGAAAATTGACCCTTCCATACTATCACCGACCCCCAAACCCCCTTCGTAATTGCACCACGTGTTCATGGTGTCCAGTGGTTCTTCTTTATAAGGATACTAGCCTCTGCGCGACCAGCATGGTCGCTTTTAGTTTTATATTTGCTTTTACAAAACAACTCAACTGAAAGAAACGTATGTAAGGAATGTTACTATTACCTGTCATCATAAATATACGTTGTTAAGTGGTAGTGCGATCTCAGCGAAAAAAATTATAATCATTGCAAAATGCTCTATAAGAATGATTCTAAAACATCGGGATTTAAAAAAATATTAATTTCCATTTCTTCAGAGCAGAGCTAAAGATAAGACTGAGAAACCCAACAACAAAGATTTTAAAAATTACATTCCTCTCTGTATGTAATATTTTTCAAAATTAAAATATCTACACTTATCATTACATCAAATAAGAAATTGTTAGTATCAAATAAAAATTCAGCAAGTACTAAAATATAGTGTGGATTACATCACCCTCTGTATGTACTATTGTTCACAATTCAGATATTCTACACTTCATCATACCAAATAAAAAATTGTTGGAAAAATTTCTTAACTTATAAATTGGAGTAAAAATTCAGCAAGTACTACTAAAAAAACTGTAGACAATTAACTCTTACTTACTATTAAAATATTATAATGCAATTATTAATATTTTACTATGATATTCCTCAAACTTCTTGATATACACGGTTGAGTATTTCAGAAGTAGGAGATACTACAGTGACAGAATAAAAAGAACGGACTCTAGATATACTTACATACAACTGTCCAGGACTAAACACTGGATTTGATAGGTCTAAACATATTTTGTCAAAAGTTTGTCCTCTTACATACATTTAGAAAAACCGATGGAACAAAAGAATAAATTATCTCGTGAATAAATTAAAATTCTTCACGTGTAAAATACAGCAATTAAATTGTACCAAATTACGTGCAATCGTGGAACCACTACACACACGTGGTCAGCCGCTAATGTTTACATCCGGTAGTTGAAGCCGTTGCCATTCGGAGTGTAGAAATATCGCCGATTTTTGTGCCGCATACCTACGCGTTTTATATATATAGATTGGTATGTTTATTTGTCCGAGAGAAACGTGCGAAAGACAATTTACTTGTAGTGTTTGTTAGGATTTTCATTCCTCCAAAATGTAATAGATGGCGCTAAAAGCATGCCTTTTTTTATTGAAATCGTTCAACAGAATCTTTTAAAATTTTTCGTTCTAGTCAGTTGTGACAGGACGCAGATGCAGTAAGTTTGAGTTACGTGAAAATCAGTTAATTATGAAATATAGTGTAAGTGAATTTCAGGTGTGCAGAAATTATGGATTATACGAGTGCAATCATGGTCATTTCCTGCAATTATATATTTCTACCTCAGATCGAATCTTCAATTTCGAATCTAAGGATTCAAAATTGAACGGTTTTTATTCGCCTTTACCATTACCTACTTGAAATCAAATTGTATTTTAGATAAAAAGTGTCAATGTTTCTTCGATATCTTTCTAGTTTACATTTAATATAACCTTTTCTTCCTATTTAAAGTCCAAGGAAAAATGTCCAGATGTTTTTTCGTAAAAATGTATCGGTATAAATATACATCGGTATTTAAGTCAAGGAAGTTATATAAAAACTACTTTTCTTATACATATTTTAGAATACAAAAATTGTCTCGTCAAAATCCCTTCGTAGCATATAAAGGAAATGGCTTACACTTATTCCTTTAGAAATTTGCATCACTGTTTTTAAGACCTCGGAGAAAACCCTAGAAAACTTTCTTTCACGTTTCTAAAAGTGAAAATATATAGAAATTTAGTTTCAGAAGGTTCTGCAAGAAATAGGCTTCGTATTTTCCCAAATGGATAAATTCTAGTTCCTTCAAAGGCGATATTCTTTTTAGGTAAATTGAAGTAAACGAAATAGAACATGAAAATGCATTTAAACTGCAGCTGCTGCCATTCTTCAAAGGTCAGATGTAATAGATACTTGAAATTTAAGAGCCTTGTGGGATCAAGAAGTTCCCATTCGATTAAAGATTTATAATCACTTTTATATATTACAACTAGGTGAAGTTAACTTTTTTCGGAAAGATTAAATAAATAAATAAATAAATAAATGTATATATATATATATATATATATATATATATATATATATATATATATATATATATATATATATATATATATATATATATATATATATAGTGAAACTTCTCGGAACGGCCACCCCTGAAGACGGCCACTTTTTTCGAAACTATTACTGGCCGCCATAGATAAGTTACACTGTAATAACAAGGTAGGATAAAAAAGTTCCAGGTCTAATTAATTTAAAATAATAGAACGTGAAATAAACTTTATAATAAACATATATTATGAAGCCTGATAATATTATTAATATTTGCCGCTAGATAGCGTTCTTGTTGCGCATTCTCATAACCCAAAATCCATTGATTTATACAAGCAAGTAAAATTCAAACGGAGGGCTTTGAAAATGGTCCCAACTTGAACAGAGGTCATCCATAAAATTCTGTTTTTCAATAGGAAAGAATGCATCAGAGAATGTAGAAATGATAAATAAAGCTTACGGTGACAAAGCGTTATCGCGAGGAATTATTTCTGAATGGTTTAAACGATTTAAAGATGACTGCACTTCACTGGAAGATGATGCAAGGTCAGGCCGACAGGCGACTTCAATAATTGAAGCAAATATTTCAGGCGTTAAATGTCCAAAGGTAAGGTCATGTTTTTTATCACAGAGGTGTCATTTATTTTGAGTTTATACCTGACGTACGTACAGTAAATAAGAAAATGCACAAGGCAATATTAGGTCGTCTCAGGGAGGCCATCAGAAGGAAGAGACCGGACACGTGGAAAGAAAAAAACTGGAAATTACTCCATGATAATGCCCCATCACATCGATCTGGAATTGTGGCTGAATATCTACCTAAACATGCTGCAACTGTCATGAGATATTCTCCATACCCACCCGATCTTGCACCATGTGATTTATTTCTTTTTGCGAGACTTAAAAGTGTCTTGAAAGGGAAACGCAATTCAAGTGCAGAGGAGGTCAAGGCTAATGCTACGATTGCCGTGAAGGACATCTCAAAAAATGGATTAGAAACTGCATTTTCACTATTTATACAGCTGCTGGAATAAATGTGTAAATAGCTAAATCCAGAATTTTGAAAATTTGACCTATAATTATGTGGAAGTGTTGTATTTTATAAAATAGAAAAATAGTCCTGGAACTTTTTGATCCTACCTTGTATATATATATAATATATATATATATATATATATATATATATATATATATATATTCATCGTCCTATAGTATACTAGAAGGTCTCACCCGGAACCATCTACGATGTTAACATAAATTAAATAAATATAATGAGGTCTGCAAAAGGCAAGCTTATTTTTTCATTTCTTGCAATTATACAAAGAATCGAAAGGAAAACATTTCTGTTTTAAATTTCCAATGGCGAGCCACATAAACATACAAGAAAGATAAACATAAACATAAGAAATACAACAGAAGAAAAAGAATAGACATATTTAGCCCATAAGGGTCCTAACCTCCCAGTGCACTCCAGAAGAAACGAGCGCGAGGCTGTGGAGAAGGTGAGATAAGTCCATATCATCCCCCAGATTGCAGAGCTTGCATTTGGGACTTTCAATTATTCTTATTCAGAAAAGGTGGTTGGCCAGACAGTCATGTCCCGTCAAAAGTCTGAAAAGTGCCGTCGCTTTAAACCTGGGCTGGTCAGGAAAGGAAAACATACCATCACAATTACGATATTTTGCAATATGCAGCCAGCATATCTAAACTCTTTTTTATTTAGTTTCTCAGCTCTGTAAACAACTCTGAATTTGGATGACTTCATTTGAATAACTTCAAAAATTATTCATTGCAAAATTTAACGCAAACAGTTTATATTCTCATAAATGTGTATTTAAGAAAACATTTTTCCCTCAGTAAAGTCTCAAGGATGCTTGATAGTCTAGGCCGAAAGTCTAGGACCCAACTCTTTTATCAGAGTCTACGGGTTCGAATTTCGTGGTAGGTATTGTTGTTGGAAGCCGTTTGAAGTCGCTGGAGATGGTCTGCACTACAGTTTCTCAACCTTTTTTCTCCGACTGTGGCCCCAATTCAATCGTGTTTTTCTCCCGTGGCCCCCTTGTCCTACGGCAGGGGGGGGGGGGAATCAGAATTTTTTCCATATTTTACTCTACGGGTTTGAAAATAGTTGTTCACAAATGTACATAGTGCCAAGAAGCGATGACATGAATGAGGTATAACAGTGAAGCGAGAGAAAATTTTCTCTGGGAAAACAGATCTTGTAATATTTAAATCTTTTGGAACCACATTACTCGTTGCCCAGATCTACGGGTTGGAAACAGCTGGTCTAGACTGTAGGTGCCGGTCAATTCAGCCCACGTTTTGCAATAGAACCAAACCCTTCAAATCAGTCAACTCAATTAGACTTTCAAAATAACCTTAAAATTTAAATTTTAAATTAATACAATGTTAATTTATTAATTTTCGTCGCTTCTTTGTGCTTTTTTGCTGATAGTACAATGGATTTCTCGTAAAATATTGGTTTTTCTTACTATTTTGTGTTGATGATTGAAAATATGTAATGCGATTGTTGTTTTAGTGAAATAAATAAACAAATAATTTAGAATAATGTAAAAAGATAATACAAACTTAAAAAAAACAAAAAAAAACTCGGTCAGAGATTTAAATACGCACCAAGATGTTTTTGATTACATTCACTATTTATTCATTTTATTCTAAACGACGCCAAGACGTTTCTACAGTTCTTGTTTTATTAGAAATGTTTGTGAATTATAAAAAGGCAGAACGCAAATCTGTCAGAGGGATAACTATAGCACCTTAATGCTAATAATTTATCGTACATATTGATATGTGTTCTTAACACTAGTTAAAGAAATGACCTTATACTAACACTTTTTCTCTGTACTATAAATGCACACCCGCACCCGCAAACACACGCATAATACAGAATAAATTGAAAAACCTGTATGGTTTTTTTCTCTTAGGAAAAATTTTTGCTAATTATAAACAATTTGTAAGACATACTTGATGAAGCGCAGACATCAACTCCTTTATGTTCAATATCACGTCACCTGTCTCGTGCAATAGAAAATACCGAGAAACGTTTGCGTAACACTTAGCAGCACTCTTGATCTTTTTTATTTTTACTGAGCAGATATCTCAACATCTCTTCTCTTTGAAATTACGTTAAAAAGAAAAGAGCAGCTCTGAAACTATTTGACATCGCTTCAACTCATGATAAAACTGACGGATCATGTGCTTCCATATAATTGAATTGGATTTTCTTAATTAGCATTGCGAAACGTTCCGTTGGATGCTGCCAAACCTATATTTAAATAATTGCGAGACAATTTCTGGTGTTGTTTTTCAGTGCTGGACTTGACATATCGTCCTGCATTGGTTAATGAATTTTGCTGGATAAAAGATCTAATGCTGTAAAATGACGGACAATCCGGCAAAACGATGGCAGACTGTTTAACTTATACTTAAAGGCCAGGTTAACTACGTTAAGTAGACTTAAAATTTGTTACCTTTGTCATGGAATATGTAGTTGAGATAAGGTCGCTAAACATATCACGAAATAGCAATGTCTCGATTTTTATGTTGATGCATTGCTTTGAATACATGTAAGTGACTGAGTGGGAAAGAATGTATAGATAATGTAAAAAATGCATAAATAACTGAACTCAAGTCAGATAGAAGCACCACGTTACAAATTGTAGGTTTGTAACGTCCATTATTCGGTGATACGTAGCACTTTACTTGCGGAAGGTGGATATTTCCTTAAAAAGTCTTAGGGCTATTCTAACGAATTAGCTTATGAGCATGAGCACCAATATCAATAACATTCTTCTCATGAATAAAAATCTCATGCATAAAAATCTTCTCATGCATGCATAGCTCTCTTCTCATGCATAAAAGCATGTTATATGCAATTTTATCTCATTTTCAAGTTTTTTAAGTTGCTAGCCGGTCGGAAATCAATTGCATTGTTTTACGAAACCTAAAATATTCTTTCTAGAAAATACTGTTTTATTTTTGGGGAATTAAATTCTATAAAAATTTTTCAGCGGTATCAAAGATCCTATGTTACTTGAAACCTCAGAAACTATTTAATTGGTTAAAAAAATCATGCAATAGAATATTAAAAACACGATAACTCACTCAGACTGAAATTTTTCATAATCACTTTATCTTCATACTCACTTTATCTGTTAGGGGAACATTTTGCATAAGTAATATGATGACTTTCATGTCATATGTAGTTTCAAATTCTAAAAGGATGTTATTACCGACTGCAAGTTCCCAAATTTTCAAAAGACTGTATCATAAATCTCATCTTGTTTTTAGTATGTCATGACGTTATCTTTGAAGGAATATTCTTTCCAAATATTACGGATGAAGCATTTATCAGAGGAAATGTGATCATCTGACATCAGTTGGAAAAGTGCTATGATTAAATTCCCGTAGGCAGTCTTGTTAGTCTGTGCAGAAAATAAATGAAAGCATTTGAATAAATGGAAGAAAAGGAGTGAATTTTTCTCCCACTAGGCAATGTATCATTAATCATTCTTTAAATTAAACTTCTGTATTGATGGTGATTTCTTTCCGAATTTGAAAATTGCCGAATGGGATGGAATATATACTTGGGACTTGAGCATAAAAGATTTAAGTTCAATCAAGTGTGTATATATTTGTATTTCTTTTATGAATTTTTATAAAACCTTTATAAAATTTATTATATATTATCTATGATTCTACGAGTATATATTATAAAACACAAAAAAAATATAAATGATGATTTTGGATAAATTTCAATAAATCATTTGGAAGGTTTACACCTAACGCAGGTAACGGTTTTCATAATTTATTACCCTATATATTATAGCGATAGGATTCTCAACCGTAGCTGTAGGTTACATATTTATCTGAAAAGAGTTTCAATACGAGGAAAAAATAGAAAAGGAATTTTTTAGAAGCTTTATCCTAGACTAGGGCATAACGTTCGGATAAATCTGTGCTCGGAGTGCTGTGATTCTTTCTATGGTCAATTTATAAATGCATTTCTAATTCTCCTATAGAAACAATCACACCTAATGCTTCCCATCCCTACAAAGAACTAAAATTAGCCGTAATTTTGCATATTTACTGGGGTTTTAAAGTCTGTGCTGATTTATCTAGCGTTTTCCGTATGTTTCCTGTAAGTAGCGAACACAGATTCTTTATGTCGAACAAAAACCTCTCTTCAATACGGCTTATCATTTTCGTAAGTAATATCGATTACTGAATAAAAAGAAATACTGCACAAATTTTCAAAGTATTGAGTTGCAACATATTCAAAATTGTCACCCAAATTTAACGTGTGCTTTAGCTCCTCTTCTACGTAGCTCACTTTCGTATAAATAAAGGTTACTTTTTCGGCTTGTAGATAACAGTTGATACACGTGCTACATAAATTTTAATGAAATCAATGATATATTGGCAAAGGAGGGCTTCAATCACACTGTGACTTCCTCTCACATTGTTATCTATAATGAAATCCATTAAAGCGAAGACTAAAAACAATGAAAAGTGGAAAATCCTCCTTCTCATGACTGGGTATGAGCCACTCATCCAGATTTGTCGTTAAAATTTGAGGGTGAAAGGCTTGAACAAACAATTTTAACTAGATTTAGCAGCCGTCACATAAAACCCCTTTCTTTCGTCTAAGGAATGCGAAACTCTTCTTTTGTGCTGTAAGTACAGGTAGCCCTTCTACAGCACGGCCTCTTACAACACGGTTTCACTCTAACACGATAAGATAAATTGCGGGAACCCTTGTATAACACTACAACCTGTAACACGGTTTCGCTCTAACACGATAAAAAAATTGCGAAAAACTTCGTACAACATTGTACTTCTATTATAGCACTAGATATCATGATTTTTGTTTAAAACATTTATAAACTAAATTACCTTAAAATAATGACGGGAAGGAATAATGAACTGTAGTGGATTTACATGGAAATGTAAAAACAAATTATAATTTACTCATTTATAACTCTATAAAATTACAAGAAGGCCTAAGCTTAGCTGAAAATTTTGAATAATTTTTCCTGAATGCAGACCTTTCCGCTGAAAGAAGCCGAAAATTCAAAAGGGAGCTGCAAAATTGTCTATCTCCATACCGTGAAATCTACAATAACCTTGTAAGAACCAGCAAATAAACCAAAATTACAGATTTTTTAAAGAGGATAAAAGGTGCAAAAAATTTAAATGAAGAGAAAGGTTCTGAAAGTGAAGGTGATATCGTTCAATCGATAAAACGTTCTCGTTTGATTGTACCGAGCAGTGACGAGGAAGAAATTTTTTAAATTTAGGTCGCATTAAATGAAAATAATATATTTTTGTTTCTTTTCGTTTTGTGTTGTACATACATTTATAGTTTTAATAAAAATTAAGCTGCTTATATGTAATTTTAAAAAAAAGTTTTTGTTTTTAATAAGTTTTCGGAACGTAATCCCCCCCCTTTTTTGAAATGTCTGTGGGTCTCATATAACACGGTTTCACACAACACGGCATTTTCTAGGAACCTATCTATCGTGTTATAGGAGGGTTACCTTTCCTCAACTTTTGCAGCTTCTCCTGCCCACCTCCTTTCCTGTATGGGCCTGAATAATGTAGACCTGTCCAAGCGTCTGTTACTAGTATTAGACTTTTTGAAGGTGACTAATCTTTTGGACCTGGTCTAATTATAGACCAAGTGGAATTAGTAAAAACAGCAGCATCAACAACATGTATTAGAAAAAGCAGGTAAATAAGGATTAAGTTGTCTAATTATCGGGAAGTTTTTGATACTGCGCAGATCCCCTGCGTGCGGTGGGTTTGTTACAGCAAGGTTTGGAGGACGAAATGCTTTAGGGAGATATTCAAAAACTCATGATCTGGCAGCTTCGTTAAATAAAGATATCAGATTAGAAGATCCCTATATAGTAGGAAAGTTGCTAAAAGTAATTAACAAGCAAGCTATAGACTAAAGTGTCGTGCCATAACATATTTTTCTTTCTAATCTCGACATGATATCAGCAGTTACAAATAGTGTTTTCACTTACTAACTTACTTCGAAGGTTGGAAGCGCAACTTTAACAAAAAATTGGTTAGGAATAACTTACCATCACTCATGCGATTAATATCGGTAGCATCCATATTTGAACAGTTTTTACTAAACTCCCGCATTAATTAACTTCCATACATTAATTAAGCTATTCGTGTTAATTATTGCAAGGGTGTTCAGAAACCCGGTTAATGCACTGAAGAGGTGTTTTATCCACTTCCAAAGTTGTTTTTTTTTGTTTGGGGGGGGGTTGGTAGATTTCATATTGCAAAATCAAAATATGACATTTATTTTCGCTATCATCCTCTAATTTTGATGGAGCACATTAATTACTCAAAATTAAAACATAACTTAAAAGTAAGTGTTAAATCTTTCTTGAACATAAAATGACACTCTTCGAATAATGAAACTTTTTAACCTGATCATAACTTTCCGGATTTCACATAAATAGAAAAAATTTAAGGTATCTCTATTTTGGTTTCATCTCCCTTTAATGAGTATTATCAGCACGAACTCTCTCGTATATGAGTCTAACATTAATTAATTAAGCAAAAATATTTAGTTACAATTTTTCCCTGTACCTTCTATCCATCTAGGCAATATCTTGACGGAGTGTTTTCTTGTGTGGTGTTCTGAAATAACCCCGAAATTTTCTAAGATGGAATGTTTGGGATTTTATTTTTTATCGATCATATTTGTTCAGCCCTATGTGTCTCTATGCCGGCATAAATATCAGGAGTATGCTGCGATCACCCCACGATATACAGAGTCGAATCGCATCAGACTAGCTAAATAGTCGAAAAACATTGCGATATACATACTTATGGGCAAAAAATACTATCGGCCATCGGAGGGCCAATCGAATATTTTTGGCAGGAATGTAGTCTGGTAAGATATAAGCAATAATTAAAATTTCGACGCCAATGAGACAAGAGTAAGCCCGCTATGCGCATATGAGATTCGCAGCTGGGAGAGTTTAAAAGCATGATTGCTCGTGCCATAGGGTTATTCAAACAAATCTGTCGACTTGGATGGACGGTATTGTGACTAGAGATGCTTCTGAGACGTAACCGGCGACAGTACGAACAATTATCAGACTTTGAGAGGGGGCGTATAGTAGGACTCAGAGAAGCAGGTTGGTCGAACAGGCGTATCGGCCGCCACCTCGGTCGGAGCGATATTGTAGTTGTTCGGTGTTGGCAACAAGGGATCACGGAAGGGATAGTCTACCGTCGCGAAGGATCAGGGCGTCCCAGGAACACAAATACGCGCATGGATCTCGCAATCATAAGAGCAGCCACGTCCGCACCAACAACGTCCCTAGAATCGGTTCGACGTCATTTACCACGTTCCAGATATCCGATGGTATCAAGGGAAACCATTCGGAGACGTCCATTAAGACGCCTACCATTGACCCCACGTCATAGGCAGTGTCGAATGGATTTTTGCCGACCTCGGGCAAGCTGGAGTGTAACCGACTAGAAACGTGTGATCTTTAGCGATGAATACCGATTTATTTTCAATGATGACCAGCGCATACGCGTGTGGAGGTGGCCAGGCCACCGGTCCGATGTGGCATTTGTTGTCGAGAGGCATACGGAGATTACACAAGGTGTGACAGTGTGGGAAGCAATTTTTTGGGACACTCAATCACTTCTAGTCTTCCTTTAATGTATTTTGACGGCACGCAGTTACGTGGACAAGATTTTAACGCCAGTTGTACTGCCTATGCTATCAAGTCACCCAGGTGTCATTTATCAGCAAGACAACGCTCGTCCACATACTGCGCGACTCTCCCAACAATGTCTTCAAGGATATGACGTAATCCCATGGCCTGCCAGGTCACCAGACCTCTCGCCAATAGAGCACGTCTCGGACATTCTTGGATGACAAATGCAGCCGTCCCGGAATACTGGTGAATTAACTGCCCAGTTGCAAAGATTATGGCATGATCATCCGCAGGAGGTCATAGGTGACCTCACTGATTCGATGCTACAACGTGTATCTGCTTGCCAGAGGTGAATTTACTACTTACTGATTTGTAACCTTTTTCATGCCATATATTCTTAATAAAATGGACTGTTCTTCTGAATTTGTAATCACTTGCTTATCTACTCATACACTACATACATGTTAAGTTTCGTGATAGTACACTGATGTAAGAAATTAAGAGAATTTGCAGATTTAGTCGATTATCTCTAGAACTACTGTACCGATTTTAATGAAATTTGATATGTTCATACATTGATACAATACAAAACAAATAACCATTCAATAATTGTAATGCACACGTATGATCGTGCGTAACACTCGTTGGAGTCGGAAGGTATGAAACAGCGGTTGCAGAATAAACAAAAAATGGGTTAATTGATGGGTTAATAGGGGGTATGGTCCCCTCTTACAGATTACAGGTCTCGCAGCGTGATTTCATACTTGAAATAAGGCAGTTTATCATTTCCTGTGGCAATTGGTCCCACTCGTTCAGCAACACTGTTTTCATTCCCTGGATGGTTCTAGGAGGAGGGTTGCAAGTTGCAATTGCCCTCCCCAGAGCGTCCCAGACATGCTCTATAGGGTTAAGGTCTGGAGATCTGGCCGGCCAATCCATCCGGCGAATATACTTACTCTCTAGAAATTCGTCGACCAGAAGAGCTCTATGTGGCCTCGCGTTATCGTCCATTAAAATGAAGTCAGGGCCAACTGCACCCCTGAAAAGGCGAACATAGGGCTCCAAGACCTCATCCCTATACCTCACACCAGTCACAGTGCCTCTTTCAAAGACATGGAGAGATGTGCGGCCATCCAACATGATGCCTGCCCAGACCATTAAACCTCCTCCGCCATAATGGTCGATTTCGCGGACATTGGAGGGTAGGTAGCGGGTCTCTGGTTCTCTCCATATGAACGTACGGCGAGAATCGGTGTTTAGGCTATAGCGGGACTTATCAATGAAGAGAATGGTCGCCCATTAATCCATATTCCAATCTCTATGCTCTCTGCACCATGATAAACGGATTCTTCTGTTCGTAGAAGTGAGCGGGGCGCAAACAGCAGGTCTTCTTGCAAACAACCCTCTCTCATGAAGTCTTTTGGAAACAGTCACCCTTGATACACGGGTTCCTGTGGCTGCATACAAGTCACGAGAGAGCTGAGAAGCTGTAGCACTCCTGTTACGCCTCGCTATAATCGACAAATGGTGATCTTCTCTGGCCGTTGTGGCTCTTGGACGACCTTGCCCAGGCTTTGTCTCGATGGATCCGGTATCCTGGAACTGTTTCCATAAGTTACACACGACGCTGGGCGTTAAATTGAACTCTCTACATATTTGGACTTGAGATTGGCCTGCTTCTAGCCTCCCCACAATTCGCCACCTCATTCCATCATCTAAACGTTGGTGGTTACTCATTTTTACTGTTACAATTTGAAATTAACAGATTGCTGCAAAATAACACCAAGAAATTCGCCGAGGTGTGCTAGCGAACGAAATGCGTCTTAACTTACGCACGCTTATAAAGCCTGTTTCTCCACTGGCTCCGCCTACACACACAAGTACGCTTACGTATTTGACGTACAAGATTTGCATTTTTGTCTAGAAGCAGTGGTTTTACATTCAGTTCAGTTCTTTTCATGAAATTCGATAAAATACGCAAATTCTCTTAATTTATTTCACCAGTGTTGCTCGTTTCCTTCTGGGTGCACATATTTTTTTGTGACAGAGTGTATATATATATAACCCCCTTAATGGCCGTTCTTACAAAGGAGGTATGAAATTTCCCGTTCTAAACAGGGAATCGGAAAAATGTGCCCCTTAAGCTAAAGCTTAAGCCGTGTCCACGTTCTGTCTGAAGATTTGTATTTTATTTTTGATCCTTTTGTGATGCATGAATAAACCACAAAGTGGATAATCTGCCCATTCAATTTGTGTATCTTTGAGGAATTAAATGGGCTTTGATGGACGAAGTAAATGCAAACATTTAAAGGAAGAGGCTCTTTAGGGTACGATATAAATTACAAATATTGTTGAATATTTTTCAGAATTTAGCCAGTGTTTAAATAAAGGCATTGCTTGTCTAGGAAACCGTTTTATTCGGTTTTATATAGATAAACGTATGAATGAAAAATGGGAAATGTTTTAACCTTTGTATTGACTTTATTCCCTCAAATGTTTTGCAATGGATCTGAGAGAGAAAATGAAAAGGTTTCGTATTGTTCCAAGTAAAAAGAAGATAATGATGTATCCTTCTTGCAAGTAAATACAAAAATATCTCATATAATTTTGGCATTGATTTTGATAGAATTTAATATAGAGATATGAAACATGTGTTGAACGAGGGAAAAAACATGTATTTTTTTCACAAAGAAAATAAAGTGGTTAAATTAAAAGTAAAGTAAAAAGTAGTTAATCCGAAAATTTAAGATTTATTTTGTTTCGTAAAACAGGAGTAATTTAATTAAAGGGATTCTTGCACGTGAAGAAGAATAGATTCAACAATAGCGCTTGAGAGAATTTTTCATAATATCGCATTTAGAAAAATAAAATGAGTAGATTTAAAATTTAAAATTCAGATCTTAAAATTCTTGCCATCATTTCGAAACCTGATATCGTGGATTGAAATGAATTTAGAATCATTGGTAATGAAAATTGATTTTTACTTTTCTAAGAGGAGGGGGAGGGTGTCTGGTGTTTTGGGTCATATGAAGTTCAAACAAATATTGAATATTATTGCTTTTCAAACAATATTTATTTTACGGTATTAACGATTTAACGTTTCATCCAAATGATATCCTGAAAAAGCTACATGAGATATTATTATAGATACAAGAAATTTAGCTGTTTTTTGTTTCTACCTTTGGACTTAAAAAATTCTAAACTAGTTAATGAGGTCCAGAAAGTTCCAATGCAATGTGAAATCTAACATTTGTATTTAGGATTTAGTTAATGTATTCAAATAACAAGATCTTTTCTGTAGGAAATTTAATTATTCAAAGTTTAATACTGATAGTATTCATTTATTTTTAATATTTATTAAGCCTCTAAAATATATACGAAAACATTTATTGCAAAGTAATAGCACAAACTGGGTATCTCCTGTTAGAAAATTGAAAATCAAAAATTTTTTGGAGAGTCGACAGGATTCTACAAAAGGCAAATTTTTGACCTGAATTAATTTTTTCTTTTAAATTTATGATCATGCCTTATTTTTCCCTGTTTAGTACGTATTTGCGAATAAGAGAAAGTAAACGATTCCTCTTGTATGGCACATACTTATTTTTTTGTTCTTCAGTTCACACAACACATTGTTTCATACACAAAATATTCCCAAAATTACCTTTAGGCTTTATGTGCAAAGGTATATATGAAACATTAATAAAAGTTTAGTTCAAACATTTAAATTCCAGCCTTCAAGCTAAATTATAAGCTATCTTCTCAGTTCCTAAATGCGACATATTTCTGTTATGTGGCAGTTAGGCAAAGGGACACTCATTTGGGAAAGTCTTTAAGATGCATATCAGTAAACGAACTTTCGAGTTCACTTTTACTCATGTCGGTACTGGGTAATCGATAAGTGCCTCTTTTGGAGAAAAGGAGGTCTCGTTTTCGTTCCTTACCAGTTATTTATTTCAAAGTATGCGATAACATGTGAGACATTTGTTACATTTTCCGACTATTTTAACTGTGTATTAGACAGTTCATCAATTATGTTAATCCCTTCCAGAATGGATGACTAAAAGCGTCTTTATTCTGAACTTAATCACAATAGCCTGGTCATGTCCACGTACTGTATGATTATATAATGACCATACCTAAACTTGTATAACATCCCTTGTAGAATTATACATGTACTACCATATCCTTTATAAGCTGATCTGAATTTACTAAAATTCATAGATGGAGATACACAAGATTTACAAAAAACTTTACAGCATTGATATTTCACCGTAAATAAGTACTTTTGCCTTTTTAGATAACGTTCTTATTAAGTCTCTTAGGAAACTGAGATTAACAGAACGCGACGGGCATGGTTTGATATAGCCTACGTTAGAAAGATATTCTTGTACTTCCAACTAATTGCATTAGTTCAACTACTTACTGGATATTTACCCTGCTGTTATTTATATAACTTATATTGATGTCATTCTAATCAAAATTTAAACGAATACCTAAATAAGAAATAATTAGCATAAAAATAGGAACAGAATAATTTAAAGGAGTAAATGAAGTATGAAATAGAGCTCATGATGACACTGATTGTTACATGATTCTTTATGGGCTGCCCATTTTTTTCTTCAATTTGATTATTTACTCACTTCTTATGTAAGTGAAACGATGGTCTTATTCTGACAATGAGCCTATGGTGGGTTGGTTGGTTGGGTTTAATGACACAAGTCCAAAATCGGACATAAAGCGCCAAACACAAGACCGAAAAAGGAGCCAAAAAATAGTATATATAAATGCGCCAGGCTCGAACCAACAAATCAACACTTTCCATAATAAAAAAACGTGCAAACGTGAAAAATATTGGTATGAAAGCTTGATTAAAATGATGCGTAAATGATATAAAAATATAATACATAAAAGTAATGTATATAAAGGTGATGAAAATGATCAATGGGTCAATGACCTATATCCCTATGATGATTCTTTACTCTAAAGTCATAGCTTAAGAACCGTGTTGAACTATGAAACATAATGTTTTGACACATAAACTAAAGCTTTTAGTGCATTAAGACATATAATACCGAATATTCGTTAAGAAGCAAAAGTACGGGTAAATGTGACCCCGTATGCGACAGACCATCGTAAAAGCATAAGAGTCCATAATATAGTTTAGAAGAATTTAAAGACATTTTTGATACGAATGAAATGTTAAAGAAGGCTTCGTTTCTAATACCAAAATGTATTTCTAAATGTTTCATTCTCTAAACAACAGGTCCCAAAGTGCTCTTTAAGGTCATAAAATCCCAGGGTCATTGAACATAATTTTTGATACGAACGAAGTAAATATATGCTCTATTCATTCTCACTGAATATTTAAAAAAAAAAGATCTTCGCTTTTTCAATTTTATCTAGCATTCAGATAATATTTTACTGTTCAGAGATAAGGTAGAAAAGACTCTATATTATAATATGCTGCCGCTGACATGAATTGCTTCTATTATTTATAATATTCACGAATGACCTTCACGTTGGTTGCTGTTCGGAATAGAAAAAGAAAAATACGATATGTATGTGGAAGATTACGTAGGTGTATCTTTAAAAGGAATCACTCATAAGAAGTAGTTTCTTTCTAAAAATGTGAATGTATATTTGGAATATATATATATATATATATATATATATATATATATATATATATATATATATATATATATATTTATATTAGGGTGGAGCGCTGGTATAGGGAAATTTTTTTTTTTCAAATTTTCATTTCTAACTAGCCGCTGCGCGACCAGCATGGTCGCTTTTAGTTTTATATTTTCTTTTGCAAAACAACGCAACTGAAAGTAACATATGTAAGGAATGTTACCATTACCTGTCATCACAAATATATGTTGTTAAGGGGTATTCTCTATAAGGCTGATTCTAGAACATCGTGATCAAAAAATGTGAATTTCCATTACCTCAGAAAAGAGTTAAAGATAAGACTGATAAACCCAACATCAATGATTTTAAAAATTACATCCCTCTTTGTATGTACTATTTTTCAAAATTAAGATATCTACACTTTATCATTACAACAAATAAGAAATTGTTGGGGAAAATTTTTAAATATAGTGTTGATTACATCACTCTCTGTATATATTACTGTTCACAATTCAGATATCTACACTTAATCATATCAAATAATAAATTGTTGAGAAAATTTCTTCAATTATAAAATGGAGTAAAAATTCAGCAAGTACTGAAAAAAGTGTAGAAAATTAAATATTACTGGTTGTTTATTGCTATGCCGGCGACGGTTAAGCCTAACCTCGGGATTATTTATGCTCTCTCTTAATGAATTATTTCTTCTCTTTCATTCTTGAGACTGTTCCCAATTTTCACTTGATCGTGCAGCTCGCTTTCGAACATTCCTGATTTCAGTGCGTAAATCCATGTTGACACGCGGTTGCAAATTGCGGAAGGCCGCTAATGTTTACATCTGATATTGGCAGCCGTTGCCATTCGGAGTGTAGAAATATCGTCGATTTTTGTGCCGCATACCTACGCGTTTTATATATATAGATAGTGATAAAAGTTTGACCTACCTATAGAGGAACAAAAAATGTATTACAATTTTTTTTATTAATATTTTCCTTTTACTGGAGCATTTGCTTTAAAAATTTACATTTTTGCTGGCATACAGATGAAACTTGAACGAGGATATTGCTCTAAATTCTATATAAACTATTAGTTTTTAAGAACAAAACGACTCACACGGAATAAAATATTACTAATTTAATAAAAAAAGCTTCACTTAAAACATATATAAAACTAGTCAAAGGATACTTTAAAATCACGTTTGGTGTCGAATTTGGGCATCAATTTTCTTGACTCAATTGGAATTCATGAGACCTTCTTTGGACTCTTTATCACATACCTGCATAGAAACCTCCGTTAGTGTCTTTACTGAACGTTCTACGGCTTGGGTACTGCATGGAAATCTTAGAAAAGGTATCTTTTCACTTTTATTTCCACCATCGAGAGCAAATCTTCATCCTTGACGTCTCTAAGAATGGGAGGTTGGAAATACTTTTGTTGCCAATCTATAAGGTCTGTGTAAGATTTGACATTAAGATTTATTTTAGGGACCTCAAAAACACGAGGAAACAGTCCATGATGAATCGCGTGTCTTTCTTTTAAGATTCTTCTAGCAACAAGTTCACGAACGTGTTTTTCAGGATCTGAGAGCATCAATAATAGAACATTCTCAGGATGTGCAAAGAAGCTGTTCCGGTGAATGACAGGATCGACTACTTCTTTTAGTTGAGGTGGAAGGTATCGAGAATCTGAAACCAATTTTCAAAAATGTCTAGACCTATCTTTGCATGACGGATGCATTTTAATTTGGAACCAAACAGGCGCGTAAACTCTAACAACAAGCATGGCAAGATGTTTAAGATTTTCAGACGGTTTTCTCGTCAAAATATATAGCCTTAATATCCTGTTGGCTTTCGTTAACCATCGAGCATGCGACATTTTTCCTGTAGCTCTGTTTGCTAGATCGGAAGAACACTCGCCACTAATTACAGCTGATGCAATATCATACAAATAACGTTGATCCGAACTTAGATCTCTGATGATATCCGACTGAATATCCGGCAACATGCTTTCTATCTTTTCATACTGTACAACCGGATTGTTTTCACATTTTTATAGTAATCTTCCAATAGTACCAGAATAGGAAGTAGGCCCAGTGGTTTCGCCATCTAAGTATGAAAACAAGTGTCTTAAAGGCAATGCATTCGTGTGTAAAAGGCATATGATCCATTGTAAAGGCTGATTCAAGCGTTTTTCTAACAACCGTATAACACCACATTTTTTCCTGTATTTGTAACTGTTCCATTAAATCCGACCGCTACAGTTTCTATCATTGAAATGTTTTAGAAGAAAGCAAGTCACATATAGCAAGTTCTATGCTTTTAGCTGTCCCAGTACTTGGGACAGCGTAGCTGACATAAACAGAGTCAGGTTCCTTGATAAGTGAAATGTGTTCTTCTACCATTACTTGGCGGTATTTTTTGACACCCTTTTTCACTATCGTTAAAACTTTATCCTTTCTGCCGTCAAAGAATAAAGCTGGAACACTGAAAACTTGATGTTTAGCTAATATTTCTGTGCGTTCTTTTGCTTTCTCACGGCGTAATTTTGATCTGTCTATTATTTCGACATCTGATTTAATGTCACGAAGAACTGCAGACGCGATTGCTGCACCAGCTCTATCAGATAGGCCATATCGATCACATGCTTTTGACAAAGACGGCAAGCTGAGATTTGATTTTTTCTGGGGCACATGGAGCTTTGAAGAACACGGTTCTAAATTATCGCCTATACCAATTGTATCTTCTGACTCGTCCGATATAACAGAGCTTCGTGGAGAAAGTTCTGTATTCTTGCGTTTCTCTGCATTTGTCACAGAAGCATAATATAGTTCTAACTTTCAATTTCTACCATTTCGTTTTTGTGTTGTTTTCGTTTGTGAAAAGTCTATACCACCAATAATCATTTTTCTTTCAGTCCTCTGATCAGTCAAATAAGTTTGTTCTTCTTTCGCTACTTTTGTTCCTTTTGGACACTTACATTGTAGAAAATCTTTGCACTTACAAGCACAAATATCAAATAGTTTGTTACTACGGGTATAGAAATCTTCTTTTTTTATCTTCAGTCAATCGTTTCCAAGATTTTATCAATTTTTTATATTTCGAATGGTAAGCTTTTATCAACTGTATAATGCGGGTGTGGGATACGATTGGAATTGAAGCTTTTTAGCATATAGTTTCGATTCTCACCGCATCAATTCTCGCAATATGTAAAACAGCTGGCTCCCTTCGAGTATCCGATATAAGCTTTAGCTGAAATCTTACAAAATTATAAAAATTCATGACTTCCTTATACGTGGGTAACATGTTACCTTTCACCTCTTCAATGTTGCCAAAAATACAAGAACTAGAAGATTTTCTTGTTTTATCCATATTCAACTCTGTAACAATTAGCAAACGAAACTCTAGTTACTACCAAACTGTGAACAATAATCGTTGAAAATCACTGTTCCTGACCAAAGAAGTGTGTATGGCGCGTGTGCTTGCACATGCGCACTGGCAGAGGAGTAATGACCGCCCAAGGACATTGACCCGAACACACATATATGATTGCAAAAAAAAAAACCACTCTTTGGCTACTTAATTGATTTTTGCTTTCTCGCTCTTTCGCGGTTACAAATGATATTGCAAAGAGAAATTGGATCAGATTTGGAGAAATTCAAATCAAATGCGCCGGTAGACAAACACAAAATAAATTAAAAATATTTTAGAATACGCTTTTTGAACGGTTGGATCAAATTATTTTCGCTATTAGGAAAGAATTTGGCAAAATTGCATTTTTCGCTCCACCCTAATATATATGTATGTATGTATATATGTATGTACACTGGTGTAAGAAATTAAGAGAATTTGCAGACTTGGTCGATTATCTCTAGAACTACTGTACCGATTTTAATGAAATTTGATATGTACATACATTGATACAAAACAAAACAAATAACCATTCAATAATTGTAATACACACGCATGATCGTGCGTAACACTCGTTGGAGTCGGAAGGTATTAAACAGCAGTTGCAGAATAAACAAAAAATGGGTTAATAGGGGGTATGGTTCCCTCTTACAGATATACAGGTCTCGCAGCGTGATTTCATACTTGAAATAAGGCAGTTTAGCATTTCCTGTGGCAATTGGTCCCACTCGTTCAGAAACGCTGTTTTCATTCCCTGGATGGTTCTCGGAGGGGGGTTGCGAGTGCAATGGCCTTCCCCAGAGCGTCCCAGATATGCTCTATAGGGTTAAGGTCTGGAGATCTGGCTGGCCAATCCATCCGGCGAATATCCTCAATCTCTAGAAATTCGTCGACCAGAAGAGCTCTATGTGGCCTCGCGTTATCGCCCATTAAAGTGAACTCAGGGCCAACTGCACCCCTGAAAAGGCAACCATAGGGCTCAAAGACCTCATCTCTATACCTCACACCAGTCACAGTGCCTCTTTCAAAGACATGGAGAGGTGTGCGGCCATCCAACATGGTGCCTGCCCAGACCATTAAACCTCCTCCGCCATAATGATCGATTTCGCGGACATTGGAGGGTAGGTAGCGGGTCCCCGGTTCTCTCCATATGAACGTACGGCGATAATCGGTGTTTAGGCTGAACCGGGTTTCATCAGTGAAGAGAACGGTCGCCTATTGATCCATACTCCAATCTCTATGCTCTCTGCACCATGAAAAACGGGTTCTCCTGTTCGTAGAAGTGTGCGGGACGCAAACAGCAGGTGTTCTTGCAAACAACCCTCTCTCATGAAGTCTTTTGGAAACAGTCACCTTTGATACACGAGTTCCTGTGGGTGCATACAAGTCACGAGAGAGCTGAGAAGCTGTAGCACTCCTGTTACGCCTCGCTATAATCGACAAATGGCGATCTTCTCTGGCCGTCGTGGCTCTTGGACGACCTTGCCCAGGCTTTCTTTCGATGAATCCGGTATCATGGAACTGTTTCCATAAGTTACACACGACGCTGGGCGTTAAATTGAACTCTCTACAAATTTGGACTTGAGATTGGCCTACTTCTAGCCTCCCCACAATTCGCCACCTCATTCCACCATCTAAACGTTGGTGGTTACTCATTTTTACTGTTACAATTTGAAATTAACCGATTGCTGCAAAATAACACCATCTATTAACCCATTTTTTGTTTATTCTGCAACCGCTGTTTCATACCTTCCGACTCCAACGAGTGTTACGCACGATCATGCGTGTGTATTACAATTATTAAATGGCTATTTGTTTTGTATTGTATCAATGTATGTACATATCAAATTTCATTAAAATCGGTACAGTAGTTCTAGAGATAATCGACCTAGTGTGCGAATTCTCTTAATTTCTTACACCAGTGTATATATATATATATATATATATATATATATATATATATATATATATGGGGATATTTATATCTTGGAAAGCTTATATTATACTTAGAATGCATATAGGAAAATGTGAATGTATAAACTGTCCTATATTAGCTGTGCAGCTGGACAATTTATGTATTCAGAAGCGGAGAACTATATAAATATATATTTTAACTAATTAAATTTTTTTATTTCATTTTTTTCTGAGAAAACTATCAAAGGATTATCTGTATCATTAGTTCTTTAAAGCTTCCATACAATCTTTACGAATTTGACTTTGAAAATGAAATACGTTTTTTGACTCACGTTTTACGTTTTTTTTTCTAAGGTCAAACAATACTCCAGATGAAAAAAAATTACCTTGGAGTGATCAGTGACCATTTTACATGGCGGTGATTGAAACAGGGTCTTCTAAATTCTAGAGCGATATTCTACAAGCATAACTGTCACGGGATGATGTGAAATATCCTTTTCAAATTTCCATTCCTCACGTATTTCTTTCATTCTTGAGGGAATCGGCATAGGATGTAGCGTATTCATAACTTTTTATTTAGTTATTTATTATTTCTCTTCCTTTATTTAATAACCTTTCTCCAATAATACAGGGTGTATCAAAAAACCTTGACAGATTTTTAAAAATTATGCAAAAAAAAGTACACAAGTTAGGAACTAGAATTTCTCATATGTGTTACCTTATATATTAAAGTTTTTGTAGTACAGTCAATGAATTTCATATGTGCAACTTTTGTGGCACGGAGAGCATCTAATTGGTAATCAATCTCAGCCTATGTGCGTTCCAAAATGGATTCCGTAACCAGGGCTTCCGACAGGGGGGGGCAAAGGGGGCAAATGCCCAGGGGCCCAAAAAGTTAATTAAAAATTTACCGGGATAGGGACTATAATTACAAATTCAGACTTGGGACTTCTAATAAACAAGGTGATAAACAGCAATATAATTAAGACTTTAGTGAGAATGGACCCACCTGACATGCCGCTAGACTTGCCAAATGATGGGAAAAGGGCATTTGCAAACACAGTTCTTTTTTCTAAAAGACCGAACGGAGAGAGTGTTAGGAGAGATTGGCTTGTATGGAGTGATATCGTAGAGTCGTTTTGTTTTCCGTGCAGGATTTTTGATAGCGGTTGTGGGAGTGAGAAATCTGATTCAACCAAGTCTGTTTTATTGAGTAACGATGGATGGAAGAAAGAATACGGTTTGGGGAAGCTGTATGACAAACTACCAACGCATGAAAGGAGAACCTCTAACAAATATAGTTACTTCCAATGGAGGGAGTTAGAAAGGCGGCTGAATGAAACTTCAGACATTGATTCGCAGCTTGATTCTGAATTGGCCTCAAGAACGAAA
The DNA here is from genome assembly GCA_907164885.2 of Dolomedes plantarius. Lineage (NCBI taxonomy): Eukaryota > Metazoa > Arthropoda > Arachnida > Araneae > Dolomedidae > Dolomedes > Dolomedes plantarius. The sequence continues at coordinate 185,542,080 of OU015492.1, read as the reverse complement.
TACTGGAAAGAAATATTTCAAAGATTGTTATCTGTAGTTATGTTTATTGAAGAGCGAGGCTTAGCTTTCAGAGGAACCTCCGAAAGGATAGGTGATCCCAACAATGGCAACCTGATAGAGTTGTTATCTGAATTTGACCCATTACTAAGAGAAAATATCTCAAAAATAAAAAAGGCTCAAGAAGAGGGAAAACGGCTTCAAGCGCACTACTTGTCTAAAGATTCCCAAAATGAATTTATTCAAACTTGTGGTGCTAGAGTTCGGCAGTAGGTGCTAGATGAGAGGAAAAAAATTCAAATATTTTTCTATTATTGCTTAATCTACCCCAGATGTCTACCACATGGAGCAAACAACATTGGTGTTAAGATACGTAATGGATTGCGAATCGGTATTTAAGGTTACTGAGAGGTTCTTAAGTTTTGTTGACTGCAACCAAAAAACAGGACAGGATGTTGCTAACTTGATTATGAGTGAACTTGAAAAGAACTCAATTTCTTTGAAGGATTGTAGGGGGCAAGGTTATGACAACGGTGCAAATATGGCCGGAGTTTATAACAGTGCTCCAGCTGTTATAAGTAAAAATAACAATCTTGCCTTTTACTCTCATTGTGCCGCACACAGCCTGAACCTGTGTGGGGTTAATGCCGCAGAGTGCTGTGAAGAAGTGATAACATTTTTTGGGATGTTACGAAAACATACAACTTTTTTTCCAGAATCCCACAGAGATGGGAATGCTTAGAAAAACGGATAGGATGATCCATGCATAACCTTTCTCAAACTAGATGGTCGGCCCGAGTAGATAGCGTATGACCTTTTGTCAAGCACTTGCCACTCATAATTCATGCCCAAAATGACTGTAAAGAGCTTAATCTAAACGAAGAGTGTAAAACAGAGCTAAAAGGAGTTATGCGTACTTAAGATCATTTGAATGTATTATTATGTCCTCAATATGGCTAAAAGTTCTTGTCACGATTGATCACAAGAATAAAGTTTTACGAACCCGATCTGCAACTCTCGACATAGAGACGAAAAACATTGGTGATCTAATTGAGGAGCTGAAAGATCTGCGAAGTAATGGTGCAATCTTTATTCTGAAGCAAAACTAGTGGCAGCGAACTTGACAGAAAGTATAAAATATGAAAAGGACTTCAAGGAAAAAAGACTTAAGAAAAGAATGAGGAGACCAGAGATTGTGAAACTTCACCAAGATGTGATGATCAAACGGGACGTTACGTAAAACACGAGGAGGAGAATTCCAGAATTAATGTTTTCTATAAACTTATTCACTCTATTATTGGGGGCTTTACTCAGAAATTTCAATTTTCCGAAAATGTTAGTGACCATTTTCTGTCTTTGGACCTATCATGGTGAAGATGAAATTGAAATTGAAAAGCAGTGTTTGACTTTGTGTCAAACGTATAAAGACATAGACACTGACATGTTCAATGAAATCAAACACCTGAAGTCAATACATAAGACCAACTAAGTTGGTCTTATGTATTGACTTCAGGTGTTTGATTACAAGAATTATTTAATTAATTACAAGACGTTTATAAACGTCTTGTAATGACGTTTCTCCTAAGGAGAAACGTCATTACAACCTTTACAACTTTTGAACGGACTAAGGAAGATAAAGTTGGACAACTTGTTCCCAAATACATCTATAGCAATCAGATTGCTCTGCTTCATCCCTGTATATGCAAGTCACGGTGAGAGAAGTTTCATTGTAAAAAAAGAATAAAAAGTGTCAATCTATCCGATGAACCAAAGCAGGATGAACGATCTCAGCATCTTGGTGATGGAACCTGGTTTGGCAAGGAAATTGATATATGATGACATTATTGGTGACTTTGCAAGAAAGAGGGCTAGAAAAGTTGTATTTTCATAAAGTAAAAATGGAAAAAGTACGTTTTATTATGAATTTTTATAAAATGTTCAAGTTCAATTAAGTCCTAGTTTTGATTACTGTATAATAAAACTGTAAAAGGTGTTAAACCGTCAAAAAGTTTTTATTTCGCAAATGTTTCCCAATCCCTTTCCACTGACATGTGTTTATTCAACATAAAAAAAATTATAATTTACAGTGCATCGAAAGATAATGCATGACAGTGCACATTTCTTCTGCAGAAAAAGCTGATAAACAGGTAAGTCTTGGTTACAAAATAACCTGCAAGTTCGCAGTTCTGGTCTAATTAAGTGAGGGGTGGGTGGGTGAGATGTACCGGGATTTAGGGGCTCGGACCCCTCAGTTGCCCAGGGGCCCGAGAATCCTGTCACCGGGCCTGTCCGTAACACATGAAATTGCAGCAGTTACACGTCTTTTGAGTTCTTCAACACTACAACCGACTATTAAGGACACTTCCCGTTCCAGAAACTTTTTATACCAAGCTAAGATGTTGTTACGGCTTGGATGATCTTTAACAAATTTCTTTACACTTGCGTAACAGATTCCGTTTTAAAATACCAGCCAACACATATTACTCTCTCTCTGATGGAGTAGCCATTTTACAGCTTTCGCTTCCAGGGAACAACTAGCGCCACCTGTTCAACTTTTTTGGCACAGGAAGAAACTTTAATATATACAGTAACATATCTGGAAATTTCCAGTTCTTACCTTACATACTTTTTTTGTATAAATTTTTAAAATGTGTCAAGGATTTTTGGGACACCCTGTATTTATAGTACAGGGTCATCGAAAAAGGTTGGACACATTTCGAAAACTCATAATTCTAAAATAAATTGAGCAAACTCAATAATATTCTTTTCAATCAACTTGGAAAGTGTCCAAGATTTCTAAATGTAAGTGGTATGCAACCGTGACGTTGAACGTTTCGCAGAAGCGATGCGAGGTGGAAGAGGTCTTTGTTCGGCTTTCTGTCAGTGCAATGGCGACCGTTCAGGAGAAAGCTCAAGCGGTGGTTGTTTGCGATAAACACGATGGTAATTTCGCTGAATAATTCGGCTAATTATTCCAAAATATCTGTTAAAGTGTTTTAACAGATTTGTACTCCGCTAACCACAACACAAATTGAGCTTTCTCCTGAAAGGTCACCATTGCACTGACGGAAAGCCGAACGAAGACCTCTTCCACCTCGCATCGCTTCTGCGCAACGTTCAACGTCACGGTTGAGTACCAGTTACATTTAGAAATCTTGGACACTTGCCAAGTTGTTTGAAAAGAATATTATTGCTTTTGCTCAATTTATTTTAGAATTATGAGCTTTCGCAATGCGTCCAACCTATTTCGATGACCCTGCATATATTTCGTAATCCTTCTTTTCGGACGTACCTATAACGACCGCATGCTAGGACACGCGATTAAACTACGATCTCTTAATCCCAAAGCTTTTAGTCCACAAACTGAGTTATATCGGCTATATAGGGTAGGTTGGTTGCCTTGAAGAGTCACGATCAACTTTTGCTGCATGAGGGCTAAACACTCACTGGTGTCCAGAGCATAAAAAGCGTTCCGAACAACCACAAACACCCTGGTCTATCACGGCTCACGAACCCGCACACTCCTAGGACTAGTGTTCTAGCCCTTCATTTTTCAATTTTCAAGTTCAAAAACTGACACCAACCGGAATGAAGAGAACGTATGAAACCCGTATATCGGTAAAAATTAGCTGTATTTGTTTCAATGACGCAGTATCTGTGTTTCAACGAAAAAAGAATGGAAAATACTTTACAGACGAAGAAATAAGTACAAAAATTATATTTATACTCGAGTCTATGAGCAATAGTCTTGCATTTCAGTTAACTTTACGGTATGAAAGTAAATCACTTGTGATATGAAAGGAGCGATTCAAATCCAAACACACAGTTTTGATAACTATTTAAAGAATCACCATACATAAAAGTAATACGTTTTCTACTGAGTTTTTAAAAGAACCTTATTTTCAAAAATCATACCATTTTTATGGTAACTTTTCGTCAAACACTGCTAAAATAGTAAAATGTTCATGAAAAAATTTTATGGAGTGAAAAGGCAAAGAAAATTTTAACTTAAATAAGTATAGGATACTTTATATCATACTTTTTGACAAAATTGTTAAGTTTGCAACTAAGCTATAATTTAAAACAGATAAAATTCTGATATCAAAATACGCGATTCCTAAAATAAAACAATAAAGCTCTAATCGTTTGAACTTAAGACTTTCGATGAAAATAAAGAAAAGAACATACTATAAAATATTTTTAATTAATCCCGTTGCAAGATATTTTTCTATCTTTCTTTTCTTTTTTTTTGTATGTGTCGGAAATCAAAATAATGAGAGATGACTACGGAAAGGCGACATGACGAGTTCCTCTGCGCATGCTCAGGGTTGTATGTACGGTTCGACCACCACACCCCACGTCTCTGACCTTTAATCTTAATACTGTTAGCCATAAATAACACACAAAAACGATAAAAGAACGTACCAAATTACAGAGAGTGTGCAGTACAATTTTAAAATTACAACATCAAGAGTATAGGCAAAAAGCCCACATCTAGATGCAATACACTGCTTGCACGTGATCTAATACATGTACAATATGTTGGATGGCAGCAAAACTATTACAGTGGGATATAGTGTTTTATAAACTTTAATATTCAGATGTAGCAGTATATGACAAAAGTTAAAAACCCTTCTATTTAATTATTCAGAAGAATTTCGCGAATAACCAAAGCCGTGAATGCCAAGAACAGAAATAAATTACAGAAATAAATTTTCGGCTGTTTTCTATCACACTATGTAGGGAATAAAACACTGGCTTATTTTCGATGGGAAGTGCACGTAGCAGGCTTTTCTTCATAAAGATGTATTCTGTGAAAATTTTACAAAGTAAACAAAATGTTTTGCATTCCATTAAGAAACATTTAATATCATTATCCCATGTACTTAATAACATACGTTATATATATATATATATATATATATATATATATATATATATATATATATATATATATATATATATGTATATATATATATATATATATATATGTATATATATATATATATATATATATATATATGTATATATATATATATATATATATATACATACATATACATACATATATATATATATATATATATATATATACATACATATATATACATATATATATATATATATATATATATATATATATATATATATATACATACATATATATATATGTATGTATATGTATATATATATATATATATATATATATATATATATATATACATATATATACATACATATACATATATATATATATATATATATATATATATATACATACATATATATATATATATACACATATATATACATACATATACATATATATATATATATATATATATATACATACATATATATATATATATACACATATATATATATATATATATATATATATATATATATATATATATATATATATATATACATATATATATATACATACATATAACATATATATATATACATATATATATGCATATACATATTCATATATACATATATACATACATATATATACATATACACATACATATATATACATATACATATATATATATATATATATATACATATATACATATACATATACATATATACATATACATATATACATACATATACATATATACATACATATACATATACACATACATATACATATACATATATATATATATACATCAATAAACTTTTACAAAACCTTTAAAATTAAATAAGTTATAATAAACCTTATCCGACATTGCAATGCAAAATTAAAATCGATTAAACTTTGGATTGCTTTAACGTAGTATTTAAAAACTAAGGTATTGCTGTGGGTCGTAAAATATTATCATACGAAGCCACGAATGTGGCTATGACGCATTCTAAAATACCGAAGTTCTACGCCTGTCCAAAATGTCTTACAGTGATATTATGGATGCAATGATTTAAATAAAACATGTTAGTGAACTCACTTAAGGAGCAAGAAAAATTCTGTGGATGTAATTGTAATGCGCAAGGAACAATTCTTCAATTCCACAATAAATTTAATAGGGGTGGCTACATGTTAGAATCAGTTAACAGTTCATCAAAAGGTCGAGGAATGTCACAACAATAGGAGTGTCACAATGAACAACTAGTAGTTCCTAACCACTTCGAAGCATGTTGCCATCCCTTTCTTATTTATTGTGGAATTGAAGAAGTATAGGTTAGTGTAAGGCAACCAATTTTTAATTATACTTTGTTTACAAAAAATGAAGATATAAGTAGAATATAAGAAGTTAAAGGCAGCGAACTGAACAAATAGGATTTTTGAAAAATATAATGTACTTCGCTGGCACTATAATGCATTTTCTTGCTATAATTCGTTTTCTTATATCCAAACACGCTAAGTAAAGTTTCGTTGGTAGTATTAAATCACGCGTCAGGCTTATTATAATATTCGCAGGGTAAATAACTAAGCCCTAAAATTCAAGAAATGCATTAAGGTTTATTTGTTTTGGAACAGAAAGAAGATAATTAAAAAAAATTTCGTAACTTTTCGTGCATTTCATTCTCCTCTATAAAAGAAATGAATTCGATTTTTGGCAAATTTTTTTAGATTATTTTAGGCAACCAGTTGCATATTTCCACCGCACTTAGTTTCATATCCCTGATGTAATGATTTTACTACAATTTAAACGAAATAAAAAAACAAACATTTTAGACGAAAAATATTCGGCGAATTTTTGAAAGCTAACATTCCACAGGATTCCACAGGATATTGGGCGTCAACAGCATTACATGGGCAGTTGTATGACATTACATGACATTACAGCATTACATGGGCAGTTGTATGACATTTCATGACATTACAGCATTACATGGGCAGTTGTAACCTCCATTGCTGAGTTTCTATCGGTGCTCGCATATAATAAAATGAAAGACGATAATTTAGAAAACAAGAAAGCTAACATCAAAGAAACATAGTATTTAACTTTGAAAATGTATTGAAGGAAGATGGTAAAACAAATAAGTTTTGAGTTGCAAAAAAAAAAAAAAAAAACCTACATTTGTAAAGTAAACAAATCCTTTTAAAACTTCTGAGTTAAATCTCAATACATCAAAACTGTGTTTGTTGCCCCACATCTATAGATTAAATATATTTGTTTTGGAAAGAGCATTAAAAGCAAAAGTACATTTGATTGTATTTGTCCTTTAGTATAAATGAATTTAACCTTATTACTACATTAAAACTTTCCCCCAAGTAACAAAAAATTAAGATTATTATTCCATTAAGGAAGTGAGGTGTCGAAAATGCAAAAGTATGAAATAAAAACAAAATAACTTGGTAAACTAAAACACCAATCTTTTTTTGAAAAGAAAAGTTTTCACAAGTAACAAAAATATTAAGATTACAGTATTATTCTATTAAAGAAGTGAGGTATCAAAATTGTAAAAGAATGAAATAAAATAAATAACTTGATAAAATAAATAAGATAAGATAATGTACGTTAAGATAATGTACAGGGTGGTCATAAAAAAATTTTGCCGATATATGGGCCTCTAGCGGCCGTTCTGTTCAACCGGATCGAGATGAGATTTCAGATATACACTGCTGGCCACTGTAAATGCAACACCCTGAAGGAAACATGCAAATAACATGAAATTTACAACATGCATTAGCGGAGGTGAGTTATGCAAATGATTAGAATTTCAGCGCAGACGCACATCAAGCGCGCCTGTGGCGCCACTTCAAAGCGCTATTTAAGGCTTGGAGATTTCGACGATTTCAAGTTCGGCAATTGTGTTTTTCTTGTGGTTTTTTCAAAAAAACAATCAATTATGCCTCGTCGAAAACAGCGATCATCTTTTGATCAAGTATCCGAGTTCGACAGAGGAAGGATAGTGGCCTACCGAGATTGTGGATTATCTTTCAGGGAAATCGGTAGTCGTGTTGGACGAAACCAAACAACTGTAATGCGGATATGTGATCGCTGGATGCAGGAGGGTACGACGGACCGGCGTGTTCGATCGCATCCACCTCAGCCCACCACTTCACGTGATGACAGGCAAGTTGTGCGCATGGCAGTGACGGATCGCTCAGTCACATCACGAACCATAGCACAGCACGTGCAGTCTGTAACGCATCATCCAGTGTCTGCGCGTACCATTCGACGCCGTTTACAGCAGAGTGGTCTGTCCGCACGACGTCCATTGCTTTGTCTACCCTTGACGCAGAACCACAGACGTCTCCGCTGCCAATGGTGCGATGACAGAAGGATGTGGACGGCAGAATGGAATGAAATTGTCTTTACTGACGAGTCACGCTTCTGTCTGCAACACCACGATGGTCGCATTCGAGTCTGGAGACACCGTGAAGAGAGGATGCTGAACAGCTGCGTTATGCACCACCAAACTGGTCCTGCACCGGGTATTATGGTATGGGATGGTATTGGATATCACTCTCGCACAACTCTAGTACGCATTGCCGGTACTTTAAACAGCCAGCGCTACATCTCCGAGGTGTTGGAGCCAGTTGTCCTTCCTTACCTTCAGGGCTTGCCCACAGCCATATTTCAACAGGATAATGCGCGACCACACGTGGCACGCATTGTCCAACGGTTCTTCGTCAATCGCCAGATTGAATTGCTTCCCTGGCCGCCTCGCTCTCCGGATCTTTCGCCGATAGAAAACATGTGGTCCATGGTTGCTCTACGATTGATCCAGATTCCATCCCCAGCTGCCATAGCAGATCAACTTTGGCAACGTGTGGAATCTGCTTGGTCTGCTGTACCCCAAGAACTCATCCAAAGTCTCTTTGAATCAATGCCGAGGCGTGTGGCAGCGGTGATCTCCAACAATGGCGGCTACTCTGGCTACTGATTTTGGCAGGAACCACACTTCACAGAAGTCTATAAATTTAATTATTTGATACTTGGTCAACATGTTATCTACAAAATAAATTTTGTTGTGATAGCTCTTGTCTTTCTTGGTGTTGCAATTTGGGTGGCCAGCAGTGTACATAACACATACACACATATATACATACAAAAGAGGTAAGCAACGATAAGTAATCCTACGTTAATAACCCGTGTAGTTTCGTTAGAAGATACTACCTGAATTTTTTTCAGGTAGTATCTTTCTTTTCCTGCACTGATTTGCGAACCTTCTCTTCATTTCATTTACTGTACTTGAGTCCGCATCATACTTACAGAGCTACTGGCGTAAACTCAATTCCTCCTCAATAATAATGAATTCTGAAGTTTTGGCGCTATCTATCATAAAATGCTCTTGAAGAATTTGATATTTTACTAACCAAAAATAATGTTGCAGAGGATTTAAACTCAAAAAAAAATAATTAAAAAAAATACTAAATAACTTGTCAACTGAAATCAAAATATTATTGCACAAAAGCTGTGTTGTCATTTTTTATCATAACATTAAACATAAAATCTAACAAGGGCTGCAAATAAACTCTTTCATATTAAACTAAAATAAATATTTCAATAATATAATCTTGTCTCCAACAGTTTCATCTGAAGTTAAACATGACTGCCTTGAGCGTTAGACGCAATATCTTCCTTCTCATTCCCTTGCAGATCCTGAATTTTCATAACTGTAAAAGTCATAACTGTCGTACTCACTTTTAACAGCTTTTGGCAGGGTTTTATATATTATGCCCTTCCCATAGATAACCACTGTGCCATGTTATCACACGACACCGGAAAGTCTTTAAGGTGTAATTTCAGTGGAATTTTCTATGTAAGATAATAGAATGCTAAGCATTAACAGCGCCTATATTACACATGAATAGATTTTTTAAGAAGCGAGTTGGAAGCACAAAAATGTTTTTCAGAAACTATCTTTCGTATTGCAAGATAATGTTTCTCTTCGTTTAGTGTCGAGAGTATCTGACTATTTGAAAACAAAAGTCCATTTCTTTGAAAGCTTATAGTATTTATCAGAAATGTTTTAATATCAAGAAGTGAAATTTTGTTGTGTGAAGAACGTAGTCTAATATCAAAGATTTTTCATAAATTCAGAACAGTTTTATACAAAACTATAATTTCAAAGAGCAAAAGTGTCTATTTTGTATCTACATCAAAAACTAGCAAACTTTTAAAAAGGAAAAAAAAACGAAAGAAAAACCGTTGTGAAACTTTACTACCGAAATTCTTTTGCCTTTTGAATTGAAAGTTAGCACTAAACAAACTCAAGTGTGGAATGAAGAAGTAAAAATTTCCCAATGCACTTAAATTTAGAGAACAATCTCCATCTACTCAGTAAATATTTTGCTTACCTCAAAAGAATTTTAAAAGAATGTGTTTGTGCAAAAGAATTTTCCTTCTTTCACAAGTGAAATTATTTGACAACCAAACATTCAAAATTAATGTAAAAGAAGGATGGAATTTAGGCAGTTTCTTGATATTTTCTAATTATTTTATCATTCAAATTATGATAGTTTTAAGTTGAATGGAAATATTAAAAATGTGAATACCTGTAGCAATACTAGAATATGTGAAAAGAAATAAATTTCGACCTTAACTATTCCTTGAATGTATTCCTTTAAGACCATAAATAATATATGCCCATATTATTGTTCTTGCCCACAGCCATATTTCAACAGGATAATGCTCGACCACACGTGACACGCATTGTCCAACGGTTCTTCGTCAATCGCCAGATTGAATTGCTTCCCTGGCCGCCTGGCTCTCCGGATCTTTCGCCGATAGAAAACATGTGGTCCATGGTTGCTCTACGATTGACCCAGATTCCATCCCCAGCTGCCGCAGCAGATCAACTTTGGCAACGTGTGGAAGCTGCTTGGTCTGCTGTACCCCAAGAACTCATCCAAAGTCTCTTTGAATCAATGCCGAGGCGTGTGGCAGCGGTGATCTCCATCAATGGCGGCTACCCTGGCTACTGATTTTGGCAGGAACCACACTTCACAGAAGTCTATAAATTTAATCATTTGATACTTGGTCAACATGTTATCTACAAAATAAATTTTGTTGTGATATCTCTTGTCTTTCTTGGTGTTGCAATTTCGGTGGCCAGCAGTGTAGTTATTCAGAGGTATGAGCTCGGGATTTTGAGAACGGCAGCAGAGTGGCGCTCACAGTTACGGTTATAAGTACAGAAACTCGAAATTTTCGAAAGGCAACGCCCACTTTTTCCCGTCGCAAAATACTCAGACCATGCGAAAACCCTAAAGAGCGTTGGAACGGTACGTGTATCACAAAAAGCGGACGCGTTATGCACGCACAAAAAACAGCTCTGCGAACGGTCAACAAAAACACGATGGAGGTGCACGGAGGAAATTTGCATATGACAGAAGCAAGACACCAATCAGAGAACGCCGTTCACCAGATGGTCAGCGTATAGAACCGATAAAAAGCTCTGTCTTATGCAAATTTCCTCCGTGTGCAAATTTCCCCGATCGTGTTTTTGTTGGCCGTTCGCAGAGCTACTATTGTGCGTGCATAACGCGTCCGTTTTTTGTGATACACGTACAGTTTCAACGCTCTTTAGGGTTTTAGCATGCACTGAGCATTTTGTGACGAGAAAAAGTGGGCGTTGCCACTCGAAAATTTCGACTTTCTGTACCTATAACCGTAACCGTAAGCGCCACTTTTTGCCATTCAGACAATCCCGAGCTCATACTTCTGAATAACTATACCTGAAATCTCATCTTGATCGGTTGAACGGAACGGCCACTAGAGGTCCATATATCGAATAGTTCTTTTATGACCACCCTGTATTCTTACTCTGAAATACAAGATTTACTGTGAATTCTGAACAAGAATAAAAAGTAAAATATTTTTTATATAATGTGCTCTTGGCATTGATTTGCATGTTAAATCAACCTCATTTTTCAAAATCTGCCAATATATTTCACGACTGGAAATTTTTCTATTTGCTCTATATTTTTCACGAATTTCTTTATACGTACAGCACTTATAAAGACAAGAGGCTAAGGAACTGTTCGCATAGAATCCGTCAGCGTTAGCTTTAAAGATTCCATTGACGCTAATTGGTTAAATGGGTCAATGATTGGTATATGATTGGTTACAAATTTTTATGTTGACGCTGACGTATACCATATGAACAGGCACTGAGTGGGACTCCGACTCTTGTGGTGCCATTATAAACCGGAGCCGTGCCTCTCAGCCTACAAGCCTATATGGACCCGGACTGCAATACATTCCAAGGGGGCATAAGCAACAACAACAACAACAACAACAAGAGATTACTAGACAGATGACAACATTCTACTGCGATTTTTTAACCCAGGACGGTGATGGCATATCTGAACACGAAAACACAAATGATAAATATGTTTATTTCGGATGCGGAATTGCGTTTTCTTTTCTCTGTGAGCAAAATCCATCATATGAGGCGGTGAAAGGCAAAGTGGTGTAAGTCAGTTTGTCAAGTGGTGTAAGTCAAAAGCGTTTTACTGCAAAAATTACAAAAAATTCCACTATAAATTGAACAAATTATAATTCATAATAATTATTAAGATATTGCAAATAATAATTATTTGCAATTCCACTGTAAATATAACACGGAGACTACATTTTTGCCCTCAAATAAAATAAGTTGAAAATGTGACTTACACCACTTTGCCTTTCACCGCCTCATATGTCTGGATATTTTTTAAGCTTTGGGGGAAGCAATCTGAATCAAACGAAGTGACTTACTAGGTGATAACTAGGCAGTATTGATATAGAGGTAAAGCCGATAGCAAAATACACGAGAGGATTTTTTAAGATATATTTATAAAGATGTTCTTCATTTTAACCTGTTTCATTTGTATAGAAATATCCCTTTACGGTTCCAGACTATGTGGGTTCGAGAACCACGGTTGAACTAGGTGTTTTCAGTTCGGAAATGACTTAAAAGAAAATTTGCTGTGATTCTGGTCTATGAAAGATGATTGCATCACTTCAAATCTTAAACTGATACCTAAAAAGCTATAAAATGTTCGATGCAACGAGAATTTCTTTCTGACTAATAATTAATAGACTTGGGATTGATTTTTTGAGGAAGATTTGAATGCTTTTCATATATATAATTTAAGATAAAATTTTATGAACGATCCTGATGCATAATATTACACACAGTTTATTTTTCTCCTTAAAACAAGTTTACTGCGGAAGTCGAAACCGGACCTCCTACCTTTCGGACAGGTGTGCTTACCTTTATGCCACAAAGCCATGTCATACGTTTTCTAATAATATTTAAATTATTTTAGATAGATTGGAACTTCGAGGGGAGTATTCTGTACCTCTGTCGAAATTAATTTAATTTTCACTAGTTGCCACTTCTCACGACGAAAACTGCTATACATTCTTAGTTGCATTTTTCTTTCAACCTAACACAGGATTTACCTAATTTCTGATATCCTATTTTCCGGTCCGACGTGCGGATAAGAACACAACAGAGCCATGTCTTCTCTAACAATCCCGACAACTTAAAAAAAAAAAAAAAACAGTTCTTTTCTATTTTCTTTATAACCCGAATAAAGATATCGTGTGTAACTACGAGGAAATTTTAAGGCGCAATAAATTAAGTTTTGTAAAAATTCAATACATTTCAAGAATACAGCAGCCATATGCTTTAGATAGCGACTTAATTTACGTAAATACTGTTTCCCGTATATCTCGAAACTCATGCGCCGATTCTCTTCTATTTTAATTTATTGTTCCTAAAGAAAGGCTTTGTGTGAAATACTCTCTTTAGACAAAAGAATCTGATATTCACGAAAACATTGTTACCTGAAAGTTTGATTAGTCTGCTATCTAAAACTCTGCAATATAAAAGACTGAAAGATCAATATTGACACATGGTTTCAAATACATCAATCCATGATTAAATTCAATTACTTTTTATTCGTCTTCAGAATCCGAATAAAATGCACTTATAGATAATTGTTAAAAATGCAATGTTTTATTTGGAATAAGAATAGAATACAGAGAAATTTGAATAGGAGAAATTCCTCACAATTTTTTAAATTTATTATTACTGATTTGCAATTATTTTACTTGAAATGTAGAAGCCTATACACGTATGGTATTTAAAAGTGTTTTTCCATAAATGCATTGTAAAGGACTTAAACGCATTTTTTTCACAATTCTTTTAGTTAATTATTGCTGATTTGTAATAATATTATAATTGTTATTATATAATATAACTATTACTGATTTGTAATTTTTTATTCACATGAAATGTTGAAGCATGTACACGTACATGTTGTTCCTTAAATGCATCGAACATGACTTAACACAAATGAAATTTTTCAAAATTCTTATAGTTGTCGCTGAACACATACATATACTCCGCAAAAATCTGATGAAATATTTCATGAAATTTCGACTCTATTTTATCAATTATTATACAAGTTAGTAAACCGTTAGACCTAAAATATCTAAAATTCGGGTATAAAAGCTGAATTAATATTAATTGAGCAATGTATATTTTTCTACCAAAAATTATGTAAGTAATAGCGACTAATATCTATATATATAAAACAGTTCCGTAACTGATTGACTGATTGACAGATAACTCATAGAACAAACCGCTGGACTTAAAAGAGTTGAAATTTTGCATGGCGATTTTTCTTATAGTGTAGGAGTGTACTAAGAAAGATTTTTGAAAAATTCTTAGATTTTTTAAAATTATATTTTTAATCTGTTTTTGGAACTTTTTTAAAGTTTGCATTTAAAATAATAATCTGAGGGTTATAAAATTTACATCACGAGAAAGATCGTAAAAATTCCTTTAAAATGATGTCTTTTTCGAATCTTTACCTCCCTTTTTTGATTTTTGATGAACTTTTAAAGATTAATTTTTGAATTTAATTTATTAAAGTTTGATCACGTGGTTTCTTTTCTTTTTGTGATACTTTAAATTAATTATGCGTCACGTGCATAACAACGAAATAGGCAAAAAAAAATTTTCTTGCTAATGCACAGACGATTGGACATTATCCAAAAAAATATTAAAATACAGTAAAAGATATGTTCCTCAAACTGTACTATATTAACTGTACTATATTCTTTAGTATGTTCTATTAGATTTAATTTCAATATTTTCTTCTGCATTATTTTGTCTATAAAAATATCCATTACGAATTCTTAAAAATATATAATTTTTTCTTTGGCATTAATTGCATACATTGATCGTTGTATTTATTAAAAAAATATTTTTTTTGCTTTTTTTGGCATTAAATGCATACATTGACCGTTGTATTTAATTTGAATGTACCCCGCAGCGAAGCACGCGTATTCAGCTAGTATTATTAAATAGGACGAAAAAGGGAGAAAAAAAAACTATGGAAAAATAATCCATTGTTGGAGAATATCGAAAATTGTTCAGATAACACTTAGCATCGGGATTTTCCGTTCATTAGAAACTTAGCATAAATGATTGACTACAACTGCCTAACAAGCGCAAGCAAAGTGGTTGTAATTAATCATGTAATTTAACATGCGCAAGCATACCTCAAAATTAAATTAAATGTGATTAATATAGCTGCCCCTTATTAATATAGCTGTGACCGCTGGAGCATATTTTACTGAGCATGGGTCGACGAAATCTGTAAAGGGCACCGAAAATGACACTTTCGCGGAAGAACGAACTTTGTACACGTCGAATTACCTGGAGTCAGGAGAGGATGGATGGCCCTTTGGGTGGGAATAATGAGATTGTTGGGCGTTATTAGTGCCACTGACACGAGGATGACCGCCACAGTACGAGCAACGATTACGGCAATACCAGGTTCGCTGAGTGCTATTTAATGGCACAATGCTTCCTTCACACTACGCAGCGTTCGTAGAACAGACTTTAGCAGGCAAAACAGAGGTAAGACACCAGATTCAACGGTCCTTAATACATGTATTGATTGTCAGATGAAGCATCTTAAATTGAGCGAATTTCGAAAATCCCGAGAATATTGGAGTCGTGTACTATTTCCAATATTTGCTTCTTTACTATTAGACTAAATTATGGCCATAGTCACACTGGGAGGAAATCAAAAGATCGGGGTAACATAACTTTAGTCATAGAAAGGGCCTCTATTATTATGCAGGAGATAACGATGTGGGTAGCTATCACTCTCTGGCTGTTATCTTAAACTGGCAGTCTGATTAAGAGCAATACGCAGATAAATATCTTAAGAAAATTTGCTCCGCCAACGCTCTCTGAAGGACCAGGCGTCCTGTTTAAGCCAGATAATGCAACACTTCATAAGGCAGGGATTTTCAGGAGGACTGTCTTTGAGCTTTTGTTATTGTTCTCTCACCTTCTATTTCATCAGACCTGTCTTCAATAGATTTTGTGTGGGACACGTCAAACAGCACGCAGTTGGTTAGTTGATCTTTTTTAGCTTTTCTGTATAAGAGGTAAACAGATCGGGACCAGTGCCAATTTAGAATGGCCAGAAATACCCTTGCTCGTCGCCGTTTTCAAGGCAAACAACCCATGGTCTCTGATACCGAAGATTATCGTCCGAGACATTCGACAATCATTCGGCATCAAACTACTTGCAAACTACCAGAAAGAAGTTTAAACGAATTGGAGCAAGGACTGTAAATTACGTAGGCGAACTTACTGCTAAATGACGTCCGAAGATTAATTAATTCAAGGGTTTTCTCAGATAATATCAGTCTGCACCGTATTACATTACATTATATTAAATTATCTCTTGATGTTGTCAATTTTTTCGCTGTTTCACCAAAGAAAAGGCATTCTAGCTTTGAAAGTTTAAGAATTACTACTTCATACTTATTACATAAAAAAGTTTTCATAGCAAAATAGATTGCTCCATTCTTTTTATTATAGAGTAGGTGATAATGTTGGCTATGGAATCTTTTATTGGTGAACTATCTCATTAATTGTGATGCTGTCCTTATGTTTTTTCTGAAAAACCACTGCCTAGTTAGCTGACTGACTTTCAGAGCTGAAACTAAATTAGAGCCCTTTTCTCTCTTTACTTCGAATTGTAATAGGTTTTTTTTTCTTGCAGAATAAGTCTGAATCACAAAATTGGATATCATAATAAGATAGCTATCTAGACGGTTAAAATAATTAACTGTAAATGGATTTTAGTAAGAACAATACTATGGGCATATATTATTTATAGTCTTAAAGGAATACATTCAAGGAATAGTTAAGGTCGAAATTTATTTCTTTTCAAATATTCTAGTATTGCTACAGGTATTCACATTTTTAATATTTCCATTCAACTTAAAACTATCATAATTTGAATGATAAAATAATTAGAAAATATCAAGAAACTGCCTAAATTCCATCCTTCTTTTACATTAATTTTAAATGTTTGGTTGTCAAATAATTTCACTTGTGAAAGAAGGAAAATTCTTTTGCACAAACACATTCTTTTAAAATTCTTTTGAGGTAAGCAAAATATTTACTGAGTAGATGGAGATTGTTCTCTAAATTTAAGTGCATTGGGAAATTTTTACTTCTTCATTCCACACTTGAGTTTGTTTAGTGCTAACTTTCAATTCAAAAGGCAAAAGAATTTCGGTAGTAAAGTTTCACAACGGTTTTTCTTTCGTTTTTTTTTTCCTTTTTAAAAGTTTGCTAGTTTTTGATGTAGATACAAAATAGACACTTTTGCTCTTTGAAATTATAGTTTTGTATAAAACTGTTCTGAATTTATGAAAAATCTTTGATATTAGACTAATTATAGATTCTTTGATATTAGATTTTTTTAATTATTTTTTTTTTAGTTTAAATCCTCTGCAACATTATTCTTGGTTAGTAAAATATCAAATTCTTCAAGAGCATTTTATGATAGATAGCGCCAAAACTTCAGAATTCATTATTATTGAGGATGAATTGAGTTTACGCCAGTAGCCCTGTAAGTATGATGCGGACTCAAGTACAGTAAATGAAATGAAGAGAAGGTTCGCAAATCAGTGCAGGAAACGAAAGAATTAAAAAAAAATTCAGGTAGTATCTTCTAACGAAACTACACGGGTTATTAACATAGGATTACTTATCGTTGCTTACCTCTTTTGTATGTATATATGTGTGTATGTGTTATGTATTTATGTATCTATATATATGTACGTATATATATATATATATATATATATATATATATATATATATATATATATATATATATATATATATATATATATATATATATACAGGGTCTGTTCTGAAAGTAGTAGGACTGGTTTTTTCCTGGGCGAACGGGTGGACGAAAGGCGGTCTGCGTGCGCAGGATCGGTGGAGGGAGATATTGGGAATGCTGGGGAAAATCGGCAGTCGGCTCTCGGCCGTTGAAGAGAGCAGGTCGCTTGTACAGTGAACCCCTGTCGAAACCCCTCGTCACGAAGAATCATGGAGCGTTTACTGGAGCAGCGATACGCGATCAAATTTTGTGTAAAGCTTGGTAAAACGGGCAAAGAGACTCACGACAGGAGTAAGGAGGCCTACGGTGATGCTGCCATGGGTAGATCGGGTGTTTTTGAGTGGCACAAGCTGTTCCAAGAAGGTAGGGAATGAGTGGAAAACGACGACCGCTCCGGACGCCCTTCGACCAGCAAGACCAACGAAAATGTATCGCGAGTGAAAAATTTACTGAACAGTGATCATAGGATGAGTATCAGAATGATTGCTGATGACTTGAGCATTCCTCAAACCCAAGTTTTTGAGATCTTGACAGAAAACTTAGCCATGAGGAAAGTGTGCGGGAAGTTGGTGCCGCGAGTGTTGCGAGTATCTTGCCCAGCACAAGGTGGCAACGCTGCCTCAGCCCCCCTACAGACCCGACTTGGCCCCGCCAGACTTTTATCTATTCCCGAGAATAAAATCGACGCCCAAGGAGAAGCATCAAGGGTCGGTAGAGGCGGTTCAACAGGCCGTTACGAGGGAGCTAAACAGCATTCCGGTCCAGGCATTCCTGGAGGCGTACGAAAACTGGAAAACTCGTTGGCAGCAGTGTGTAGATGCGGAAGGGTGCTACTTTTAAAAAATTCTAATCGTTTGTACTATTCTCATGAATAAATTAAAAAAAAAAAAATGAGTCCTACTACTTTCAGAACAGACCCTGTATATATATATATATATATATATATATATATATATATATATATATATATATAAATATGTCATAATTTTGACGTATTTTGGTACTTTTCTGTTTAACTGTTTACTGCTAGCCCAAGCGATAGGGACTAGGTTTGGCGCGCTGCCAAAATTATGACTCGCGATGCAGGGCATCTGAAATTTTTCTTTCCGGATGACCGTTATAGAGGAACGTAATCCTACGTTAAAAAGTCAGAGTTCCGCATTAAAGTAAAAGTCAGTTTTGGGGTTTATGTTCGAAGGAAGATCAGCGAGATTTCTAGGCAGCATTGTGGTATGTCTGACCAGAATGCCGTAGACTGAGGATCGATTCTTCAACGATAATAGTTAGTAATGAAAGAAAAAAATGAAAATGAGGTCTGTGTAAGAAACAGTGCCTACTCATTTTTACGCATCCAGTGAAGAAATACGATAAACTTCCGATAATCCATGAGCGAATTATTCCTTTTGCGGATTGACAATGGGTGATAAAAGAAAAAGAAATAAATTTATCCGAAAAAAGGTTAACATGTTTCGCAAAGAAAGGAATATAGCAGACTTTTTCCAGATGCTAAATTTAAAATCTATGTAAGTTCTGCTATTGTTTTATGTAACTCTCATTTAAATATCTATACGTAAATCATTAAAAAAATTCACAGACTTCATTTTTTTATGCCATATAAGGCTGTTTTGGGGGTTTTATAAACTCAGATATTAACTTTACAATATTCAGGCAACCTTAAAATCGAACGTATTTTGATGTAATCTGTGTATAAAAAGACTGAAATTTTATAAAATTTTGGACAAAACCTTTATTTTTTTTGTAGATCGATTTATTTATCTATTTCCAAAATCCCGAAGAAGAAAAAGTCACCAAATTTTACTAAGATATTTTGGTGGCTAGTGTTCTTTATCATAAAAAGGTAAAAGAAGCCGAACACTGACTTCCTCACAGCTAGATTCATAGAGTTTAAAACTATGTTTGAAAAAAGTATATCCTCTAATAAAT
Source organism: Dolomedes plantarius (assembly GCA_907164885.2). Classification (NCBI taxonomy): domain Eukaryota; kingdom Metazoa; phylum Arthropoda; class Arachnida; order Araneae; family Dolomedidae; genus Dolomedes; species Dolomedes plantarius. The sequence continues at coordinate 185,522,003 of OU015492.1, read as the reverse complement.
ATGAGATAGCTTAAACAAAAAGCTTTTTTAAATTTTAAGTAAAAATTTCGGTAAAAACTGTCAAAATAAAAAGGAATTTAATGTCAAATATAGGGGAAAGTCTTATTCAACCTTATTCACCGTGAAAATCAGTGATAAAGCACATGTAAAAAACTTGTTTCCTTTGAGAATATTGATAATGAAAATTTCTATTAACTTAAAGCAGATAAATTATGGAAAAAGTAATCTAAATTTTTTTCAGTTTGTTCTGTTATATCCACTGTTGAATTAAAGAGGAATAACGAGATAGACACGAATTCAGTAAAAGCAAGAATCCGAAGTGCTAATAAAATAAAGTTTAAATATATTTGAGAGAAGCAAAGAATAAGGTTCCAGGCAAAAGCAATTGATTTCAAGAATATATATATATATATATATATATATATATATATATATATATACGGAAGTTTGAATGGTTCAAAGAAGCAGATGGTTCAGAGAGAAGAGTCGTTCGTGAAGTTTGAAAACGAGTAAAGTAAATTAATATTTCAGTGCAAGAAAATTTCGTTTCCTAGCTCCCTGGTTCTGAATTATTTGTTTCTATTAACTCGTTCAGGCTAACATTTTTCATTAAAGAAGGAGATTCTTAGATTAGGAAAAGTATTTAATTTATTCTAACGTCAGTGACAGAAAATTGACTCAATAATAAATAACAATTGCACAATTAAATAATTTTAAAGATAAGGATCTACAGAAGGGGGACATATTTGCAGAAGAAAGATACATTAAAGATTTTAAGATGGCAAAATTTGAGGTAATTGATACAAGTTGAATACTTATGTCCTTTCCATTTCCTGATTTTCGTTCTATTTATTACTTTCTCTCTCTCTCTCTCTCACACACACACATACATATATATAAAACTCAAATAATGCAAATAATTCAACACGAAATAATACACCTAAAGAAGGCATAGAAAGCAGAACAAATTAACAGAAAAACTACCCAGCGTTGAAAAATTTTAACTTTTCAATAAAAGATTGCATAGTTGAAACAAATCCTCATACTGAAAACAGACAATTATAACTAAAAGGTAAATAATTCAACCGAGAAAGTTATTTACTAACAGGAAGAATACAGGCAAAATAAACAGATATCACGTACTTAGAGCTAAACGCACCATAAATTCAAGACTCTGTAGCAGCAAAAGAACTAAACTATATAACGAGGCAATCAACTGGTATCTTGATCAGGAGGCCTAACCAAATCAGTTACCTCAAGGGGGAACTTTCTGAATAAGATGCAGGTCTAATAGAAATGCAGTATATATATATATATATATATATATATATATATATATATATATATATATATGGAATCTAGCTGGTTCACACATTTGCCAATCTACGGAAGCAGAGGAAGATTTTACGGTTTGCGATGGCTCCCCTTAGGTTAAATAAATGCAATCGGGTTTGAGTAGCACGAGATCCAAGCAAACAATTCAATTGATGGGAATAATAATTTTATTAACTGCGCACATTATGGTTATTTACTTGGTTAACAATTTATGGGAAATATAAAAGACTGGAAGATATTTACATATTTAACAAGAACAGAGAGAATGGATAATGGCTAGTTCAATCTATGACCAATGTCTAACTCTGCAGTTCGACACACACACCAGCACAATGGAAATTTAGTTTAGTTTGTCCACGTGATTATCTGTGGTGCAATATGTCCAGCGACAGCTAGATGCCAAACGAAGAAAACGAAAATAATTGCATAAGGGGAGGGACAATATCAAAAGTAGAGAATTAAAGGAATAGCATTAAAACTCGTGGGGCATTAGTATTATACGATAATCAATACATACACACTGATCCACACACACACACACACATATATATATATATATATATATATATATATATATATATATATTGGATATAAATGTCTTACTATGCAAATGAAAATAATGGCCTACATGGAGACATTATACTTGGATATCTATATGCATATATTCCTACACTATTTTATTATTAAAAATGGAAAAAATCTTATAATAAATATTAATCATAACTGAAAGAAATAGAACATCCTTTCAATTTAGTCTGCAATGTTTAAGTTAATTGTTTTCATGTATTTTAACAATTGTAAAAATTTCTAAAAGCTTTTGTTAAAATTGTCACAAGACAATTTTAACAAAAGCTTTATTAGACGAAAAAGATTTTTGCAGTGAGGGGCAAGACATTAAATTGATCAGTTAATATGAGAACTACATGTTTAATTAATATTCCAAATCTTTTCAGCGTCGGGAGTGTTTTAAAACAACAAAGCATGCTTGAGGATCTGAAATTTCAGTTTTACAAATCATCCGAATGTTTAATTAGGGGTGAAACATCACTCGCGCGTGTCTGAAATTACTGGATTCATTTCTTTTGTAATGCAGGCATGCGAGAACAGCGAAATTTTGAATAGAAGGAAAAAAAAAGTTTTAAGAAAAGTAATTAAACGAAAAGAAATGTGTGGGTAATGGGTAGATGGGGTATAAGGGAAGATTGTGCTCTCTTCGTGCTATTGCTCTTATTTGAAGTGATTAATGAACACCGAAAGTTATTTAAGCTTCGTAGCTTAAGAATTACGTGAATCAGTTTATTTTCATGCAAAATATAAGAGTCCCTCTATGTTTGTCGACTTATTCTATTTATATAGATTTAACCCTAACAATGAAATTTTGGTAGAAAGAAAAAATAATTTAAGATTTTGAAAAAAATATGAATTTCTACAAACATTTGTTTTCGGGAAAAAGTTGGTGTGTATCTATCTATAAATATATAACAGTTCCGTAACTGACTGACTGACAGATAACGCATAGACCAAACCGCTGGACCTAAAGGTCTGAAATTTTGCACGGTGATTCTTCTTATAGTGTAAGGGTGCACTAAAAATATTTTTGAAAACATTTTCTTAGATTTTTTTAAAATTCAATTTTTATGTTGTTTTTGTAACTTTTTTTAAAGTGTGCTTTTAAAATAATAATTTGCGGGTTATAAAATTTATATCACAAGGAATATCAGAAAAATTCCTTTAAAATGAAATCTTTTTCGAATTTTTACCTCCATTTTCTGATTTTTGGTGAATTTTTATAGATTAATTTTTAGAATTTAATTTGTTAAATGCTAATCACGTGGTTTCTTTTCTTTTGTGATACTTTAAATTCATTTTGCTTCACGTGCATAACAACGAAATAAATTGACAAAAAAAATTAAAATACGGTAAAAGATAAAATTTAATCACTTGACCAGTTGAGATGGAAGTTTTTTAAGAATTCAATTCAAATTACTATGTTTTATGGATATTAAACATACAAATCAATTGCATTCATTGACCGTTGTATTTAATTTGAATATTTTCTTCTACATTATTTTGTCTATAAAAATATCCGTTACAATCAATATATATATATATATATATATATATATATATATATATATATATATATATATATATGTGTGTGTGATAATAATCACATTTTGAAAATTTAGCACAAGGGAGGTGATGCATAGTTCTTATGGGAGATGCAGTCGGCACGAGGGAGTGATGCAGCCGGGCGAAGTGTTGATCCAGGAAAGAAATTTAGGAGAGAAACAAACATGGAGCCAGAGAAGAGGAACACAGCTTTCATACGATATCCTTGAAATCACCTTTTTATTCAACTATGAAGCATCGCGAAGGCTGCAGCGGCCACTGGACTTGCCCGGACGGGGCGCGGATTACATTACAAGGTTAAGACAGGAGCGGACAGCAAGTCAGACAGCAAAGAGAGTTAGGAGCGAAGAGAGAGGTCTTCCGTTCACGCAAATAGTAAATGAGTGTTTTGCGATATTGACGCCAGAGGGCCTAAACTACTTAATTTTTAATTGGACGACTTTAGGTTCGTGGAGTTTACGTGCCCACTTCAGTTATCTCAGGAATACTTTATTGCTAGATCCCGCGCTTGTTAGATCTGCGACCTATTGACCTGGGTGCAGGATAAGTGGCCATAAAGTTCTTGCAATAGTATGCTTAAGTGTGGTTTCGACGTTATAGAAGGCATAAATCCAGCGTGGTTCAATGGCTCTTCAAGAATTTTGACATTACACTGACATTCGGAATCTCATAAACTTTGACACTCATATCTGGGGATGTTATTGAGTTCAGATAGTTAACATGCCTGCTTAATGATCTTCAGGGCTACGATAAGTTATCTTATTTTACTTTTAGGTTGCAATTTTGGAAAAGGGGTCATGCTTTATTAACAAGAGAATTTAGAATACGCGGTAAATGTAAATTTAGAGAAGGCTGGGATTTCTTGTTACACACACACAGACACACACAGACACACACAGACACACACACACAGACACACAGACACACACACACACACACACACATATATATATATATATATATATATTTGCATTAATTGCATACATTGACCGTTTTATTTGATTTGAATGTACTCTGTAGCGAAGCACTGGTATTCAGCTAGTTTATAATATTAATAATTGCTTTTACAGAGGGTTTAATTCTACAGTGAAACTTCTCCAGCCGGCCACCGATATTCGAAGGCTCCCCCTCGAAACGGCCATATTTTTTTGAGAACCAAATAAATACTCACTAGAGTCAATTTTTATAATAGAAACCTCTTACCAACGGCCACCCCTCGAAACGGCCACTTTTTTTCGAAACCATTACAGGCCGTCATAGAGAAGTTTTACTGTATATGGTTTTCAGAAAAACTGATTGTTATTCTGGAAGCCTTCAAATTACCTGAATTCAAAGAAACGGGGTTTTCCATAAACGGAATCAATGCTTTTAACTAGTTCCAGTTTAGTCCGTTGGATTTACCACAGTTATTTACACCAAATCTCGTTAACAGAGCGCATTTCGCCTTCAGACTGACATCCTTGAAAGTAATTCTCACGGAGATCCCATTCATGTTAGATGCTTCTATATGAAATGCAGTTGCGGTTTAATTTAAAAGAATTTTCGCATTATTTCTTTTAAATGTCTTTTTCTCTAAAATGTCAGTAGATGAGTGTGTTGAACACTAAGTCGGTCCTCTCTAGTTGTAGCTGTTAAGGGCGCAAGACTACAGTGAAAAGGCGAAAAAAAGGATAATACTTGTCTGCCCCCAAACATTAACTCTTAAAATTTTTGACGATATTTAAAACATTAAAAAATACAAGCGAATAGTCTGAACAGCAATAGTATGCTTAATTAGATTAAAATTGCGGTTAAAACAAAGTATGTGTTTTCTTTCTCTTACCCTACCACAAACACAAGGTGAAATAGTGTGTTATTGCAGGGCAGTCAGTGAAGAAATTTAATATACGTACAGTATGGGAATCAATACACCTACAGTATTTAAATCCTAGTAAAATCATTAAATATATACCACAATGATATTCAGCACAATACAACTCTTATGACAGCATTTGAAACTGTGTTTGTAATTTTAATAAAACAACATGTTGCAAAACTAAAAAAATCGTAATTAAATATTGACGGTAAACTTCACATCTTCATATTCAATCACGTCTGCGAAAGGTGAAGTTCAATTATTGTATACACACATACACACACACACATATATATATATATATATATATATATATATATATATATATATATATATATATATATATATATATATATATATATATATATATATATATATATAATGCGTGTGAATATGCGCCTATACGACAGTGAACTCATATAAATGAATTTAAGTGAATTTATGTGCGGAGAAAATTAGAATTCATGTCAGATAATTTTGGATCACGCAGATAACTATTTTGACAAGACTGTTTATATGGAATGGGCGTTGAGTAACAGGTGTGATTTCCTTTTTTTTCCAAGAAAATATAATCACTAGCTTACTTTGAATAAACCTATAATATTATGCTTTATGCAGCTAATACAATGCCTATAACTCAATACGTTTGAAAGTCGTATAGGGCACTGGTAATTCAGCGATATGTAGTGGTCAAAACATACAGCTACTAAACGGTGAAAGTAGAAAAAAAATTCTGTGGCAAATTTACAGTCACGTATCAAGTCCAATAGAGAAGGAGGTTTCACACTGAAAGTGAAAGTTTCAAATTTGATTTGTTATAAATCTTATTTGACGTCCTAGCTATATTTTTCGTCATTTTTCCTTGTATTTGAGATAAAAAACATCACGGATATCTCATTCGAAGGCGTGCCAACCGAGGGAAGATTTCCTATCGGTTATTCAGAAGATTTCCTTGTGTGTATTGCCATTTCTACTAAAAATACTTTCAGTTTCGCCCTGATGTTCTTATTTGTTGTAAGGTTAAAAAGAAAATTGTTTAATTCAGAGTAAGCTTGGCAATAATGTAAAACTTGATCACCGTGTCATAATTCTCAAGAGGACACGTATTATCCCATATCCCGTGAGTAAGTTGCAAATAATTTCATTTGTGAGAATTCCATGCTGCAATTGTAATTTAGAAACTCTACATGCAATTACGCATCTGTAATAACAATTGATTCTACTGTGCAACGCTCACGTACTTCAAACAGACAATACTGACAGCGTGATAATAATAATTACATTTCATATAGTATCTATGAAGCCTGCACACTTATTACGCTATTAATGGGTTACAGTGTCAATGCTTAATGATGCAATGCTATTAATGAAACAATGTCGATGCACACTGCATGCCTCTTGTTGCTGGCAGATAATAGTTAATCTTGTTGCTGGCAGATAATAGTTAATCTTGTTGCTGGCAGTTAAGTGTTCGTTGATGATGCCTTTCCCATCCCAGAATTCTTTAAGATCTAGATAAGGGATTTGTTTAATTACAATAAAGTACTCGGGAAACAGAAAGTTTGAAAATAATCGAAAATGAAATAAAGAGCCACGACGGATGTGCTAATTTAGGAAATGCTTTCTGATTTGTTTCTCTATGTTTGATAATTATTTAACCCAAACTTAAGTATTTTTAAACAGCCTACCTTCGTGAAAACCCCTTCATTTTATCCAAGGAAAATAAAAAAGGAATTTACCGAATGTGGAAAATCACTCGAGAATTAACAGGTCAAATAACAGGTTATTGATCCTGACATTGTCTGATATTGCAGGAAAGAAACTTCATCATTCACTTTATGCAGAAAATCCCTCTCATTGGTTGGATTACACATAATAGATTTACACTGTGTTCCTCAACTTTTCTGTTGTGGGAGTATAATGAATGGAAACTTAACAATTTATTGAGTGAAAACTAAAAATAGAGGGGTGGACGAGACCTACAATACATTTTTTCCCTTTTATAAAAGTTACCTCTAATTTTGAAAGTCTTGGAAACGTAAGCCTGGAAAAATTCAATTTTCAAACAGAGTAAAATAAAATTCTATTCATTCAGGTAAACACAACTAAAGTCTTCTTACCGAGGTATATATACAGTTTAAGGACCGGATGAAGGGGTTGGGGGGAGAAGGCGCTCAGTCGTTACGTATCGCAGTTATGAAAACACACAAGTTTAATTTCGTAACAGTTTTTTTTAAATGTCGAATACCTCTGAGCTTACGGCTAAACCAAGTACAGTGACACATTTGCTGTAGAAATTTATCTCGAAATTACGAGTAACAAAAAGAAAATTAATTTTTATGCAAAATACATCTGCATTGATCACGTAAATGAAATTATTAGTAAATGATTTGACTAAAGTATACATCAATGTTAGGGATTCGGAAAGAGCTCTAAAAATATGTCGTGGCTTCTCTACCTATGATTTCTCAACCCAACTTAATTACGCATAAGATATTTTTTCCATGTTCCTCAATGTAGCAATTTTCTATAATGAGTAAATTTATTGCACAAATATTCGAGGCATTTGCATAATTCTTAAGAAGTAAAAGAAGTAATAGGTAAGTGGTTATAAAGGAAAGCTTGGTTTGTTAGTAGAATTTTTGAAAAGCCCTGTAACTTGTCCTGTATATATAAGTTATCTTTGGAGAGATTGATTGTTTAGGTTAATAAAGAATGAAAATAATCTTAAATATATGCAAATCTTAGATATGAAACATTTTTCAAAGATACTTTTCCCTTCTCTAAGCTTTATAATATTTGTAACAAGGGTTATAAATGTACAGAATTTATGTCTGAGTGCTGTATTTCGAATTCGGTATATTTGTAACATTTTTCTCATTGATTATTAAAAGGGGAATGCTCATTTATGTGATTTCCTGCTTTTTTACCAAGAAAATATAATCACTAGCTTACTTTGATTTGGTTAGAATGATTGTTCTCTTTCTTGGCTTTGACATTTATTTTAAATTAACTTAAAAAAGCTTATACCACTGAACGCGAAGAAATGTAGCTGGAAACCAAACATAGTACAATATTAATAAATGAGAATCATTTTAGAAATGAAATGATTATCTTTCATGGTATATACTGCTAATAACAGCTGATACACTTTTAATGAAATAATCACATTCGCTTGTTGTTTATCTATAATCTATTATTTAATGAGATTTAAAAATTCACCATCAGAATGAATGATTTAAAAATATTAGTTATTAAAAAATAGATTATTGATGCATTTTATATATTCCAAATGGAGAATATTGTTTGTCAAATTTATATATGTGATAGTACATAAGAATATCAATTTTATTGTTCTAAATAAGAAAAATAAAGGCCCGATACCGCAGAAAGGAATCTATGAATGATTATTTGGAAAAAAAATTAAGCATGCATAGGCTTTTCTTGGAGCAAGTACACTTCTTAATCCACTTCTGCTATGCGTGATTTTCTAAAATCTCATTGTTTACATAATACACTATAATTTATATATATATGCTAGTATGCATACAGACACACACACACACACACATATATATATATATGTGTGTGTGTGTGTGTGTATATATATATATGTGTGTGTGTGTGTGTGAGCATATATATATATATATATATATATATATATATATATATATATATATATAAAGAGAGAGGGAGATATGAAACAAGCGCACATTAAGAAACTCATAGAGTGTAAATGATAATTATTCGTTTACAACAAGGAGGTGCTAAAAACATGTAAATCTCAAAATTCAATTTTATAATTCATTGAATGTATAACTCACACACAGTTTGAAAAAGCACAAAATAATACTTAAAATGTCATACTTTTTATAATTAACTTTTACTTATATTTAAGAAGCCATAGAAATCCTTTATATTTATGATTTAGTTCGTAAATTGTTAATTAGGGTTGTTATAACGTGTCACATGTTTTATATTTTAAACATCATCTTGTTCAGGATTCTAACATGGGATATTTTGATTTTCTAACACAGGTGCTTTTAGCATTTACAACACAGGGTCTTAAATGCTCTTGAATGAACTTCCCAATGTCATTTAGACTGTAAACTTATAAAGAATATTTTCGTTGTTAAAAAAAACATCTTTTTTTATGACTTTTATACTCCTTTACAAAATATGTATAAATATACTTCAGAGATTAGAATTTCTGTCTGTCTAGAAATAACTTCAGAATCATCAAAAGATAGATTATAATGAGAAGAGAATCAATTTTACTTCAGATATAATATTATTGATATTAATTTTTTCGTACATTATTAAGTGTGAGTATAGACTGATTGTTTCCTTGCAATGCATATGGACAGCGTAAATATGCTTAATTGACATTTGTTGAAGTATTCATTGTCAAAATGATTCAGTCACTTAATGTATTCCGTCTTAGCAGCAGATCTCTGAACTGGCTTGGAGGAACTTGAAATATAGTTCCCAAGTTACATAGATATGAATGTGGAAAGTGTTTGATATGTTTGTGGATAGTTTCAAGATGTTAAATGGTGTCACACTGTATGCATCCTTAACAGTTTCAGACTGTCGTTTGAGCGACAGTCTCTGAAGTGAGACAGTAGACTTTACGAAACGTAGATAAGAGCATATACTGATACATCCGGATATTCCCTTGTGTAATGTTACGCACTCGACTAACAATATTTACACACTTGTTGGAATCATAACTGTCTGATGCCATGAATAAATTCAACTAAAAGAAATTTTTCGATGATTATGCATAAACATCATATTAAAAAGTAAGAAGGTTATCACATGCAAGATATTTAGGTAATAGTTATATAAGCCATTCATTATAATAAAAGGATCTTTAATAACCTAAACTCTCTGAATTCTTTTAGTCTGTCCTATGCTTATGATATTTGAATCTAACTAACCATTCAATAGATATAATTAATTGTCATTTGTGTGCCAAGTTACACCTCGAGCAAATACTTGCCACTTTATTTACAGACAAGCTGAATACTCGTGCTTCGCTACGGAGTACATTCAAATTAAATACAACGGCAAATGTATGAAGTTAATGCCAAAAAAAAACACAAAAGAAATATATTTATAATAAATATAACGGTTAATGTATGCAATTAATGACAAAAAATATATATATTTATAAAAAATCGTAAGGGATCTTTTTATAGACAAAATAATGTAGAAGAAAATATTGAAATTAAATCTAATAGAACATACTAAAGAATATAGTACAGTTAATATAGTACAGTTTGTGGAACATTTCTTTTACTGTACTTTAATTTTTTTTGGATAATGTTCAATCGTCTTCCGCTTTAGAAAGGAAAAAATATTTCTTTTGTCAATTTATTTCTTTGTCATGCGCGGGACGCAAAATTAATCAAAAATATCACAAAAAGGAAAGAAACCACGTGGTCACCATTTACTAAATTAAATTCTAAAAATTAATCTTTAAAAATTCACCAAAAATCAGAAAATGAAAGTAAAGATTCAAAAAATATTTCATTTAAAAGGCATTTTTATGATCTTTCTCGTGATATAAATTTTATAACCCTCAAATTATTATTTTAAATGCAAATTTTAAAGAATGCTACAAAAACAGCTTAAAAATTTATTTAAAAAAATCTAAGAAGAATTTTCGAAAATCTTTCGTAGTGCACCCCTACACTATAAGAAGAATCGCCTTGCAAAATTTCAACCCTTTAGCTCCAGCGGTTTGGTCTGTGCGTTATCTGTCAGTCAGTCAGTCAGTCAGTCAATCAGTTACGGAACTGTTTTATATATATGGTAGATTACAATGTATCAAGTATGTAATAAAAACACACACATTAAAATGGTAAAATAATATCATAATTGAATGAGGAACAGACAATTGTGTTAGATAATATTCACTGATCTTCCTCAGTCTGGAACTAAAAAAATCTTGCAAAAATTTCCCTGAACTAATAGTTTGTATGACCTAACTTTCCTTTTCCTTCGGTTTTCAAAATTTAACGCGAGAGATCATTACGTGAAAGTAACTGCAGAACAGGATAATGCTACATTATAGTTATTACTGAAAATACTCTTATCAGGGTAGTTTGTTCATCCACTTTTATCGAAACTTCGCATATCTGAAGCATTTGAATAGCTTTGGAAACTGCAGAACGGAATTTTCTTCTCGTTGTTGCATTTTTCATGCCAAAAGAAAAATTGAACTTTGTTTCGTAATATTGTTAAAACAGTAGAAGCAAAATTATGTTGCTCAAAAAGATATGCACTTTATTTTCTCTATTTAGAAATGTAAGCTAATAATGAATAGTAGGAATTTAATAACACTAGCCGCTGCGCGACCCGTATGGTCTATTTTAGTTTTATATATTTTCTTTTGCAAAACAACTCAACTGAAAGTAACCTATGTAAGGTGCCTGTCATCATAAATATACGTTGTTAAGGGGTAGTGGGAGCTCAGCCAAAAAATTTATAATCATTGCTAAATTCACTATAAGGCTGATTCTAAAACATCGGGATTAAAAAATGTGAATTTCCATTACTTCAGAACAGAGTTGAAGATAAGACTGAGAAAATCAACACCAATGATTTTAAAAATGACATCCCTCTCTGTATGTACATTTAAAATAAAATTAAGATATCTACACTTTATCATTACATCAAATAAGAAATTGTGGGGAAAATATTTTTCACTTAAAAAATGTAGTAAAAATTCAGCAAGTAGTAAAATATAGTGTGGATTGCAACTATGATATTCATAAAACTTCTTATTATACACAGTTGAGTATTTCAGGAGTAGGAGATATTACAGTGACAGAATCAAAAGAACGGACTCTAGATAAACCTATATACAACTGTCCATGACTAAACACTGGATTTGATAGGTATAAACATATTTTGTCAAAATTCAGCGGTTGTAACAAATGTCGCCACTACACACACGGGGTTTTAAATTGCGGACGGTCGCTAATGTTTACATCCGGTAGTTGCAGCCGTTGCCATTCAGACTGTAAAAATATCGTCGATTTTTGTGCCGCATAGCTACGCGTTTTATATATATATAGATTGTAACTTCATGTGTCAAACTAGGTTATATTCAGTTAGCTATATTACTGAAAGTACTATATCCTGTCAGAGGTATTCATTAAGTACATTTACATTATATCAAGGTTCATAACTATGAAGGATCTCGAGCAGGGGTGTCCAAACTTTTAGCTTCCTTGCGCCACATAGACAGAAGATGAATTATTTTGGGTCACACAAAAATACACCTACCATTAAAAATAGTTTATGATTAAAAAAGTATAATGTATAGTTAACATGTTTATTTCATTATTAATTTTACTTATAATTATAAAGATAACTATAGGAGTCAGAAATTTAATGTGATATTTGGTATTGAATTTGAGAATCTAATGCATAAATATCTGGGTCAATTGAAGTGGTTGAAAATCTCAGGGATTTCTCAATATGTTTATCCAATATATTTTGGTTCTAATTTGATTCATAGTGTGCTTCACTCTTGTGCATACTAATTTTAATAACATATCATCACAAATATGGAACATTAAATGCGTAAAAACTTGACATTTCATTTTTGTGATGAAATTAATACACAAAAGTTGCATACAGAATTTTGTATAGAATTAAAGATATTTCAAATGATGTATTGTCGATTTGTTGAATGAACAAAGCGGGATCTATAATGGCCGCTTGCCATCATCGCGGAGGCTGGATATTTTTTTTTTCTTTTTGAGCTCTCTTTCTGGGCCGCACTAAAACTTGCTTTGAGCCGCATGCGGTCCGCGGGCTGGACACCCCTGATCTAGAGAATATGATAAATGACTAATAGAGATTTTTTTTATTTGTCCTATTTTTCGGGTCAAATGAAATATAAGATTTCGCTCTGTGTTCATCTCAAAGCAACAGAAATGAAACAAGTTTGTACTGAATAATTAAAACCTTAATTTCAGAAATTATTTTGAGCCGAATATATGAACTTTTTCCGACCATTTTCTTGAATGATTTAAAATAGTCTAGCTAATTCACTAGGTGGGGAGCTAATAGCGCGAATGTTAAGTGTTTCGTCTGTCAGCGAGAGTTCCAATCAGTTGGGCTACTGCTTGCTTGTTTGATATTTGATCCATTCTGACACATTCTTATATTGAAATTGAGCTTTTACATGTTTATATTTTATTAAAATAAATGTGTTGTATTGTTCTTTGGAATAAGAATTTTTCGAAAACCTCCTGGACTTTAGAAATCTCGATATATTAAAACAGAACTCTTTAAAACATTGTTTTCTTAAAAAAAGAATTGTAATGGTTCACTCTTGATTTATTTTTCGTATGTAAACCATGAAAATAAAGACAAAATGTCGAATTGATATATTATTTAAAAACATGATTTAAAAATTTATATTGTACTAATTTCTGTTTCATTGACATTCATTCAGAGTTTTATAAAAAAGATGTCATAATAAACACACACTTTTAAATTACATCCAAAAATCACGAACTGACATTAATGAAGCAGCATTATTTAGAGAATTGTATTTATGAAAAGGAAGTGACATATATATCACACAAAGAAGCCCATTAGCATAACAAAATATACATTTATTACTGCGGAGAGCTACTAAATTAAACTTAACCGAATCGAAAAATAAAACAACTAAATGCTAAAGTCGTTATATTCCCCACATTAATTCTTTATCATGCATAAGAAGAGAAAACCTTTTGTTTCGGGAGAAATGAATGTAAATTATGCAATTTGTTTGCAACCGAAATATAATGACTTTTCATTAGATTGCGCACCACGTTTTAAAACATTAATGAGCCTTTTGAAATCGTCCTAGAAAACATCCAACTGTCACTTTATTCTAGACAATAGGAACTGAATAAGAAATATATGTTTGTAGTTGTATATACGAAGATGTATGGAGCAAGAGGAGAGAGACGTTCGATTTTTAAAAATGTAGTACCTTAGATTTGTCTGTCATATCGGATGTCTAAAGCAAACAGAAATAATAATAATAAAAAAACTAAAGGTCTATATTTGGTGTAAAAGTGATATATTCGAAAATCTTCTTTACAGTTTTAGTTATATTGAACAGGTTTATATATTAATCCGACTCCGAAACATCTACAAGTTACATAAGGTAAATTGGGGAAACTGGGGCATAGATTTTAACTTTTTTTGCACTATACTTTTAACAAATTAAAATTATACTAACATGTATAATTTTCAAAAATCTTTGTATTGCATGCATTTTAGTAAGTCTTAGGGAGTCTGTTTAAGCAGAGATATTAATTATTATTATTATATATATACTAGAAGGTAACCCGTCATTTTGACGTCATAATACTAATAATGACGTCATAATGGAAAAAGTATATGAAAGTTAAAAAATATCCCGAATTATCTAACAATATTGCATTTAATCCACACCTTGTAAAAGCAAACCCTTTTATTATTTTTTATTTATTTAGTTTTTCATGCGATTGGAGTAGTACACTGCCATCCAACCCGTCCTTTTGACGTCATAATACTAATAATGACGTCATAATGGAAAAAGTATATGAAAGTTAAAAAATATCCCGAATTATCTAACAATATTGCATTTAATCCACACCTTGTAAAAGCAAACCCTTTCATTATTTTATATTTATTTAATTTTTCATGCGATTGGAGTAGTACACTGCCCTCCAGTTTTTTACAGCTCACTACGCGATATGAATACTTGAGCTACTTGATTCATTCACATTCAAGTTTGGTTACTTTCTGAATTCATCGCAAAAGTAAACAGATTTTTAAAAACTGTTAAATATACAGCTAAAAACATCCAATTTTTTTTTGTTCTGAATGTTTTATAGAAAAATAGGCTGAACAAACGTGATTTGAGGGAGACGATATTAGTTTTTAGGTAAGAAAAAATTCTGATCCACATCTGAAATTGAAATTAAGCCTAATCGGCGGTTTGTTTACTGAGGGCTTCAATTGAAAGATGAGTACAGCCCGGAAGTGTCATACAGAGACAACGGCTATTATATATAGGATATTATACCTGTATATAAATATTGATATGTTTTTAAATACAGGTGGGCCTAGTTCCCCTGATAAATGCGGTAAGTGGACCACCCAGGTCTATTTCTCATAAGAAACAACAGAATCTGTGACTGGGTAACTGGGTTCCAATGCTTGTATATCTAGAAAAAGAAAAAAAAACTCTACCCTCATTTAAAAATAATTTTTAAAAGCAATTACCAATGTTATAAGATATTTTGTTGACTTCTGCTTACCAGTGTTGCCCCTACAGAGTGGAATTCCCATCTAATATGTAAAGGGAAAATCTGGGGGGGGGGAGGCCCAGTTACACCAACTTACTTTACTAGTATTTTATAGGTAGTTGGATAATACACTTGAGAAAACGATTCAAATGAACGATACTGCAAAGAAAAATGCAATTACC
Source organism: Dolomedes plantarius (assembly GCA_907164885.2). NCBI lineage: Eukaryota > Metazoa > Arthropoda > Arachnida > Araneae > Dolomedidae > Dolomedes > Dolomedes plantarius. The sequence continues at coordinate 185,506,185 of OU015492.1, read as the reverse complement.
AAATCTAAGGATATTTTTTAATGTTTTTAATCCTTTATAGAAGATAAACTTTACCGAATCCTTTACCGAAGATATACTTTTTAAAGCGGAATTCGGATTCGTGTGGGTAATGCAATTTGCAGAGTATCACGCTTCACAGAAAATTACAATCTCAAATGGCGTCATTCCTTTGTTTCCCTGATTAACAATAAAAATCTCTCTAAAAGACTCAAGAGTTCACATACAAGCATTTAACGTCGGCTCTAGATAGAACCTTGCGTAATCCCCACTCTTGGAAATTGAAATAAGAAATTAGTTAACAAGTTCAGGAATCAAAGTGATGATTATTTAGCACTGTGTTAAGCGTTAATATTGGGATTTATTTTGATTCGCTACATCGACTTTTGTTAATGGATTTGATGGGATGAGTGTGCTAGGACATGTCAAAATAAGAAATCTAAAAATAAGCTGTAGTTCTACAAATTACCTATTTTTGTAGCAAAATATACTTACAGAACAAGTATTATTATTTAAATAATTACGAGATAAAAAGAGCTTTTCGTATACCATGTTTTTAAAATTTCTGTTGAATCATATAAACTTGACAATTCTATGTATTAATAAATACTTTTTAAAATTTTTTTGATGAATTATCCCATCAACTTGAAAGAAAATGAAGTTAATTGGAAGTTAACTTGCGTTTAACTTTTCGTTCCCGTCCCGGCCGGTAGATGGCTGCACCAGTCTACAAAACAAAATTAACTGAAAATGTATTCAAATCTGCTTAGAGAGGGCTAAAAGTATTAAAAAAATGCATTGCCATTGTGTTCTGAGCTATTCTAAAAGTTTCAAATGTGTAGCTAGTCGGGAAGTTAGTTAAATATCGATTGCAAGATTTGTAAGGGACAAACACACACACAAACAAACAAGAAAGCAAGTTAATAAAAACATGGAAAATAGGTCTGCAGCACACGACCAACCAACACTAGCAAAAGACAAAGCTCTAGTACGTGGGTTCCCAACCTGCAGGTCGAGACTCCCTTGGGGTTCGGGAGGTGTTTTCTGGTGAGTCACCACGGATTTGTTCATCTAAAATAACTTTTTAGCGAATTTTCCCCCCAAAAAATTGTCAATATTTATTTACCATGAAACTGTGGAGCAGTGATACTTTTTGAGGAAAAAGTCTTATTCAAAGCGCAAACTCAGTTTGTTAGAAAGCTACCGCTTTCATTTCGTGGTAAATGAAAATCGCGGTTACATACTGCGTACAGTACACAAATTCTAAAAGTCAGTTTGATTTTCACCAGTCTGCGCTGTCAGTTTTGGTATTGCTGTTGTAGTTTCCCCAATGGAATAAAGCAATATTATTAAGGCAAGAGTTTTACAATTCTGAATCAATATGGCATGTGCATTTTTTTTAATCGAGATTCTGTTCTGTTATGTTCTTGCTTTTACACACCTGTGACCGAGAGATGTCTCTTAACGTTCTCCATTTCTTCCAAATTTCTCACAAATTTCAATCTTAATAAGTTCAACAATTAAGTTCTTAATAAGTTCAGTCTTAATAAGTTCATTTAGTTGGAACTAAACTATGGAAAATGCCTTTTAGGATTTTTCTTCATGCCTGAAAAGACTTTTTTAACGAAAATATGCAGGACGGGTATGAAGGGAAGGGGGGGGAATCGTGGAAAGCTTTGAAAGGGATCGCGACTCGAAACAGGTTGGGAAACGCTGCTCTTGTAGATTCTGCCAGAAATTCCTACTCTGTAGGCAATGTTCTTGTTGTCGAGTCCAGGAATAGTGCAGAAGAAAAAAAAAAGAGAGAAAAACGAATTTGCACTATCTAGAGAAGAGGGGTGTCCTTGCGTCGAAAGAGGTTGGATTTATACTTCTTTCGAAGGTCCATGGACTTTCGAAAGGTATTTTATTTCCCTTCGAGGAAGGTATTTTATTTCCCTTTTGCCGTTCAATGAGTAGGTTCCGATCTAATTAGCCCTCGTGTAGCAAAAAGCTGACCGTAACGCTCCAAACCAAACTATCTACCACCCAATGGAAATTCCAGTGAATGCATTCCCCGATCAGCAACCTGGGGACGCACCCTCTAGTGGTTACTTGCTCCCCGGAAGGTGCTGGAAACATAGAAGATAGAAACAGACGTGTATCGAAGGAAGTATCCTGTAAGCCCAAGTGAATGTCTAGGGCAGGGGTCGGCAACTTGTTTTACTAGGAGGGCATATTTCAGAAATGTGGGAGTTCGGCGGGCACCCCTGGATGAAGAGGAGGAGGGGGGTCTTAATATTTAAACATGAAAATATTAATGTGATATAATTTTTTAATACATAAATTAAAATTTCAATTTAAACAAAATAATCTTAAAATTGATAATTAGTGCAATGTTTGACATTGCAAATCTGCGACCAACTCGTTGTAATGTGGCCCTTAAGTAGAATTCCCAGTTCTCAGGCAATGGTCCAAATAAGTGCCAGTGAGGCTTGATCGGTTCTTTGATTTTAAGAATTTCGTATTAGAAAACAAATATTCACAAGTATTTGTCAATGCACAAAGAGAGTTCAATTTCAGTGAACATTTTCTCAACAAGGGGAAGCCATTTCCATTCACACAATTCCAGAATTTTTCTTCGTTATGATGTAATTTTGATTCAATGTCATTTCTTATATTTATAATTTCCAATTTGCAGTCCTCTGTATTGGAAATATCAAAATATGTTGCGATTTTATTAGTCACATCGTTCTCTGTATGAGAGAAAGGATTAAAAAAAGTTATGAATGCCTCCAATTCGTACAATTCTTCAAATCTGGTATTAAATTCTTCCAATAAGGAATCAAAATGTTTGGCAAACTGATAGTTGGTAGAGTTTCCATCGTAATAATTCTCTATCCCCATTTTTATATTTGGAAAATGTGATAAATTATCTTTCTCCATTCGTTTTCTCCAGAACGCCAATTTAGCTTTAAATGCATTTATCGTACTTGTCATAGAAGCAATATGATGATTTCTACCCTATAGTTTCATATTTAGTTCCTTCAATTTTACAGTTACATCAGTTAGAAAGCCTAGCTCAATTAACCAAGGTTTTTTTCTAATTCTAAACACATTTTATTCCTGGATAATAGAAATTCTTTCACCTGTGGTAATAAATTTAAAAACCGCTTAAATACCTTTCCTCTACTGATCTCTCTCAATCAAACAATCAAAAATATCTAAAATCAAATACCTAAAATTTAGATATTTGAACGGCGGGCACTTTAAAACTGTTTCACGGGCACCTTGTTGCCGACCCCTGCTTTAGACGTTTAACAGAGAAAGAAAAAAAAACTAGTCATATAGAAATGCCTGGTGACGTTTACAGAGGAAGAAAAAAACTAGTCATATAGCAATGCCTTGGTGACATTTAACAGAGGAAGAGAAAAAACTAGTCATATAGCAATGCCTTGGTGACGTTTAACAGAGAAAAGCAATTTATATAGCCTTAGCGATATATAGCAGAAGAAGAAGAAATAACAAAAATAAAAAACGACTTGGTACGTATTTAAAATCTAGAACCGAATATTTTTTTATATAGATTTTTATTTCAAAATTAATAAAAAGAAACTCGCAAATTTTAATTATTCAACTTTCATTTTGATTGCGTTTGCTTCTCTGTTTAGTCCCTATTTTTTTAAAGACTGTTTTACCTGTTTCGAAATTCGTTACATATCTGGTAAATTTTGTTTTACTCTCCGGGCACTTTGTTTCTCTACTTGAAAACAACAGAGCGATAGAATAAATACATCCGTGTTTTTACGATTTTTTGGATGGTCATGTGGAAAACGTGTAATTGGGATTTTACACTAAATGTAGGTGAAAACATAATCATGGCACAATCATGGACACTTCTAAAAAGCATGGTTATCTCAAAACGATCATCAGAAAGAAATAACAGAGAAAGGCAATTTTAAGAGGGTCGAAAAAGAAGACGATTCGAGACTTCATGGTCAAAAGACAAAATAAAGTAATAACTACTTTTTAAAAATAATAAGAGGAGGTTCAAATAATTATAAATAAATTGTGGCGATAATAATAATAATGAACAATAATAAGGTAAAACGTAGTACAAAGAACACAAACAGAATCGGACACTAGTCACATGGTTCAATAGGAAATGAACGCAGAGTGTAAAAGGAGGTAATTGAAATGATCGGATCCCGAGGGCTGGTTTCAAAAACCAATCAAAGACCATAATTTCGACCAATGAGATAATGCTTGAACAAGAGACCGTAGAATACAAGGCGGGGGAAAAAAGACTGAGTTAACGGAATATAATAGCCAGCCAAAAAACAAATTAATTTTTATCATTATTAATTGGATTCCTTCATAGCTTTTAAAGTACCCTCACACGTAGAGGAAATCCTTGAGGTTTTGACTGCGCAGTTCAAACTTTGAGGATTTCCCCGTCCTATGTTGGGGAAACCTTGAAACCGGTGGCGGACTGTACAGTGTCCGAAATTTCGATTTGAAAACATTTCACGTGTGTGTGCGTGTGTTGCACGTATGTACTCGTGGGTTCAGTTGAGGAAATTCTCAAGAAAATCCTGTGGACTTTTTCCTTGGGGATTTCCTGCACGTGCATGGCCACCTTAAGATAATTAACAAAGGCTAGATTTTTGAATTTAGCCCTATCGACCAACGAGCCCTGCGCACTTTAGCAGTGAAAGCTTTGCAAGCGCTTATGTATTTATTTAATATTATTTCTTTTGTAAATCTACTTTTTTTCCTAATGTATATGAAGCTTGAAACATTTTGAAATTTATCATGGTATAATACATCTGGAAATAAAAGGTAGTCTCAGCTTGAAAATAAACCTTTGTATCATGTCTCCAGATCTTTTCCCTTTTTTTAGAACATTGGTTCTTAACCGTTGGTTCAGCTGAACACAAGAAGTGATCAGCAAAGTCAGTAGTGATTTAAAAAAAATAAAATAAGGTTTTATAGTTTTGAAACCACCAAAAATTCAACATTATAATAAAATTGGGAACAAAAAAATTTATTTCGCTCCCAATTTTTGGTTCAGATTCTAATTGTTCATGTATTTCTTCCATTTCCTGCCTTTTCAAGTACGAAAAAAATCCTGTTCTGCTTTAAAGTCCCCAATATATTTTCTGTGACGGTGAGTCGACGTGGCACAACAATTTCTTAGTGTCTCAGAAGTTTTACATTCTGTAAAGCAAATGCAAGCTAAAAAACCTCATGCATTTTTGAGCTTTCATACGCTTTTACGTTACCTATTCAGTTTACTTTTTCATTAAATTCGTTATTCTTATTAAGATGTTGGTCAAAACTTTCCATAACACAACAAAAATTAAAAAAATTAAAAAATTCATTCACTTCAGAAACCTATTACAAACGTACAAAAACTTTTATTTTGGCAATTTCTGATAAGAATACACAGTGCATACAATGTTTTCCAAAAGCACAATGAAAAGCACCAACAGTTCCAAAAGCACAATGATTGATTTGCAGTTAGTAAAAGCTTTTTCAAAGAGTCTTTCGTGAAAAGAAACTGGACTTCGAGCGATCACAGATAATTCATCGAGGTAGTCCTTTGTGAAAGGTTTCACTCAGTTCAACAGATTAAGTTCCTTTTCGATTTGATGTGCCTATGAAATATTACTTCAGCCCTTTAGCCGTTTCTTTTTTTTCAGGAAGGAACGTTGCCCGGGGAGTACCACTTGGAGGCAGGCTGTTTAATACTCCCCTTTACAGCGAGACCATCCGCGCAGCACGATGGTGGTGTGCTGGCGTGTTTCTCGCCTTTTTGATGGTGTGGAGAGGCACGATGTTAAGGTGGTTGTAGCTTAGAGCCCGATGTTGTTGGCTCTGGGAGAGGCAAGCATGTATGAGCCTGATGTTGTTGGCTTTGATGGAGAGGAGAAGCAAATGAGCCTGATGTTGTCGGCTCTTGTAGAGAAGAGGATGATTTCAGCCAGGTGTTGTCGGCTGTGGTGGAGAGAGAGATTTGAGCCTGATGGTGATGGCTCTTGTGGAGAAGAGGATAGCTTCAGCCTGGTGTTGTCGGCTGCGGTGGAGAAAAAGATTTGGACCAGATGTTGACGGCTCTTGTGGAGAAGAGGATAGCTTCAGCCTGGTGTTGTAGGCTGTGGTGGAGAGAAAGATTGGAGCCTGATGTTTACAGCTCTTGTGTAGAAGAGAATGGCTTCAGAGTGGTGCCGGAGAAACAGATAGTAAGTGAAAGACATGTGAAATGGATGATTTCGAATTGCTGGATGATAAAACTGACCGAAGGGAGCGATTAGCAAAACCATCAAAAACCAGAAATTGTACTGAGATGCAAAGTTTTGTAAACGGACAATGATTTATTACACGCTAAAAAAAATGCTGTTTCAAAATTTCAGTTTTTTTTTTTTTTTTTTTTTTTTTTTTTTTTTTAAATATGTCTTCAGAAATTTTGTCCATTTACGTAAATTTTGTTAGTCCTTAATTCCAGACGAAATACAGCCGAAAATGAGACGCTTGATTCGTCTCTTAAACCGAAGTCGGAATCTTAGTTCTTTTTCAGATTTCATTTCCTTTTTCTCGGTTTGGAGGTTGCTACAAGAATCCGAGGTTCCCGCAACGTCTTCGGTCTGGATATAATCAAGACAGTCGGTTAAGAACCGGTTCATGAGCTTGTACCGACGCTTAGGAAGTTTAAGAGGCTTTTTTGGAGGTTTTCGTGGAGGTTTCGGAGGTCTGGCTATGAAATATTCGTCGTTAGAACTTTGTGTGGCAGTTTCGTAACAAAGATCGGACTCATCTTCAGCAATATCCTGGCCAGCCTCCTTTACAATATTCTCTTTCCGTTTCTTTTCTGCGATAAAAGCATGCAGGCGGAAGATTGCAATTCCTGCAAGCAAAAACCAATATGCGTCCCACATAGCATACAAGAACACAGCCGTTATAAGAAATAGCATGGCGAATGATGTATTTGTGAACAATTGAGAATAAATCAAAATAAACGCCAAAAATATAGTAAAAATTGATAGCACTGTCGTATAAAACAGCAGAAAATTCAACTAGGTTTTAGACGCTTAAACCGTCACAAATGAGATCTCGGTTTAAAATGGCGGCGTTAGAAAACGTCTGTTGCGTAGCAGTTCTGTTGTAACAATGTAAAATACTGTTGATGATTAACAAAGCTAAGAAATGCTTAGTGTTAACCCAACAATGGGAAAACACAGTATCTGCTACAGTGCTTTCGGTACTCTGTTTATTTTAGGCTATTAATAAAATTTTGTTTTTGAATATGGTGGCAGCATGGTCATTCTTAAATCCTTACTGCTTTAAGGGTCTGTTCACATAGAATCTGTCAGCGTCAAGGCGTTGAAATAATTTTAACCAATCGCATATCTTAACAATTTCGCGGCTAATCGTTTGGAGGTTTGCGATTGGTTAAAAATATTTCAACGCGAGTAACGCTGACGCTGACGGATTCTATGTGAACAGGCCCTTAGATAGAATGCGTCTATAAATTATGTTTGACAACTAAAACTACTTGGTTGGATTTTTTCCCGCCTAAAGCTTCCACGTAGAGTTTGAGTCGCACATGATGGGTAATGTACAGAAAACCCTATTTGAACCCCCCCCCCCCACCACCACAACTCTAACTTTTTCTGAGATAGTGATCTTGTTTATCAGCTTTTGCAAAGCGTATTGGATAGAAAGTGCATTTAAAATGGAAAGTTACGAGAAATCGTCGTTTGCTTTTCCACATTGGCATTTTAAAACAAAATCCAATGAAAGCATACTTGCAGAAACATTTAAACGAGCTGTTCTCTTTAAATGACACCCCATCCTGCTTTTTTTTTCGGATTTTAAAGAAAACTGGTTTTTATCCGTTGATCTAATCTTTCCTTTTTTTACCCGTGTTTCTATTGATTTCTAGTGCTTGACTGGAATCTGGATAAAAAAACTTCATCCAGAGGTTTTTGTTTTTTATCTTCAGCACCTTTTCACACGACTTTATCATTTTTGTATTATATCATTGATTTTACCATATTTATATTTTAGATTTCTTTTACACATTTTTATGACTATCATTTTGTTATCATCTTTGTATATCATTAGTTTTATCACCTTTATGCGTCTTTTAATCATCGTTGGAATCTACCACCTTTTTATTTAAATAATTATTCTGCTGTTGTTTTGCATTTGGCACATCTTGTCCTTTCTAGAACTTACGCATTTACGTTTAAGTATAAAATCTAAATCTTTGGTGAATGAATCACTATATTTTTAGTCCCCTGAATAATCACAATAGAAATTATCTTCCATGCTTCTTTCATTTTATCATCATACCTGATTAAAAAGTCTTAGGTTAATCCTTTTGTCCTTTTTGCTGGATTAGAGACTTGTTTGACTCGGTTTACACGGTTTAGCTTTTACACTGTTTCTAAATTTTCTAAATAAAAAAATTGATGTATTATTTGAGTGAGTGTTTTACATTGAACGCACTCATTAATTATTTGCACAGACGTCACAAGTGCATTGCATTGCGTTTAGCACTGGCGACATTAAAGTAGATTTTTTTTTTCATTTCCATACTGTCATTACTAGTTCCGTTCTACACGAGGTAAGATGTTAATTTTTGAAATACATATGTAAATAAATAATTTATCATTGCATATTACTTAAATTACTTTGTCTTCACTTCGGATAAACTCTTTGCATTTTTACACTGTTATTATAAACATAACTACGGCTTGCACATATCCCCTTGTTTAATATGAATACTGTGTCATGTTTTACACGGTTCTGATTTACACGATTTGTCGTGGAACGCATCTATCGTGTAAAACGAGGGATAAGTGTACATCCTTTCATCTCCAGTCAATTGCTGTGACTTCAGAGGTTGAAAATCATACACAATACACTCTCTTCAAATGTGCCTCAGTCGCGCGTGAGAGCAAACAGGTACTGTTGCTAAAAATTATTCACAGTTTGACTCGAGCAAAACGTGCTTTCAGTAAGAAAATTCATTTTTCCTGTTTTCCGAGCTAGTGTAGATAGGTATAAACAAAACTGAGCCGAGCTCAAAACCGTGAAAATGTATTTAAGCTTTATTTTCAAATGAAGAGCTGCTCGATTTAATACTGACGTTGCTCTGGCAGCTACATTGGCAGAGGAAGGTAATTCGTACAATTCTTCAAATCTGGTATTAAATTCTTCCAATAAGGAATCAAAATGTTTGGCAAACTGATAGTTGGTAGAATTTCCATCGTAATAATTTTCTATCACCATTTTTAAATTTGGAAAATGTGATAAATTATCTTTCTCCATATGCATTCTCCAGAGCGCCAATTTAGCTTTAAATGCATTTATCGCACTTGTCATAGAAGCAATATGATGATTTTTACCCTATAGTTTCATATTTAGTTCCTTCAATTTTACAGTTACATCAGTTAGAAAGCCTAGCTCAATTAACCAAGGTTTTTTTCTAATTCTAAACACATTTTATTCCTGGATAATAGAAATTCTTTCACCTGTGGTAATAAATTTAAAAACCGCTCAAATACCTTTCCTCTACTGATCTCTCTCAATCAAATATCTAAAATCAAACAATCAAAAATATCTAAAATCAAACAATCAAAAATATCTAAAATCAAACAATCAAAAATATCTAAAATCAAATTTCTAATCTCAAATACCTAAAATTTAGATATTTGAACGGCGGGCACTTTAAAACTGTTTGGCGGGCACCTTGTTGCCGACCCCTGGTCTAGGGGTTACAGGCTCCCCCAAAGGATTTAGGAATCGTAGAAGAGGGAAATAGATGTGTATCAAGAGAAGTATCCTGAAAGCCCAACTCATTGTCTTAATTGATGAAAATTTTGTTGAATGTGAGGCCTATAAAATGCGCGCGTTCAGCACTTCCTTTGTCTGTAGGCATGAGTATTTGAAGCCATTCAGAATCAGCTTTATACTATAGGTTCCGTTTTTTTAGCCCTTGTGCGACAAAGTTGATCGTGTCACTTCTCAAACCAACCAGATAACTGCCGTTGTCAATATTTCCGTTGATACTCGGCTAGTATCGTTTATTCCAAGATGAATTTTGACGACGCTTGGCAACAAACTTCGTTGTACTTAATATTCCTGGTAAATAATGAAATTATCTGCATTCAAAATTGGCTGTATTACCTATAATATATGAAGTTTCTGAAAAAATTAATTTTACTTTCGATACAATGCATTACAAAATACCTTATTTGTATTCAGGACGAATTCAAATATAAAAAATAAGGATAAATGAACTAAATTAGAAATTTCTGCTAAAGAAACCTATTCTATTCCAGGTTGCAAGATGTAGGGAGAAATAACTTCTCTATGGTTACAACAGTAAGAAATTTTCATATATAGTTTGAATTATTACATGTCGTTGAAAATTTTCAAAACGATATTTACACTCGGTTGAAAGGATTTTTTTAAAATTTAGTTTGTATCCATGACAAAATAGCGTTTACTTTCTGTCAACTATTATTGCTTAGTTTCATTCTTTACTGTATGCAACGAATATAACTTAAAATATCAGGCATGCGAAAGTAATCCTCTTAAAACATTCCTATATTCTCTCTTGCATCATTCTATTCAATGCTGTATAGATTCGCAAATTTTGAATATCGTCGAATACAACAAGCATCATTAATTTCAATTAAACATTTTAAATTTCAGACAGATATGAAATATTTTGGGATTTCTCGACCTTGTCGTTGCTTTAATTTAAATTCTGTTTAAAGTTTGAATCCACAAATGTGTTAGAGGATAAGTCAATATTTGGAGAAAGTCAATACCTTGAGAAAATGCTCGAATAAATTATTAAAATGTTTACCAGTAAATTTTCCAGTGATCTTTGTTACGCAAATTCCTTTTGTATTACTTCGAATACAATATCCTGTGAGTGCATTATAGAGATAACGACCTGGAAATCTGAGGGCGTGCTTAAATATTCTCCATTTCGTCCCTGTTAATTGCCATGAATTGCCCTGTGAGACAACACAGATTAATCAAGGTGAAATGGAAATGGATATTATCTCCCGTGGTCACAAAGTTTATCATCTAATTTCAAAATCGTAGCAACAAAGCGTCTATCTCTATTGTAATGTTAAAATATCGCCCTTCTCTACTCATATTAGATATAAATGCTAGGGAGAGAAAATTAATTTAGAATAAGCCCCTATGATTTCAAATATTGGGCAATAAACTTAGGAAGCTCCTAACAATATGCATGTAAAAATATAAAGCAAACATTTAAAAGTTATTGAAGGAGTAAGGAGACAAATTTGTTATAAAAATATAGACATAAATATCCCATGGGATAAAAAAGTATAACATTTGAGTATACTTCTGATTCTTTCCTAAGCCCTTGCAGAGACTGTAGGATACAATCCACTCTTTCTCTTTTTAGTAAGTTGTCCAGTGATAAGAACACCTTTTCCTACTAGCCTGATGTGCTGACCTAGTACGTAAACTAATTTCTGACCTAGAACGTAAGCCAATCCCCAAACAGCCAGTGCAACCGACACTGGACACTCCAAGACTAATAAAGCTTACTTTCTAACAGCCCTAATAGATAATTTTATCAGGGTCATATTATGATGCGTCAAGGTGGTATGAACACATTTCACCATAGTTGAATGACAACCGAACGGTTTTTTGGAGCTGGCCTTCACTGCAAGAATCTGAGGATTTAAATATGACCATTGACAATGGATCTTTGTAGCCTTCTAGAATTCCACCCCTTCTAAAAACCAAATAAGGGGATTACCAATTCTGCTTCGTGGGCAAAATGTAAGATAATACGTAGAAAAAATGTAGGTGATGTTACCTCTTATTCAATTGTTCAAAAGAAAGAGATTTTAGACATGACGTTTACTGGATTCTCGGTTGCACAGGTTTTCAGATAAGAAGGAGCTTTTTTTTTTTTTTAGTTTTTCGGGACAAGTCAAGTAGCAGCCGAAATACCTGAAAAGATTCCCGAAGTTTCAGAATAGCACCAAAATCCCAAATTACGTCCGATAAATCAGTAAAAATATGATGCCCAAAGAAGTGAACCCACCATAGCAACAGTATTACTACTTGTTTTAACTGGAACCGAAAAAGCGAAATGCGAAGTAGAAGATATTAGAGCTATAAAATAGAATAGAATAGCTATAAAATATAACAGAGATATAAAAAAAAGCTTTAAGACAAATACGTGAAAATATGGTTTACGTGAAAATATGGTTTTAACTCGAGCATTATCTGTGCCATACATACTGACACGTGATATTAAAACTTTTCCATTAAAATTTCATTCTTTTAATGTTATATATCTATAGAAACATACTGGTTTCCTTTCAAGCATTTATTTTATAATACACTGAAGTGCCAATGAATTAGGGATAGCAAAGCCTATGCAAATTGTGTAGCGCTGCGCATCATGTATGCGCAAGTGAGGGCGCTGTGGTAACTGCATATATAGCGCGTACTGTGATTGTTCTGAATTAGTTGTTGGAATTGCCAGTATGGGTAAACTGCCTGATTTAAACGGACCTGCCTGGTGAAACGGACTGTCCGTTTCACCCTGCCTGGGTGAAACGGACTGTGCAACGCTCGCTTCACCGTATGGGTTTCGGGAGCCGTCGACCTACGAGAGTACCATTGCTCTATACTCGCCATCGGGCTGCACGCCATCGGAGAGCACAGAAACTGGAGTGTAGAGGACTGGAAACGAGTAGCATGGAGTGATGAGTCTCGATTCCGACTACTTAACGCCGACGGGAGACTGAGAATATGGCGTCAAGCTCATAAAGCCACGGATCCTGCATGCCTGGCTGGAACTGTACAAGGGCATGGTGGCTCAATCATGGTCTGGGGTGTCTTTTCGTGGCACAGTTTGGGATCTTTGGTGCGTGTACCAACCTCCCTCAATGCAATTCGGTACGTATAGTTGCTGGGTGATCACCTCCATCCGTTATGCTGTTCTGTTATCCACACGGTAATGGAGCTTTCCAGCAAGACAACTGTACCTCTCACAAGTCCCAGTTGGCTACTGGCTGGTTGGATGAGCATTCCTCTGACTTCTCTGTCATGAATTGGCCACCTAGAAGCCCAGACTTAAATCCTATTGAGCATCTTTGGGATGTTTTGGAAGAAGGCGTGAAAGGCCATCACACAGCACCAAAAATCTTACTGAATTATGGACAGCTTTAGCGAATATTTGTCAAGCCATTCCCGTGGAAGGTTTCCAGAAACTTGTTGAATCTATGCCTCGTCGTGTGGCAGCCGTTATCAAGGCCAGAGGAGGCCCGACTCGTTACTAGGTAGGTATCCCTAATTCAGTGGCACTTCAGTGTACTATGCAAATGAATACTTACAAAGGAAGTGACTGGTGATCAACAATTGTTTAACTACGATCACAATGATTTTTTACGAATCAAATCTGTTTAATACTTTTGAGAGTTAAAGGCGTATAGAGGCGGACCACCTGAATGAATCGTACTAAATTTAATAGCTAGTATTTTTGAGATGGAAAAAAAATTCATTAAAAATCGTTTACCAATTTCGCCCCGATTAAAATATTTTTCATTAAATGTAATTTCGAAAAAAGTATGGCCCTATTGTTCATCATGTACAAAATTCATGCTTTATATATATTCACTGAATTCATCGATTTCAGTAGGTTTAGAATATATATAGCTCGTTTTATCACCGTGTCTGTATTCATCATTATATATGTGCATATTTAAGTTTCGTGGTGTCATGGAACTGGATCATTTGTAGGATACGTGTGAGTACCGAATTTCTGATTTAAGGATTTTTTTAAAAATTCTCTGATACATACCAAACAGAATTCCTTATTGTTTCCTTGAGGGAATACGTCCCGGTGAAATAAGTCTCACAGGATGTCATAAAAGAATTTCCTTTCTTTTTCGGAGACACTTGATTTCTTTCTTGGAATTTTTAAATTAAGATGTAGAAAAGTTCAGATGAAAACCGAAGAAATTTTGGAGAAAGTTTTAAACATTAATGCAATACATTGAAGAAAATATTTAAAGTGAAAAGTGAATATAAGTAAAATTTATATCCCTGTCTAAACATTGTTCAAAAACTATATCTTACTCGCATGAGCCTTGTTAACTATATTTTACTGATAGTATTTTGTAGGAAAGTAGTTGTCTTGTTGCTCAAACGTTAGCTCTGAGGTAATCGTAATTAACGGTGCGTGCGTACTTTTTTTCTCTGTTTGAAACTGCCTTCTGTTTTGAACTGAATGAAAAATCTGTTTGGAACTGCTATGCATCGGTAATGTTTTCAAAATTACCGATGACTGGACGTGTATTTTGATTGCCCATGTAATGCTGCCATAATTAAGATAAACAAAGCCAACTGCATCAGGATTGAGTAATTTCCTGGGAAAATAATTACGTTATTGATAGCATGTAATTGTCCTAAAAATTCTACCGTTATCCTGGATCGTCTTTATTATCCAGTTTTTATCGTTTCGCAAAACCTAATAAGTGGACGCATTGCGTGTGCTTTATATCCGATGATAATATGAGGAGATTATAAGTAAGTTCAAAGAGAAAGAATTTTCCGCCTTAAACCTAGGCTGCAAAAAGCAAAATTTTATAAGGTGACTGAAATCTAAATTTAAAACAGAATCAGGGGTAAAAATTTTGAAGGAACACATTTGAGTTTCAATTTATTAGTAGTACAACAAAATTTTGCAGTGTACCTCAAACTGGATTAACCGGCATTGACTTCGTTGTGTGTTTTAAGCACTCAAAAACATTTCTCAGGGATTTTTCTTCTCCATTTTAATGGCTATTTCAAAGAGAGAGTTAAAATATTTTGCTTGTTTAGCTCCTTTTGGGGCAATCTTATAGGGTGAAGCATCTGTTATGCATTCAAATGTTAAATCTATTTACTGCATTTTGCGTTCTTATAAAATTTTGTCAAATTTTCAACGGTTTGAGAAGGTGCGGAATACGTATGTAAAACTCTATAGCGCTAAGAGAACATTCTGTGAAGACCATTCTTCAAATACGGTTTTAGAATTTCTTCTGTGTTGCTCTTTGAATTCTTTTATAGTACGATAACCCCAAATTTGAAGCGTCATTGTCACTTGGGTTTTGTAAAATTTCATCTCATCGTTTTTTGAGTCATGAAAAAATGCATGTGTCCTGACGTTTATACTTGCAGCACGATCAGGTTTGAGCGAGGGTAAACAGTGCTCGGAGGCATTCTCCAGCCGTATCAATATCTACTTGTCACTTCGGAGAAATGTTAAGAATTATCTAGCAAAATAATTAAAAAAATTTCACTGTTTAATAATTTAAAAATTATTTAAATTTGTGCTCTCTGTACACAAAAATTAATCCCTCCTTCAATTCTGATGAAAACAATCGGTTTTTAAAATATTTCGAGTTGGTATATTTTTTTTCAGCGTATCATAAAATAAGGCGAGGGTGTTATACAATTTGGAGGATTCTTTACTGAATGTAGTTTGAACCCTAGAAGAGAGGCTAAGAGCTGTTTTCGATGCCATTCTACATTAAAATTTCGTTCTTTCTAATGTGCTTTGGACAGGAATTGAATTCCATTTAAGTATAGATTTAAGAATATTTTGGAAGAAACTAAGCTCTTATAGTTTGATTAAAGCACTTTGAAAGTTTGTGAACTTTATCTAACAAAAAAATTTCAGGTAGTCTCTTCTAACGAAACTACCGCGAGTTAATAACGTAGAATTTCTTATCATTGCTTACCTCTTTTGTATCTATATGTATATTGTTAGAATTAACCCTTATTTTCGGTCATACCAATAACTCTAACTTTCAAATTCCTATTACTATGCAATAATAGCTGATTGGTTGAGACGTCAGCATGATGTGTGATTGTACTATATATACGGAAGTTACCATGAAATTTTTTTCTAGCTAGTTCGATGTATGTTAAACTGAAGTTTTGTTTATTATATTTTTAAAGACGAGATGTCTTGATCATTAAAGCATTTATTTTACTCTGCGTTTTTTTCATTGAGTCCCTTACAGTCAAACCAAGCTGACAACATATATGTATATACACTAAAGTGCCACTGAACTAGGGATACCTACCTAGTAACGAGTTGGGCCTCCTCTGGCCTTGATAACGGCTGCCACACGACGAGGCATAGATTCAACAAGTTTCTGGAAACGTTCCACGGGAATGGCTTGCCAAATATTGGCTAAAGCTGTCCATAATTCAGTATGGTTGTTTCGTGCTGTGTGATGGCATTTCACGCCTTGTTCCAAAACATCCCAAAGATGCTCAATAGGATTTAAGTCTGGGCTTCTAGGTGGCCAATTCATGACAGAGAAGTCAGAGGAATGCTCATCCAACCAGCCAGTAGCCAACCGGGACTTGTGAGAGGTACAGTTGTCTTGCTGGAAAACTCCATTACCGTGCGGACAACAGAACAGCATAAACGGATGGAGGTGATCACCCAGCAACTCTACGTACCGAATTGCATTGAGGGAGGTTGGTACACGCACCAAAGATCCCAAACTGTGCCACGAAAAAACACCCCAGGCCATGATTGAGCCACCATGCCCTTGTACAGTTCCAGCCAGGCACGCAGGATCCATGGCTTCATGAGCCTGACGCCATATTCTCAGTCTCCCGTCGGCGTTAAGTAGTCGGAATCGAGACTCATCACTCCATGCTACTCGTTTCCAGTCCTCTACACTCCAGTCTCTGTGCTCTCTTGCCCAGGCAAGACGTGCAGCCCGATGGCGAGTATAGAGTAATGGTACTCCCGTAGGTCGACGGCTCCCGAAACCCATACGGTGAAGCGAGCGTTGCACAGTCCGTTTACTGATTGTACGACTGGCACCGTCATTAAACTGGGTGGTAATTTGAGCTAATGTTTGGCTTCGCTGGCTACGTACAATACGCCTGAGCCGTCTCTCACCACGCACTTTCAAGGCTAATTGTCCTTTGCAGTTTGCCCGATCGCTAGTTTTTTTCCACCATCCATGTATTCTTGGTATACTCTTGACACTGTCGACCTTGAAAATCCTAGGTGTCTGATGATTTCGGAAATTGAATGGCCCATGCGTCTCGCACCTACGATTTGTCCGCGATCGAAGGCGTCTAAATCAGGCAATTTACCCATACTGGCAATTCCAACAACTAATTCAGAACAACCACAGTACGCGCTATATATGCAGTTACCACGGCGCCCTCACTTGTGCATACATGATGCGCAGCGCTACACAATTTGCATAGGCTTTGCTATTCCTAATTCAGTGGCACTTCAGTGTAGTATGTATCTATATATATGTACGTATGTATGTATATACATATGCATATATGTAAGTCAAAATTTTGACGCATTTTGGTACTTTTCTGTTTAACTGTTTACTGTTTGTCCAAGCAATACAGACTGGGTTTGGCACGCTGCCAAAATTATAACTCGCGAGGTACGGACGGACGGTTTTAGAGTCTGAAATTTTCCTTTCTGTAGGATCGTTATGGAGGAACGTAATCTTACGTTAAAAATCGGTATACATCTCTTTTAAAAGCCTAAATACGAAAAGTAACATTTTACAAATAAATTACCATGATGAAAACAGAAATTTTGGTAATAAAAGACATTTTCAAAATTTCCAAAGTGTTAAATTGCATAGATTCGCATGTTTGACATTCCATATACATTTTTAAAATGTCAAAAGAATTCGTTTTCAGCTTTTTACAGGCTTCTTATAAAACCATTTTGTCCGAAGTAATTCTAACTGTTATAAGAATTGGAGCTCTTCATTTATAACTCTTTTTTTAAAACACTATTGTAACGTAGTCAATAATAAGACAAGCGTTTCGCTTCAATTATTTTACTACGCTACCTTAAACACTACAACTACAAAATGCAAATATGTACAGTGAGTTAGAATTTACAGTTAGATATGTCAGGACGGCTTCGGGTTCACAGACCACTCTGGCCTACAGAAGGCCTCTCGGACCAGAGAGCTCCGTCTCTCTCACACTCAAAAACAGATCTCTCTTTGTAGAGTATTGGGGGGTCTTCTTTTATACGGTCGGCGAATTCAAAAGCGTTCTCCGGCGTTTTAAGTGCTCTTAAGTGTCTAAAGTTTATGGGATTCCACATGTCGCTATAGTGTCAAAATTCTGGAGAGCCCTCGAACCACTCTGGGATTTATGCCTTTTATAACGCCCGAACCGCATATTACACAAAATTTATGGCCTCTTATCTTAGAGTTTATGAGACCGCTCAGTTTAACATTTCACCGATAGATGACATATTCATGTTGAGGGGTAGGAACGAGCATCACAGACTTATATAATTACAATTTTCGTGTAGTAATAGAACAACGCCACACTATCCTTGTTCCCTCGATATTATATTATTTAATTTTTCGATACATTGTTATTCGATAGTTACTACTAAATACTTCAAATACTTCAAATACATCTTAAGCAAATACTTCAAATACATCTTAATAGAAAAAACTTTGTTATTTAGATTTTATTGCGTAATATGGGGATTAGTTTGCTCGCAAATGCCGTTCAAAGTCAAGACTTTGCAGAAGATTATGTTACGTAGAAGTTTTTTTATTACGTAGAAGCTGAGTCGAAATAAGCTTCCCAGAGAGTACTTATAGAAAAAAATAATACTGATGTCTTAGGTTACAGATTTTTAAATCAGTTTCTTTTTGTTCCCTCTATCTATTTCTTATTATCGACCATTCAATTTATTTTGATCTTTCAGAAATAAATTTCAAAATGGGGAAAAATACAGATAAAGCTTTTTGTATATCGTTTCTTTCATGTGAAACCATACCGATCAAGTTCCTTTGATCAAGGGAAACGTCTTTGACGGCGGAGAGATTAAACTATTTCAAAACAAGTATCAAGCATTTTATATTATTCTTTCTTAATTTATTATTTCCTCTGAATGGTACTTTGTTTGTTTAAAGTTTCGTTATATTTTTCATTTTATATGGAAAAAAAGACGGTATCAACATCAAACGGTTATATAATTTATCGATTTATTGATGCATTTTTGTCTTTTTCCGTCTTCTAAAAGTCTCAACAAAAACTCTGGAATTTTGTTTTGTATACGCCACCCTCCTTGTGTAAGTTTTTTTTACCGCTAGATAAACTTGTACAGTAACTTGTTTTATTTATGATCTCGCAAAACAGTTCAGTGATTCTATGTTGGAGAATATTATAGTAAGATAATTGATTCTCACTCCTTAATATTAGACATGATGCATTATAATTCAAACATGTGATGTATTATAATTCCTCCCTCATCTGTTCATTAGTAATGTTGTGGATTGTATGAGACGTGAATCAACTTCATTTTTTTTCGAATGCTTCAAATGCTTTTATGCTACCACCTACAAATTTTTTGAAAGCCTCAAAGCTATGAATATTTTCTGTACTTATTGCATAAATTCTACAATGGATGTTTATGATAAAAACGTTTGATTAATTTTTTTTTTCATTTTCGATATAGTTAAGTCTGTAGGTAAGTTTAGTTATCATCAACAGAATAAAAATCTCACTCTCTTACACACATTCTTAAGAAAACTTACAAAACTTAAGAAATTTACTATATTAAAGTTTATTATTTTAATACTCTTAAAGTTTACTATCTTTCACTATATTAAAATACTTTAAAGATAAAAACTAATATAAATTAATGATAGAAACTTTGTTACTTAACAAAGTAACATTGGTATCAAGAATAAAAAGAAAGCACAATGACATAACATGAATTTTTACTAAGGCAATGAAAGTATTAATATGCATTTTACTCTCTCAATATTCTGTAAGGATATAGCTGGAAAACTACGAAAACAATATCGCTCGATTTAGAACTTGATACTCAGAACTCGGCCTTTTTTCGATTTCTACTTCTGTAATTATTAAAGAAGTTAATTTGCCCATTCAAAGGCTGGGAATTTTTGCGTTATTTTCTAGAAGTAAAAGAAGCAGAAGGAAAGTGATTAAGAAGCATGCGTAAAGTGCATTGGAGATTCTTACTTACATAAAGTAAACGTCTCTTTTAGACCTATTAAAGTGAAGTGGGATGTAACACTTACATAGAGATTGTTTTAACTTAACTACATAATTTTCATTTCACAAACCATGAAATTTAAGTTAAGGAATATCTTTGTGACTAATGCACTACACAAATGAAAAAATTCTAATTTTGTTTTCTTACAAAAGGGAAAAATTCTTTTTTAAATGACTAAAATTTCATTAGTTATATGGGTATTCTATTTCCCAAATTTTTATATGGTTCGATATTACTTTTTTTCTTACAATCAAGTTTTTCTTAATCAAAATGTCTGTTTCATTAATTGATACTTTCAATGATATGAAATTTCAGAAGAGTCTTGAAAATAATTTAGAAAATAATTTAGATTGAAAATAATTTAGATTTGGAATAATTTAGATTTGGAGCCAGTTTTTAGAAAAAACATCTTCTTTTGTAAATGACGATTAATGTTCTTTTGAAAATGATATTGTTTCGAAATATGATTTTTAGCTCCTGTATCCTTTTTAGGTAGAATATATCAAATTGGTTTTATCTGTCTTTTGAAATAAAGGAATTTAGTCCTTAATATTCCTTGAAACGTATAGGCGACAATAGAAAATACTCGTATTCTAGGAAAATTATTTGTAAGCTAAAATTCCTTCTTTATGAATATAAAAAGATAATTAATCTATGAATATTTTACCAATAGTATCATAAATTTAATATTAAATGAAATAAGTTATTTCACTTGAAAACATGATTGTAAATTATCATGTTTTCAAGAGATCCCTGACAGTCTTTTCTTTTAAATACAGTTTTAGTATTCTATTAGATTATCATACTATCTTATATATCTGGTACATTATTGCATTATTATTCTTCACACTTTCATACGTATGTAGGTCACATGATGTACCACAGATTTAATGGCGGCCACGAAACGCCGTGTGTGAGGTTTTTTAAGTAGCATGAAGGTCTAGTTTTGCCTACGCTTTGATTAAAAAAAAAAGAAAAGAAGCTCCATTCAGTATCCGGAGTTTTATCTCACCGACGTGACTAGGGTACAGGTGCAAAAGAAGCGCTTAATAGTCTCTTTGTTTTTCGGTTGGAATCCTTGGCATCAGCTTAAAAAAATTGGGAAGACTTCCGTGAAAGAGCCCTGAAAGTGATGAGACAATGGTCCATTGGTTGTTGCCGCTTTGGAGAGTTTTGGTCATTTTTTTTGTCAAGAATAGGGAGAGACAACTGAATTACGGTTTTGCTGAAGATTTTTGCGATATTTTCATTATAAAGTTGAAAGTTGTCTCAAATTAGATTTTTCTTTTGTAGAACTAAAGTTCGTTTTTAAAGTCCAAAACTGTAAACGTAGCTCTATCAAATTATTTTGTTTTGGTGGTATAATAGACGTACAAGCGAGAAAAAAAAACATAATTCCTCCTGAAAGTAAATGCTCTTATTGATGCTTCCGTGAAAGAGCCCTGAAAGTTTTCAGGCAATGGTTAATCGGTTGTTGTTGCTTTGGAGAGCTTCGGTCGTTTTTTGTCAAGAATAGGAAGAGACACAACTGAATTATGGCTTTTCTGAAAAATTTTGCGATATTTTCGTTATAGCGTTGATAGGTGTCTCAAAATTAGACTTTTATTTTGTAGAACTGAAGTTTGTTTTTAAAGTCCAAAACTTTAAACGTAGCTCTATCAAATTATTTTATTTTGATGGTATAATGGATGTACAAGCGAGAAAAAAAACATAATTCATCCTGAAAGTAAATGCTCTTATTGATGCTTCCATGAAAGAGCTCTGAAAGTGCTCAGACAATGGTTCATCGTTTCTTGTTGCTTTGGAGAGTTTCGGTCGTTTTTTTGTCAAGAATAGGAAGAGACACAGCTGAATTACGCCTTTTCTGAAGATTTTTGCGATATTTTCACTATAGCTTTGATAGGTGTCTCAAATTAGACTTTTCTTTTGTAGAACTAAATTTCCTTTTTAAATTCCAAAATTATATACTTTAAACATAGCTGTATTAAATTATTTTGCATTGGTGGTATAATGGATGTACGCGCGAGAAAAACCACGATTCATCACGAAAGTAAATGCTGTTATTGATGATTTCCTGTATTATTTTTTGCTGGTATGAATAAGCAGTTTCAATTTAGTAGTCCTATTTTTGACGACAAGTTGATGTCGTTTTTGCTATTATGCAACGCTTGGATCGCAGAATCTGGAAAGACCAATTATTCTCACAAGGATGTGCCTAAATTGGAAATTTTGAAGCAGTAAAAAAAATAATTTCTTTAAAGTCCATGTTGATCTAAGAGCTGCCCACGTCATATAGTGGTCAGTGTCACGAGCTTCGGAGTCGGCTTGGGTTCGAATCTTGACGTTCATGTGCTGTCCCTGCAAAGGAAGTGTTATTGGTTCACCAATAAGATGTTTCCAAAGTAAAGGAGCCAATAAATTAGTGGAATAGGTGAATGTTAAAAAGCCAAGCGCCTGCCAGGGTAGAAAAAATATATTAATTTAAGACTAACTAGAGTTATTACTTCATTATGTTCATTATAACAGGTACACATATATGGCTTTTAGTAGTCGTTTTCTCATGTCACTTGAACAACTTTCCTTAAAGAGAGACCTTGGAAAAATGGTTTTCTTTTTTAACCTCAGGTCGAATTTATGAAACGTTGCCTTTATTTCATTGTTTCTCCCAAACTCATGATTAATGCATTCGACAGACATAACATGTAATTCTTTGATTTTTACATTTTTATATCTAATCAAATATTATTTACCTTTCATCGAAGTTCAAACGTGATTCGCTGTTGAGCAGATGAATTGTATGAATATAGAGTAAAAACAAAACGAAGAATTGTAGAATCTCTATACTTTGGTTATTAAATAGCACACTTTTCTTACTTTTAAAATGCACTTTTGCAATAACTTGCTTTTATAACACACTTCTGTTACTTTTGGCAGCACAAAGCCATGGATTTCATTTCCTTCATTTTCTTATTATAATATATTTTTTTTTGCTCACTTCTCTTTCCCTTCAAGGAAACTGATCTTCAAATTTATCGAAACTTTTCATAACAAAATATATAAATATGAAATTAATGGCATATTAACTAATTTCCTTTTCAGGACTCAGCTGGATATTTTCTCGCTTTCAGTTAGTTTTTAAAGAATTACTTCATAACGTGTTATGTTAACAAGCCTAGCCACACAAGCAATCTGTCAAATTTCTTGACAAGCGCTTTTAAAATGGTCAAGGCCATCGAATCTCGAGTAATAGGTTTTGAGAAAGATGCATGCTACGGATTATTGATGTCCTCAATTTTACCCTTGAGGTTACACGCAGATACAAACAATATTGCAAAAATAATTCATCAAAAAGAAAAAATTCTATATTTTCATTAAATAATCCTACAAAAAAAAATAAGCTAATATAAATTTGGAATTATTGTACTGTAAAAGAGAGTCTGATGACCTTTTCTCATAATTTGTACAGGATTTGATGGGTTAAAGTTTTAACGACATTTTTCTGATATTGATCATAAGAAGTTTTAACGATGAATTTATCGTTAAACACAGATTCCCAGGAATCACTTTAGTGATTCCTGAGAATCTGCGTTTTATCCGATTTAGGTGAAAATAATGCTTTTTGCGAAGAAAATTTATCTGTTATCTAATAATTTTTGCCAGAATGGTCTCCCGTTCTGTGTAAATTCCTAATAGTGAATTAAAACTAGTTTTACATTCACCGTTGTTAAATGTACGAGGTTGGATTTAATAAATAGTTGCCAAAATTGATTTTTGTTAGGAAAGGAATGTAAATAAAGCACCGAATGTATATTGGGTTTCCTTTTAAATCACCAGAGAAATAAACTGCTTTATTTAAAATAAAAATAAAATTCTTCAGAGAACCTCTCATTATTTCTGCACACAGACTTGCTTCTATAAAGAATGAAGGTTTTTCTGTTTAGAGATGCTTTATTTTCTGTAAATCTTAAGAAAACTTCCTCTGTAGTTTATATCGGTCTGTATATTTGTATTTAAAATTAAATAAAAGGGATTGAATATGAGAAAATATATGCCAATTTATTATGAGGATGATTCTTTACTTTACATTTGACTTTATATCTTCGTTGAGTCGCCTCATTGCGTCGTTCGAATGTTACGCAAAAGAACAATTTTATTGTAAATTGTCGGAAGATGAGAATGAAATAAATGTAAAAATATACCATTCTTTAAGCGTAGCCAAATTAAAAGAAACTCCGTGTTTTTCTGTACTGCAAATGTAGAAAGTTAATGTTTACTCTAAAGCATGCACATATGTTTCTGTGGTTGCTGCAACCTCCTTTACAATTCATTGAAATATCCTTTATTCGTACTGAGCATAAAAATTGTAGATGGGTTTATGCTAAATCTGATCGATACTTCGGAAATGCTAATTTGTGGGAAAATGGGTGACTATTATAATTAGGTTAATATAGCTTGTTTTCCTGTTATTATATTTGCATTTAGCAAGTTACTTTTACGTAACACACACATACATATACATATACATACATATATATATATATATATATATATATATATATATATATATATATATATATATGTATATATATACGTATATATATATGTATATATATATATGTATATGTATATATATATGTATATATATATATATGTATATATATATATATATATATATATATATATGTATATATATATATATATATATGTATATGTATATATACGTATATATATATGTATATATATATATGTATATGTATATATATATATGTATATATATATATGTATATATATATATATATATATATATATATATATATATATATATATATATATATATATATATATATATATATATATAGGGTAAGTATGCCTAATATGAGACCTTGCCTAATTTGAGACCCCAGCTCATAGGACGTATCAAGTACTGCCGCCTGGTGACTGTAGCGTAAAACAGTAGTCTATTGCATCATTCGTAACCGGTGAGTCAATAGAGTGTCTGCAAGCGCACACGAAGGTGCAGTATTGTTTTTCCTGAATGTGTGCTCGTCGACTTTTTTGCATCGCCATTTTCATTGGATGTTTTCACATTCAAGATAAGACTCTTATTAAAACTGTTAGTATTGGATAGGTAGCTATAAATGTGGAGTGTAAAAACGCCTGTTTGTTTTTAAGCTAACGTCAATCCTAACCTAAAAATTCCTTTGGCGTGTTCAACAACGTGGTCGTGCCCAATATGAGACCCCAAAGCATGCCTAATATGAGATAGGGTCATATATTAGGCATTTCAGTTTTTATTATCACAGTTTTGCTTCCTCTGAAGATGCAGATGCTATGACACCCAGGCGAAATCTACAACCATGTAGCAGTAGTGACAATGTGGAAGGTATTGATCACACAACAAGATCAAACCAGTTCTTAGTGACTCCAGAAGAAATAAATCTCTTGCCTACGTTCGTTACCTGAGAAAAACATCTTGAAACCAAGTAGGGTCCATAAAGCCGATATTATTACATCATCGCCTTATAAAAATAAATTGATTGATAGCATTAATAAAAGAACTACAGCATATTCGAAAAAACTTTGTTTCCAAGAAGAAAAAAGGAATAGACCTAAAAGTTAAGAAATCAAAGGATAAACAAGAAAAAAGGAATCAGAAGACAAACGGGGAGAGCAGTGGCATCAATGTAGAAGGTGTTTCAGGTGGCCCATGAAGATTTTGGAGCTGGCGAACTTTTTATTTGTAAACAATGTAAAAAGTTGGAATCTAAAAGCAAAAAGTAAACAAAAACTGTAGTGTAAACCGACTAATTCGTTTTAAATGTCACTTTTCTTTTTCGTCTATTAGTGTACATAGGTAACTGTTATCTAATTATTGTGTACAGTTTTGTTTTTACGAACTTTTCAGTAATTCAAATTCCTATTTAGAGTTGTAGAATGGGGGTCTCAGGACTACTTTTTTCAGACCCCAAAAATGGGACACTTAAGTTTATAATTTCATACAAGAAAATTGTAAGGTTATTTTCAATTTTCTATCATTGTTATATGTAGTAAAATATATGTATTAAAAGGATATCAAGTTGGTACTATAATCCCTTACTTACTTTCCTAGTTGTATATGAAAATAAAAGGGGGTCTCCTATTTGGCTTACTTACTTTATATTCTTTTAAACCAATTAAATTCCCCAGATGTAGTATACATGATAGTTTTGAAATTAGCTTATTATTAATTTTTAAGCACGAATACCTTTTGTCAAGGTATACCTATTTAGTAACATGTTCTCGACGATTAATCGTCATATACTCTGATAAAATGTCAAAATTATCAATTAACAACTAAATCTTATATTAAATTATTTAAAGGTTATTAATCATTTTATTTATAACACGAGAAAGAAGTGATGGAATTAAAACTAAATATTTGTTTAGCCCTTTGGTTATTTTTACTTTTTTGTTAATGAAGCTGATTAGTTTTTGTTAAACATATTTGATCTATTCAAAAATATAGTTATTAGAATACAGTTACAAAATAATGAAGAGAAATGTAATTTCTGTCTGTCATGTTTATTAGAGTATTTTCACGTGGATTATAGTTATAGGACCTTAACTTTCAAATTTTTTATATTTAAATAAATAAAACAACCTGATGAGCAATCAATCCTTTTAATTATGTGTACAACACACAGATTAAAATTTATAATCTAATTCATTGAGTTATAAAAGAAAGAGTTCATATTGCAAATGTGTTTATCACAGGTAAAACTTGTGATTTTTGAAAAAAAAATTCTTAGATATTATAAAACTAAATTTTTAATCTGTTTTTGTAATTTTTTTAAAGTTTGCATTTAAAATAATAATCTGAGGGTTGTAAAATTTATATCACGAGAAAGATCATAAAAATTCCTTTAAAATGAAATCTTTTTCGAATCTTTACCTCTAATTCCGGATTTTTGGTGAATTTTTAAATATTAATTTTTATAATTCAATTTCATAAATGCTGATCACGAGATTTTTTTTCTGATACTTTAAATTAATTTTGCGTCACGTGCACTACAACGAAATAAATTGACAAAAGAATATTAATGCAGTAAAAGGTAAAATTTAACCACTAGATTAACTGAGATGGAAGTTTTTTAAGAATTTAATTCAAAATGGCCCTAGACTACAAGTCAAAGCTCTGCATAAAAATTTAATCGAAGCCATTATTTTAACCGGTTGGGCTCAAGGAAAAAAAAGTGTTCGTACCACGCATTCCTCTAATACCCAATGACCTCCCCTTTGACTTTAAGAGACTGCAATTTTCCTCAAAGTATGCTTCGCCATAACGATAAATATGTCTCAAGGACAAACTTTAAAATACGCTGGCGTAGATTTAACAGAAAATTTTTTCTTCCAGGTCAGTTTTACGTAGCTTGCTCCCGCGTAAGTTCTCTTACGAGCCTGGTAATATTAGTTTCGCCCAATGGAGAAACAAAAATATTTTTTATAAGGAAATCCTCTAAAAAGCAATTTCATTATTTTTCATTGTAATTATCCTAAAATGTACTCCGTTGCGAAGCTCGGGTATTCCCCTAGTGTTACCATATATATCATGGGTTTGAATGCTCGTTGTTATTAAGCAATGCATGAAACTGAATTCTGAATTTTATAGCTTAATCATACATATGATGGTTCTTGAATAAAAGAATTCCTTATCGGTCTTGTAAACAGTATGAAACATTTAGCAAATAGCTAATTTCTTTAAAGTATGTGAATAGTTACAGTAAGACAAATCTTTCATCGAAGGGATTCTTTTTTTGATGAATATAAACTTCCCTCAAAATTTCAAAACTCAGTCTTTCGAGTTTGTTTTTATAGCTATAAACTGACCATGAAAGTATTAGACGTTGTTTTTAGACGTGTTGTTGTATTTTCACCAAGTATAAAGGAACTTTCCTTAAAGTGTCAAAAAGAGGGATTTGGACTTATTGTAATGCTGATCAGAATTTCTGGAACTTATTACTGTAAACTGTCAGCTGACTTTGAGCAACACCTTATTGTTCAAGCCTAGTGCTTATCCTTGATAACGTCAAGATAGTCTGTAGGAATTCAGTATATGTCCTTATGGATATCACGCAAACGCGAGAACTGCTAATCTTTGATGACGATCTGCTGTCAAAACTTTATTGCTGTCATAGGAGGAAATAATTCAGCTCCGGGTGTTTTTACACATTGATAGATACGTTAGATGACTCGATCATATATTTTAAAATATGCCTTTGGGTTAGTGGTGTAATGTGTCAACACTTTACTATGAACATTGCAAAACTGTTTACAATATGAAGATAAAATAATTTTTTTTCACTAACTTGAACTTATAATTGTTATATGCGAGTATATCCATAAAAAGGTCTTAAAATTTATTCATATTTTAGGACTATGTCCTGCATTCCTTTTTGAATTTAGGGAAATTTATTAAATGAGAAATTTGTCTTTGAAACTATAAACACTCTATTTGTGATATGTATTGACTATATTACACGCAGACATACTTTACAGTTTCTCATACTAAAAGTGAAACCCAGTGCAATCCAAATTTCAGTTGAATATTTCATTAATAAATTCTGTTTAGTACAAACAATTACATGTTTGAAAAGACGGAAGCACAAAGGACTTTTATAATTGAGGGTAATTATCACTGCAACAGTTCTGAAGGAGGAAGAATTTTAGCCCAAAATACTGCCATGGTACTTCGAACAGGCGTATTTCTGCATAATAGTTGCATTTATTTGATCTAGTCATCTAATTTCTCCTTTTCAGAAATGTTCTTTACTTATAGCTTAATTAATATTTATTTAAGTATTAACCCCCTTCCTCCTGTAATTCTTTGGATCATTAATTATTTATAAGTTATGAGGAACTTAAGTTTAAATCAATATCGCACCAAAATGTAGGTTCTCTTGGGATTACTGTTTTTCTTTTATTGAATTGCAGAGAAACTGATAGTTTAAAACATGGTGCTTTTTTATGTTTAAAAATATATTCTATAAATAGTTCTCATATCTAATTTCCTTAATATGAAGAAATAAAGGTTTATTTTGGGATTTTTCAATGGATCCTATTTTAAAGTAAAGTTAGAGAAAAATAGAACTTTTTTTTTGTTGTACAGAAATATATTTAGTTCGTATTACAGGAAAATAGGAGTCTGTATTCATACATAAAAACAGTTAAAACTCCTATTTTAAATTTCTTTATGCTTTATATCTTAGACAGTATTTGATTGAATGTTATTATCACGTCTTCCTTAAACATGATTCCTGATATCAAATAAATTTGTTCTCGAAAGAACAACCACAGTCTCAGAAATACCATTAAAGCCCTTTTCTAAATCTCAGAGGGACTTGTAATAAAAGAGTCGTCGGGTGATGTGTGTAACATTAATGGTCACAGATGTTTCGGATTTCAAAGAAGAAAAACTTTAATATGTGTGATGGATGTCATGAATGTAGGACAGAAAATGAGGCGAAACACGAGAAAACCCCGCAAAAATAAGTAGTACTCAAATGCGTGTGGTTTTTACGGTACACTTCAACTTTATCACACTTTTATTATGGGCTCGTTCATCTTTCATTTAAATTCCTATACTCTGCGGGAAACTTTTCTAAAGTTTTAGAGTGATGAAAAGAAGAGTAATGGAAACTTAAATATGAAACACTTTTACTCTTTTCTATTGGAAGTTTTATGTTCTAGTATTTGTTGTTTTTTTGTAATTTTGGGTTTCTTTTATGCAGTTGCATTGTACGCATAAAAAACGATACACCATATGCAGATGATGCAGAGAATTGTCCGTTACTTCTACGAATAAAATATTTAGAAAATTAAAAATATATAAAAAAGGATACTATTTGACCAGAATTTTGATATGAAATATTGCTTTAATATCTAAAGCCAATATATCAGGGACTTTTATCTATATATATATATAAAACAGTTCCGTAACTGACTGACAGATAACGCACAGACTAAACCGCTGGACCTAAAGGGCTGAAATTTTGATTCTTCTTAAAGTGTGATTCTTCTTAAAGTGTAGGGGTGCACTAAGAAAGATTTTTGAAAAATTCTTATTAGATTTTTTAAAATTAAATTTTTAAGCTGTTTTTGTAACTTTTTTTTAAGTTTGCTTTTAAAATAATTATTTGGGGTTATAAAATTTATATCACAAGAGAGATCATAAAAATTCCTTTAAAATGAAATCTTTTCGAATCTCTACCTCTATTTCCTGATTTTGATGAATTTTTAAAGATTAATTTTTAGAATTTAATTTATTAAATGCTTATCACGTGGTTTCTTTTCTTTTTGTGATACTTTAAATTAATTTTGCGTCACGTGCATAACAATGAAATAAATTGACAAAAGAAATATTAAAATACGGTAAAATATAAAATTCAATCACTACTGTAGACATATTGAGATGGAAGTTTTTTAAGAATTTAATTCAAATTAGTATGTTTTATGGATATTAAACATACAAATTAATTGCATACATTGACTGTTGCATTTGAATATTTTCTTCTACATTATTTAGTCTATAAAAATATCCGTTACCATTTTTTTATAAATTTTTTTGGCATTAATTGCATATATTGACCGTTGTATTTAATTTGAATGTACTCCGTAGCGAAGTACGGGCATTCAGCTAGTTTCCTATAAAAATATATACACAAAAGTTTTAATCTCATTTGCAACATTTTATTTTTATTTGGAAAATTATTATGTATTGGACAATAGTTAGTGGTTAAAAAGTGAAAAGACTTTATAACTTTAAGGTGTTACACTGGGGAAATTTTAATTCCCCCCCCCCCAAATTTAGGGCCTAAAACCCAGTTTCAGTCATAATTGTTTAAAACACTTGAAAATTATGATATGTACTATAAAATAAAATATATTTGATTTAATGTGGACATAATCTACTTAAATATGCAATTTGATTCGCAAGCATGAGATTATAAATTATTTTATTCATGATTAAGATACTTTTACTGTTTCTTTATCAATATCTATGCGTTGATAACAGATATGTGTCGCTTGACCTTCATTTTTGAAGGTTTCTCAAAACTCTCTAAGCAGCGTTTATCATGTCACTAATCACTGAATGTTTTCTCTGGAATTTAGCTCTTATTAATGTTAAAAGGAGTGTAATTCTTAAAAGGATGAAACATTTCACAGTAAATATGCATTCATTAACAAAGTTGTTAAACAAGTGTAAATCTTGTTTAAGTTGTAGTTTCACATTAATGAAGACTACCTTTCATTTCTGATTTGATTCAGAAACGGAACCTTACTGTTCTATACCTATACTAAGTAAATATATGTATCTAGCTACCCATCGTATTTTGAGTACTTAGCATTGCTGACTTTTTGATTATTAAAACGTTGAATTGATACAAAAATTATAAGAATTAAAAATATCACTTAGGGATTTTAAATGTTACCAAGGGTGTTTAAGGGAACAAGGGTCCTTCAATCTCGATCTTCTTTAATGTTCAATATTTTACTCTATATACCCCATGAACATAATTAATATTCTTTTCTATTGCATTGAAAATACTTAGAATTCACAAATTAGTATTTTCTGGAGGAATAGGACCTGCTTATCAAAAAGTTCTTCAAAAATAATAGAATTTTTCAAAAGGCTCCATGCGTATTCATTTTCCTCTGATATCTTTCAATTTTCTCAGAATTGTTATGTGGAGTGTTTGTCACAAAACTGTGCATAATTCTTTGAAATCACAAATATTTATCATATTTATAAATAAAAAAAATAAAGTAAAAACATAAAAAAATAACAGAAAGAATAGAAAAAAAAACTATTTAAGACGTTAGATTCATATAATCAAATTAAATGCACATTTATATTTATATACATATGGTAAACTTATAATATAAAATTTAAGAATTTTAATTGATATATAATGCGCATAGAGCATTTTGTAAAAGTTAGCATTTTTGAAATTTTTTTTTGAAAAACGGGCATGATTCTTCCAAAAATTCCTTAATTTGAATTCTAAGGGTTTTCAATGTAGTAAAATAGAAAATTAATTATTCTCATTTTATATATGGAGTTAAAAATTGAAAATTTAAAAAAATTCGAATTTGAAGGTCCCTTGTCCCCTTAAGGGTAATACGCGAAAATTAAAAGATTAAACAAGTAAAAGTTTGGACTTCCATCATGATTTCTGCCTTATTCTTTTTTGAAACACATTCAAAAATTTTATCATTAAACTTTGTATACTTCAAAGAGTGATTATTATTTCCTTTTAGGAGTCAGTTTATTTTGTCAGACATCGTCAAAGAATTCCAACTTGTTGGGATGGTCGGGATAGTCGTTCCTATCACTAACAAAAAATTACACAAAAAATTACACCTAGGGTAACTCGGGGAAACTATTCTTTCTATGAGGTACGTGGGATATTAGCCCTCACCCAAGTGTATAAGACGGTAATTCTCTAATGCATTGAAGATTCAAGTGTTAATCTCTTAATGCATTGGAGATTAAACATTACAGTTTGTGTAACTATTTTGGGATTTTACACATAATTGAATTAATTTCCTTTGTTTAATCGACTGAACTGAATAGAATCGATCCAACTGTAGCTTCTTTGAATTGTCGAACAAACCATAGATTCTACGATACATGAATATTTTCACATTCGAACTATTCTTTCCAGGATAGGCTGGTTAAACGACGAAAATGTAATCTATGGTGCCCGGTATAAAAAGCTTAAGTCAAAAAAAGTAATTTTTGATATTTTTTAGTATTAATAAAAAAAAATCTTTTGACTTGTATAAAAGGATTAAGTCTATCAATTTTGTATACAAAAGTACATTTCTTTTTTCAAAAGACTCAAGTCGAAATTATATTTCTGCGATTGGTATAAAAGCCCATAACTTGGTATATTTAAATCACTGATTTTGACTGATGCTCTTTATACCGGGCATCATAGATATTATTTCACAAATAAACAGATTAATTGCAATTAAATCAAATTATTGGTTTAATATTTTTAAAAAAAGAAAGACTTCTATGAGGGCAGAGCTTAAGGACTTTTCATTTTTATGACATTTTCTCAAGTTCTTTCTTTGAATTAAAAAAATTTCTTCTATCACTATTAGTTTCGGAAACTAATTATAATAATTAACTAAATTTGTTAAAATTAAATCTTTTGTTATTGTCTTAAGACCAATTACATAATTTCAATATTTTCTAGATTAATTGTAATTAATTTTACTTTAATAAGGGAATATATAGGTCATAACTTTGTAGGGTTCACCTGTTGCTCAGATGCAAATTTCTGGTAGCTGCGCAGTGCAGGCCAGGCGAAGTGAGTTCGGAGCAGGTGTCTGGTCTATTTAAGTGACACACGCTGAGTTGGCAAGAGCCCAAGAAGGGAGTGGAGATTTGTACGGTAGTACGTTACGCTATTAGTAGAGATACGAAAGAGTCAAGAAAAGTTAGATTGAAGGTGATATTGGTATTTAACTGATAGAGCACGTATTAGTATTTAGCCTAGGTGGCTGCACGATTTCCATAATTAGTTCAGAGCCCGATGGTTACGGGTATTTCTAGTGAACTTAAATTCTGCCTGAAAGGGTTCATTACGACTTTAAAGTTCAGTTTCTTAGTACCGCAAGTTGCGGTACTCTTGTGTTATTATTTGAAGCCCCAAGTCGGTCTATGTTAGTCTACCTCTACGTAGAAAATAAAGGAATTATTTATATTTATGCCTATTACTTTATAGTGTGCCTGGACCGTTAGAGGATTCACAGGGTACATATACAGGGTACATATACAGGGTTCAGAAACAGAACCATATAACTTCTGCAGTACTTATAAAATTACGATTATAATTAAAGATTTATATGTAAACGAAAAACCTATTGATAAATTCTATACCATTAGATGAGCGTTTGAGAAACAAATTACCGTTTATATAAACCGCAGAATTCTCCTATAATTTATTTACTTTTCCCGATAGAATTCGGCTATGATTGCAAATTTTAATTAGTTTTATGATGGATTCCTGCGATACCCAAGATGTTCGTTGGAGCCCTGAGCAATTATATAAAAGTAATTATATTAATATAGCCCTGAGTAATTAATATAGCCCTGAGTAATAGCCCTGAGTAATTATATTAATATACCCATTTCGAAAAGAAACCATTTGAAGTGTATTATTTTACGTCACCTCTTAGTGGTTCATACAGTGTAAACACTCTAATAAGTAATAAAAGTTACTAGTGGTTCAGTTTGTTATTGTGTTAAATATTTATAATTATATATGTAATTAATTTTAATCTTTTTGGACTAATTGAAAAGTGAATGTTATAATATAGTAGAATGATTTAATATAGTAGTTGCAAAATATGGTTTCAATAACATTGCAACTGGGACTTGGGATTCTTATCGTAAAAGACAATTTTTCTCATCTAGATCGAATTGCATGCTAATCATAACTTCATAATAACTTAAATCAACATATAACTACGCAAATAAACATATAACTCCGCAATTATTTATAAAGCCCTTTTTAAAAATTCCCACCATTAAGACTGTTGCTCATCTATATATTTAATTTGCTAAGCCGACTTTTTGGGCAGTCCGTGAGAGAAAACTAGTGCATCAGTTTACTTCATTTTGGTCTTAAACGAAAGACTAATCTGTAGATTTGTCAAATTTGGATTTTGTAACCGAAATTTGTATTAATGAGCGATAATTTACAATTAAAAATTGATTTCTGCGCATGCTAAGTGGCATGTTTAAATTTGTCTTTAGAAACACACCGTTTCTGCGCATGCTCAGTGACATGTTTTAATGATAAACACGTTTATTTCGAGGAGTCTCTAGATCTCTCTCTGCCATTTTTATGATAATTATGTTTGTGAAATATAATATTAAACCTGATGGAAATTGTTTAATTAGCGATAATTTACAATTAAAAAAAATGCTTTCTGCGCATGCTCAGTGACATTTTTAAATCTGGCTTTAGATACTAAGCACGAGGCTGCTTAAACACATTAATTTTTTTCTGCACATTTTTATGATTTTCAACATTTGGCAATGATGTGTTGAGTATAATTTGTGTATTAGCACATTTATTTACTATCTAGCCGTCATGTTTTGACAGGTACCAACTAATGTATAATTAAAGAGTATAGTACTTTCAAACTAGATATCTTACGTAACATGAATAACACCTTAACCTTAAATAAACTGTGCATGAGCCAATTGTGTTCTGTTTAAATTGCAGAAATCAAAAT
Source organism: Dolomedes plantarius (assembly GCA_907164885.2). Classification (NCBI taxonomy): domain Eukaryota; kingdom Metazoa; phylum Arthropoda; class Arachnida; order Araneae; family Dolomedidae; genus Dolomedes; species Dolomedes plantarius. Next base: position 185,470,796 of record OU015492.1, on the reverse strand, counting down.
TATTACCGTAATATAATTGGTTACTGTACTTATTTTTAGTTAAGGTAGTTTCACTATATCAATATATTCAATAATACTAAGTATTATCGAAGCAGGAGTGATAATAAACCTATAATTTTTCAAATCTAATTAAATGATGTGATTGTTAGATAAAGGAAGGGAATGAAACAGCTAACACGGGAAAATAGTTTTCTGATTTATTCATCCCATATATAACAGCCGTTTTCTCTGTATAACACTCCCGGGCTGTACTCATCTTTCAATTGAAGCCCTCAGTAAACAAACAGCCGGTTAGGCTTAATTTCAATTTCAGATGTGGATCAGAATTTTTTCTTACCTAAAAACTAATATCATCTCCATCAAATCACGTTTTTTCTGCCTATTTTTCTATAAAACATTCAGAACTAAAAAAATTGGATGCTTTTAGCTGTATATTTAACAGTTTTTAAAAATCTGTTTACTTTTGCGATGAATTCTGAAAGTACACAAACTTGAATGTGAATGAATCAAGTAGCTCAAGTATTCATATCGCGTAGTGAGCTGTAAAAAACTGGATGGCAGTGTACTACTCCAATCGCATGAAAAATTAAATAAATATAAAATAATGAAAGGGTTTGCTTTTACAAGGTGTGGATTAAATGCAATATTGTTAGATAATTCGGGATATTTTTTAACTTTCATATACTTTTTTTCCATTATGACGTCATTATTAGTATTATGACGTCAAAATGACTTGTTGGATGGCAGTCTACTACTCCAATCGCATGAAAAACTAAATAAATAAAAAATAAGGAAAGGGTTTGCTTTTACAAGGTGTGGATTAAATGCAATATTGTAAGATAATTCGGGATATTTATTAACTTTCATATACTTTTTCCATTATGACGTCATTATTAGCATTATGACGTTAAAATGGCGGGTTACCTTCTAGTACTAAAAGAAACCAAAATAAAGATTTGTGTCATAAAATACATTGATTATCTAAATTAAAATAGACATCGATTTTCAAGCGGTAGAATCGGGATGATACTACTAATGTCGCTACTTTCCTTTTTTTTAAACAGGAAACTACGAAAGAAACAAGCTAGTGAGTCATTATAAAGGCAACTTCATACATTAAAATCAATGTTTTGCTAGGGCCAAAAGACAGCGAATTACTGAAATTTTGCTTTTTTTATAATAGACATTATCTTATGTTTTCTTGTATTTCTAAAATGCGATGCAGCCGAGTTATTACGGGTTACATGAAATTAGATGCTATACATCGTATCAAAGAGCACTTAATGACTTCGTATGTTGATACAGTAAAAACTATTAATTTTCATTAAATGAGTCATCAAAACTTTAAGCATATTTCAACGGTATTATGGATAAGTGAAGAGCACGAAAAATGAAGCAAACCTTGTTGGTTCCTTAATAACTAATAGCGAAGTAATAACACTTAGTTTGCTTGTGCAAAGTGATATGTTTTAAGCTTGCGTATTTAATATGCTTGTTTATGAAATAGAGCCACAAAATGATGCCAGTCTGCTGCGTAAAGTATAAGATTTTATATCTTAATATTTCTTTAACTGGAAAAAAATATTGTTTAGGTATAGATAGTATGTGATACTTGAATTTCCTCTATTTTGTGAACAAATCAATATAATTTGTGACTAAACTGATTCGACGAAGGTTATAGGAGGATCATTACAACTGAGAAGTATAGTTTTAATGATAAAAAATTCAAATACAGTTGGCCCTGTGTTTAACGACGCTCTACTTAACGACGATCTCTATTTAAAGACGATATTCCCCAGTCCCGGCCCCTCCGACGTTATGAAAAATGTTATATTTTCCAAAATTCTGTTTAAGGGCGATCTCTACTTAAGGACGATTTTTCACGGTCCCTTGGAAGTCGTTAAACAGAGAGCCAACTGTATAACATAAGATTCGCTAATATTCACATTGTTTTCTCAGCACTTCACTGCTTGGCGATACAATTTTTTTCCTTATCTGCTTATTAAGGCACTGCAAGTCAAAAAGTGCATAAAAAAGTATTTAAAATAAAAAAAAGAGAAACGGATTAGTTTTTATTTTCTTTGGATGAAAGAGAAAAATAATAATGCTTCTCAAGATTAAATGTTAAAGTTCGAATTAATGTATTAAACGTGTATCATAAGCTCTACATTCGAATCACATTACACTAATCTTATTAAATGATTTGCATTTTTAATTTCAAACTAACTAAATATTTTTTATCCGGAGAAAGTTTAATGTATGCTGTTTGATATATGCTGTATACATCACAAATGTAATAAATGCATGCCCAAATAAAAAGATCAACTGCACGAAACTATATATCATCCGAAACTTAACTTTCATTTGCCTTTCCCTTTTGCACTTCCTTAATAAGATATCCCTTGTCGACATTTCTAATAAAGAAGTTGTTACACAATGACTGCTGATGCAATATTTGGAAGACGTGTGAATTTCGACTTCTGAATGCGTCCATTATACTTACAAAACACGGATCTCTTTAATCATGAACTTTCTTTAAAAATGATTGATAAGCTTTTGATCATGATCGATCTTAGCTCTGCCCACTATACATTGTTTTTGCCTTTTATAAACGTAAAAATACGTGAAAAAAGATAAAGAATTGTTAATTGATGTAAAAATATAAAGGATTGATTATACATAATTCATTTTCAGTTTACTGGGAAAGTTTTTACAGAATGAGGAACAACAAACCATGCGTTAAATTTGTGTATATATCAGAATAAAAAATACTTTCTGAAAATAAAGAAAAATAATGTAACAAAATATGACTATTCAGTATGGTTGAAAGATATTTGTCGAACACTAATCTCCGGATTAGGAGACATATCACACGTTTTATAACTGAGAGGTAAGAAAATTCCTTCTTTATTATTTCTGTTTGATAGTCTTACATCATGAAGATGCGAGCTCGTGTATGATTATAAGCCTAAACTCTACACAGTTTGCTAAGCAACATAATAAATATTTTCTTACACGTATATTTAATATATGTTTATAAAACATCGAAAAACATTTAAAAAAAAGCATTGCTTGATTTGTCCTTCCAAATGAAAATGTTAAACGGGAATTTTTTAGCCGAACAAGTATATCACATGATGTTAGACTAAAAGAACATTTAAACTGTGGATATACCTTAAACTTAGTATAATGATTTTCAATATTTAAGGTGGCTTTTCAATTATATTCTCTATGTTTAAAAGGCGCAAGTGGGGAGTGAAATACTTTAACAATTGTTGAACTTATAAATTTCTGTCTCTCTAGGGATCATGAAATGTGTATTTGTGTGACATAATTACAGAATTTCTTGAGAAACTTATTTCTGTTTTTTATACAGTAGAGGAAAGAAATGACTGTATCAGCGTTTTTTAAACTGTGGGTCACAATGCGAAATTTTGGGATCGCGACACTTTAATTCTGATATAATGTCAAATATTGCACCAAGGTTTGATTTGTTACACAGCAATAAACAACCACATCCGTCTCATTAAAACATGATTTAATTTCATTAGTTTTTGTACCCTTGAAACATGTATAACAACTTCTATTTTTCATATGTATATTGTTTACCAAAGAAATAAATTACTTATGAGAAAATATTTATCTTTTTATCCTTATTTCCTGGGGTCGCGAAAAAATCTGTATGATAAAAAGGGCTCATGAATGAAAAAATTTAAGAAGCGCTGGACTCTACTGTTATACCCTGAACTTACCCGATAAATGGGATCCACAAAAGATCGCCTAAGTCGAATTCGCGTAAGTCGGGGTGCAATTTTGCAGATAAATATCTACAAATTTTGTCGAATTGGGACCAAGAAATTACAAAAACATCAGTTAAAAGGAAAAAATTGAATTACATATTAATAGTATACGTATGTACAAAATACTAAAAAAAAATATGTTGATGGTTTTAAAAAAACCAATAAAGTATTCTGCCGTATTAACGCCTTTTTTGTCGCGAAGGATTTCTATATAGCATGCTAGATGAATACCCGTGCTTCGATACGGAGTACATTCAAATTAAATACAACGGTAAATATATGCAATTAATGCCAAAAAACGAAAAATTATATTTATAATAAATACAACGGCCAATGAATGCAACTAATGCCCCCAAAAATATATTTATAAAAAAATCGTAGCGGATATTTTTATGGACAAAATAATGTAGAAGAAAATATTCAAATTAAATGCAACGGCCAATGTGTGCAATTAATTTGTATGTTTAATATTCATAAAACATACTAATTTGAATTAAATTCATACAAAACTTCCATCTCAATTAGTCTTGTGGTTAAATTTTATCTTTTACGGTATTTCAATATTTTTTTGTCAATTCATTTCCTCATTATGCACGTGACGCATAACTAATTATACTATCACAAAAAGAAAAGAAACAACGTGATCAGCATCTAATAAATTAAATTCTAAAAATTAATTTTTAAAAATTCACCAAAAATCAGAAAAGGGAGGTAAACATTTGAAAGAGATTTCAATTTAAAGGAATTTTTCCGATCATCCTTGTGATATAAATTTTATAACCCGCAAATTATTATTTTAAATGCAAACTTAAAGAAAATGTTACAAAAACAGCTTAAAAATTTAATTAAAAAAAATCTAAGAAGAATTTTTCAAAAATCTTTCTTAGTGCACCCCTACACTATAAGAAGAATCGCCAAGCAAAATTTCAACCGTTTTGGTCTAGCGGTTTGGTCTGTGCGTTATCTGTCTGCCAGTCAGTCAGTCAGTCAGTCTGTTACGGAATTGTTTTATATATATAGACTAGCTGAAAACCCGCATTTCGCTGCGGAGTACATTCAAATTAAATAAAACGGTCAATGTATGAAATTAATGCCAATATATATATATATATATATATATATATATATATATATATATATATGTATATATATAGTATATATTTATAATAAATACAACGATCAATGTATACAATTGATGTAAAAAAAATATATATTTATAAAAAAATCGTAAGTGGTATTTTTATAGACAAAATAATGTAGAAGAAAATATTGAAATTAAATGTAATAGGACATACTAAAGAATATAGTACAGTTAATATAGTACAGTTTGAGGAACATAATATCTTTTATTGTATTTTAATATTTTTTTGGATAATGTCCAATCGTCTGCCGCATTAGCAAGTAAAAAATATTTTTTGTCTATTTAGTTGTTATGCACGTGACGATAAATTTATTTAAAGTACCAGAAAAAGAAATCACGTGATCAGCATTTAATAAATTAAATTCTGAAAATTAATCTTTAAAAATTCACCAAAAATCAGAAAATGGAGGTAAAGATTCGAAAAAGATTTCATTTTAAAGGAATTTTTATGATATTTCTCGTGGTATAAATTTTATAACCCTCAAATTATTATTTTAAATGCAAACTTAAAAAAGGTTACTAAAACAGCTTAAAAATTTAATTTAAAAATATCTAAGAAGAATTTTTCAAAAATATTTCTTAGTGCACCCCTACACTATAAGAAGAATCGCCATGCAAAATTTCAGCCCTCTAGGTCCAGCGGTTTGGTCTGTGCGTTATCTGTCCGTCCGTCAGTCAGACAGTCTGTTACGGAATTGTTTTTTATATATAGACTATCATCCCCCCCCCCCTGCTTTGTCGTAATCACGCGATCTTTATTAGAGTCTACATTCTTTAAAAAATTTGTAACCCTTTCTCAATTGCTCTGAGACCGTCTGTCAAGTTTATAATTGTCATTAGTTTTTCTTGTGGAATTGGATCTGATGTGTCGGATTCTTCAGTGATGCTTTGGTCACGCATCTCTATGAGATCATCGACTGTTAGCTCTTCAAGATGAGAATCCAACAGTTTGTTGACACATCATATCCATCGACTTCCTGGGTAATTAAATGCCTCGCTTCATCTATCACACAAGCAATATGATCGATTTCGGACGTAGTTTCAGTCTAGTTTTTTTTAAAAAAATTTTGGATAGTTTCTTTCAGACACCATTTAAAGTATTTTGGGAAATTTCATTCCAAGATTTAAAAAGGTGAAAAAGGGTAAAATAAAAAACCGCGTAACTCCGAGTTCGCGTAAGTCGGGGTATTACTGTACACATATTTTACAAAAAAACAGGAGGAGGAAAATTTATAGTCTGTGCTTGTGTCGAAGAGATTTTTAAAAGAATACCATCATCGTAAAATTATTCTTTTTATTTCAAAACCTTTTCCTTTTATTTTTTAGAAATGTTGCTGTAGTACCATCTGCATTGTTTAACCCTACCATTTCAATGAATTAAAATTTCGTGTTTTATATGAAATTGATCCGTTTTAAAAAAATTACTTCTGCGTTTACCGTGACTGTTTGGTATGGGATAAATAATCTGTACCTCATAACATGAGGGATGTTTTCTGAATCAAGTGTAAGTTATAGTTCATGTTTATGTCAATCTCAGTAGGAATCGTATATTTACTAGAACTTTCCAAAAATAACTTGAAGCTGCCTTCAAGTTTGACCAAAAATGCATGTGAAAGCAGGAAAATATCTGAGACTCTGCTTTGAAAAAATTTGACTTCAGATTTATCTCAGTAGCTTTCATATAGCCCTAATTTAAGTGATTATTCTATTGTTACGTTGGTTATAGATAACATATTGCATTTTTAGCTCCATAAAGGGAACTATATTTATACATGACAGCTCGCCAAGTATGATTTTGACAGTTTGCTATAGAGAATAAAGAATTTTTTTCCTCTTCCGTTTTCTAGGTAATCCAGTGTTGAAGAAAGCACGAACTGTTCTAGAATGACCTTGATTTTCGCATTGGACATCTAAGCGTTTATTGAGTATGATTGATTGCGAATTCTTATGTTTTTTTTCTCCTCCAGTTCCTTCAAAACTGCAACCTCTCAGGAGAAAGTAAAACCAACTATTAATTGTCTGCTACACTCAATGTGAGGATACAGTGTGAGTATTATGAATGGATAAATTTACTTTCGGTCATTGTTCTTTGTTTCCTCTGGAAAGTTTACTCGAAACTTATTTCTATTACTTTTTATATATCTATTACTTTTCTATCTATTACTTTTTATGTTGAGAATAAATCAGGTATCTATATTAATGCCTAGAGATTCTTAACAAACAAGAAATTTAATATTTTAAATGCTTCTAAATATGATTATGTTCAATTCAGGATTCTGAAATTACACTACTTGTTTAAAAAAAAACACTAGAGAAAGTAAACATATTACTGTTATGTGGATGGAGAAAATTATTGTGTCGCAATACAAATAAATATATATCATTTTGGAAAAAGAAGGCAGGAATATTATATAAATTCCCTGCTAAACAAATGAATTCTCTCTCAGAGGATACAAAAAATAAATATAGCTTTAAGATAATTTAAGAACTAGAAAAAAATACTTGCTGCAGGTAAACAAATTTAAAGATATAAATAATTTATTTTTATTATTATTTCCTTTAATCTGCTCACAAAATGATTTCTTATACTCGTATATTTTAATCCTTGGAATTATGTAGGTGTCTTTGTTAGATGCAACTGACTATTCATCCCATTCAAAATGTATAATTTTTAAAAATGGAGCTTTAATGGAAATTAAACTTGAAAAATTCAACAGAACTCGTTTACTAAACAAGATTATGGAATTTCTTCAAAATGAATAAGATTTTTTTTAATGCCGAGAGCAAAATTCAAGGTATTTAATCCTAATTTCAAATCAGTAAAATTTAATTTAAGTTTGATTTGTATTAGACAGTATGTAATTACTTAAGAAACGTTTTGGTAAGTTATGGAGAAGAACTATTTATATGTGTAATTAAATATCTTTAATTAGATATTTTAACTTTAAAAACATGTACTGAAATATATTAAAAATCTCGAAAATATCCGACTTGCGATAAGACTTATCGTTTATTTCAATTCTAAGGTTATGAAAGCACAATTATTAAGTTAACATTCGGAATTGATTGTAATTTTTTAGGAAATATATCAGATATAATGAGTAATTACTCCTTGTAATGTAAGGAAGCGAAAGTTTGAAAAAAGAATTCATCTTAGTAAGACATTTTTTAATTCTGTTTGCAAAGAACGCTTAATTCAATTGAACAAAGTAGTATAATATTTTCTTTAACAAATGCTAGTATAAAATATTGATCTTTGATATAATTTCGTTCTCGCTGATAGGGTTTGGAAAATTTATGTGGCAGGAATACTAACTGACTTTGAATGTTGTATTAAATTTATAATTTCGGAAAAAGAAAATAATGATATTGAATAATATTTCTGAATATTAATGTACATTTATATTTGTGTTTTTAACTATATTCGTATTAGTATTTGTATTATAATCAGTGTTAGGGATTCTGTATCATCAAATAAAATTTAATACTTTTATGTAATATGACCATGGTCCATCTGGATTCGGTGTCACACAATCACATTAAAAAACTATAGATGAGACAGGTGTCCCAATCTCTCAGCACGACTATTCTCTATAAGGGTTGTCTGCCCAATTATCATTCAGACGCATCGCGTTTTGTATCATGTTACAAAACTAGGATAATAGTTCTTGTAGTTAACCGAACCTTATATTTTTCTGCAAGCATATTTTTTCCACACCACAACACATTAAAAGGAATTATCGGCAAATATGTGCTATCGTAACATCAATTTATGCATATATTTCAATTTGCCGTCTACTCTTCATGTGTTTAGACTCGAGAAAACGATTGAATCAGCTCATTGGTGAATCAACTCATTGAATCAATTCTTTGGTGAGAATATTGGAACCAATCTTATTGATTCTTCATATCTAATATGGAATAGGTCAGATCGTGCGCATGAACAAAATTTAGATGTTTTTACCATGTTTGAAAGAGATTAGATTTTTCATTAGTTAAATTTTCCCACAAAATTTACTTGTAAATAGGAAAATCAGCATGTGCATCATAAGGTAAAGTAATGATTTCCAAATTTTTTAAAATACATTATAATTATATTTTAAACAAGAAGCAAATGTTGTTTTACAGTATTCTTTATTTTTCGTTTTTGAAACAAATTTATTAAATTACTTAATGATGTATGTATATATATATATATATATATATATATATATATATATATATATATATATATATATATATATATATATATGTGACATTTCACCCCCTGATTCCATAACACATTCAATAAGCACAAAAACGAGGCAAAGTTCTATAAAATTGCAGTCCTTTTATTCAGAGTTGGGAACGGATATCAGAGCGTCCTTCTAGCATGACGCGGAACATACAAGTCTTTTCACATACACAGCCAACAACAGAATAATCCTGCTTTCTTAGTCAGGGGCTGTACCAAAGTCAGCGACTGTTTACATGAACACAGATGTTTTTCGTGGGTGGTATACTACTATAAGAAGCACATTGGGTGCGCTTTATCTTTATGATATTGTTTGACACTTTTGATCCTTTATCTCTGGCACCTGCAGCCATTATCTCTGAGATATTGTGAACTGCGGATTTTAGATGACTAGAGACGGGGTTTGGGTTACTCCTTCTGGGCGGCATGGCTAATAATCCTATCAACTGAAAAGAATTTATTGTGTTATTTTCCCCACTGGAATTTGCAGATGTTCACTTGCTTTTGGGTGGGCTATTCCTGAGAGAAAGGGTCCTCTCTTACAGATGTGGGACCCGAATTATAGAAATAGACGAGATTCAACTTATAATGTCAAGATTCAACTTATAATGTCACATCCCCCCTCCCAAGAGGCTATCATCCTATGCCTGCATAGGGTGAGAGACACCTGAGTGTGAGTATGTTGGGACCTCACCTAATTCACTCTGCAAGATCAACATTATAAGTTTTACTACTTCAATTTTTAAGTTAAGTCATAATCGATATAAAACTCTTGATCTGCAGTATCAAGCTCTTTATATCGACATACGTTAGCTGGAATTATAAATCTTTCCGTATCTCTGGAGAAGTTCTCCACCTATCTAAATTCCTCCATCTCCAGTCATCGTGTTCAATACCATAACAATACAATTACTTGTCCTCAAATTAATAGGTGCACAATTACAACAATAGTCTAATAGTAATTAAAAGTACATAATTATAACAATATTAGTGGGATAGTAAAATAAGTAATAGGATAATATACTAGTATAGCCATGAAAAGAATAACATAGACATGGTAATGGATATGGCTTAATTGAATCTCCATGCAGATACATTATACCGAAAATCAGTTCTAATTCAATAGTAATCTACATGAAATCACACACAAAAACAATTCAATTCTGATACTTGTAAATCAATGCTAAATCAATACACAGAAATGATACGTTAAATACTTCAATTCAGGTAAACGTAACTCAACATTAATTAAATAGGAAAACATATTGACAATCACGCACTAAATTAGTTCAATTCAGAAAAATATAACTCAATACTATTTACACTTCTAGAGCACTGGTTTACTCGGATAATAATTACTATTTATACATTCACAATAATGCCAGTATGATCATAAAATAGATAATATGATAATAGTGCGTAATAATGAAAAAGAAATAACAGGTGATATAATATAATAAAATCCTTACTAAGACACAAATATATCATATGAACACAATGCTTTTTACAATTATTAGATTATTCATCTCTTTCATTCCACTTAAATTCTCTCATGTTTTTTAATTCACTATATTCTTTAATACAGGGGAATAACTTCTATTTTCCTTAATCTCAAGATCTCTTTCCTATACTCTTTTAGATCTCTACATTGAGCGAAAATTAATCCTTTCACCCTTCCAGTATTCATCTCTCTCAAGCTCAATTTTTCAATTACCTTATCCTTCTAACTTAGCTGTGGTGTTCTGACTTATGATGACATCTGCTAATCAGAGTACTAATTTCTCATGATAGCTTGTCTTTGAATAAGCCTGTCCTATTTAAATGAATTTAAGATTCTACTGAAAGGTACAAATTTCCTCCTTCCATTTTTTCCTTAAATCCATAATTTAAAAATAATAAAATAATTCTGACAACTTCAGCTAGTTTGGTTAAGGTAACTTATTATTCGTCTCTTTTTACACACTCAAAGGAATCGGGGACTCGCTCTTTCCTCCCCCTCTAAAACACTACTCGTCGTTTGACCTACTTCTGTTGGGGTTAGGATTCAACTGTTACTCCTCGCACGCTCTATAAGGCCTCAATGCTACACGTAATTCTTATGTTGTAATAATTATAGCAGGCTCCATATTTACTCTCCCAATATCGTATTTACTTTTAGCAAATATACCAATAAACGATGACAATAGAGGAATGAGCTCCGACGATAGACTCATGTTAGCAAATTCAGGTAATTTATCCTGAATGGCATTCTGAGTCTTAGAGTCTTCAGTCAAATCAAGTGTCTTCCTGATTTGCTTAGACGTTTTTGGATGCTCATGTTCTCCATTGCCATTCGTTAGCATTATACCATCACAATTATTTTCAATACGACCATAATATAATTTAGCACAGTTGTTATCATCAGACTATTCATTTATCATTTTACTCGAACTACATATCAATACACGTTACTACTAATTCGAATTAACAAAATACCAATTAAACAATTATATACCAATACACTACGCAATTACTAATTACACATATTAAAAGTATTGAATTAACCTCTGCTCACAAATTGAAATTAATAAAATGTCACTTAAACAATTATATACAAACACACTAAACATATACTACCCATAAGCATGAAAAATAGTAAATCAACACTTACTCACAAATTTAAGTTAATAATAATAATAAAACATACTGCTAACGGAATCCAATAGACGTAAAGATGATACTACAATCACTTAATTTAATGTTCAGGTTAAATAGCTTCATATGTAAAGATAATAATATATGACTCAACTGGGTATCTTCTATATAACATACACCTTAATAGTTCTAGTTAGAAAACCTATAGTAGTTTATACACTGATAATTTTATCAATAACAATCTTACCTTGTGTTTGTTGCACTGTTAGCGGTAACACTGTTTTTATGAATTGTCCGTTATAATCACTATGTTCCGGATTCTCTAAACACCATAGTTGGTTACTATGCATTTCACTAATGTTTTGCATCAAGAATCTATGAGATGAGCACATCACTCAACGTGATCACAAATACACACACACACACACACAAAACGCTAAAAATAACACTTCGTCGCTCGATGACACTTAGGGCCACATCAAAGGCTAATCAGAACCTTTGACAATTGCACTGCCCGTCATAAATAATACTTGACGTGCACACATAATCACACTGATCTATATTTCATTTTAACACATCCTAATTGGATCTGTGAAGTCGGCAGGGTCTCTCTAATCAGTAATAAATTTCTGTGCTCATCCATTACTCTCTTGTTCTGCCACATTCTGTCCAGGTAAACTGCATCTCGAGGACTCACCACATAACACTGTACAGCTTTCTGACACGAATACTTTTCTTCTGAATATCGGAGAAACATTGCCACTCTCAAATGGGTTTAGTCCCGATCTCTTGTCAGCCCCTCTAGTCTTAGGCTGCAGAGAAAGTTCACTTTCTCCCCTTACTGAGTTTGTCCGAAGCTAGTGTCAACGACCTCTGATTATCACCGAACTCCTTCCATCTTGTATACGAATGAAAACGAAACTGTCTTTATTCTGCAACACCAGTGAGCTATTACAGCACTGTCTTCCTTCGCGGGTGCAATATGACACCCTTCTCGGTTCGGTGTGGGGAATTGGAAAGCAGGGCTCGTCCGCCATGTTTGTCCTTCTTGTCTTCTATTGCCTTAAAAATGCATATAAGTTCATTTAATCAATTTGATTTCTTCTTATTAAAATCCATTAGGTTTCCTTCGAAAAGTAGCAATCCTGTCGGCTTGTGACATTTCACCCCCTGATTCCATAACACATTCAATAAGCACAAAAACGAGGCAAAGTTCTATAAAATTGCAGTCCTTTTATTCAGAGTTGGGAACGGATATCAGAGCGTCCTTCTAGCATGACGCGGAACATACAAGTCTTTTCACATACACAGCCAACAACAGAATAATCCTGCTTTCTTAGTCAGGGGCTGTACCAAAGTCAGCGACTGTTTACATGAACACAGATGTTTTTCGTGGGTGGTATACTACTATAAGAAGCACATTGGGTGCGCTTTATCTTTATGATATTGTTTGACACTTTTGATCCTTTATCTCTGGCACCTGCAGCCATTATCTCTGAGATATTGTGAACTGCGGATTTTAGATGACTAGAGACGGGGTTTGGGTTACTCCTTCTGGGCGGCATGGCTAATAATCCTATCAACTGAAAAGAATTTATTGTGTTATTTTCCCCACTGGAATTTGCAGATGTTCACTTGCTTTTGGGTGGGCTATTCCTGAGAGAAAGGGTCCTCTCTTACAGATGTGGGACCCGAATTATAGAAATAGACGAGATTCAACTTATAATGTCACATATATATATATATATATATATATATATATATACATACATACATATATATATATATATATATATATATAGATGCATATACATACATATATATATATATATATATATATATATATATATATATATATATATATATATATATATATAATAGAAAGTTGAAAGAGAAAAACCAGCATGAGCACTAAAGCTAGTACAGCCAGGAACCAAAAACATGAAAACATAAGATTGAAAGAGGTTTTAGACAATATCTCATCTTCAGCGGTGTCAATACTGTCTGAAAACCAATGGACTGTTTCAGATAAGTATGATCTATACAATAAACATACTCAGACACCGTACAGTCCATGAAATACTGTAGAATTGAATATAGAGTTTACTGAACCATAGAACACCATGACTGGCGCTAGACAGAGTGGAAGTTAAGAATAAGTAACCGCAAGATGACTGACATAAAAAAACTTGCAACCATGGAGATTATGGAAACACAGAAACTGACCTACTATGGATACTGTGTTTTAGGACTATTTATCTTTTATTAATTTAGTTTTTTATTATTATTACTAAGAGTTATTTATCTTATTTTTATTTTTACTTTAGATTTTAATTTCATTTTTTATTTTTTATTTTTAGTAGTTATTTTTTCTAATTTTACTTATTATTAAGATTTACTTATTAATTGCAACAGAACAAACTGTTCATTAAAACTAAAACAACCAATTATGTGTTTGGATAGACTTTCGGGGTAATAATTACGTGTTAGAACTGCTATCAAGTCTAAAATATGCTTATTCCTATTAAGACATTGTCTTTAGAACATAGCCTATTTATACGAACTAACTGATTTACAATAATGTCATTAAAAACAGATTTATGTAAACAGGTTAGGTAATTTTGAAATTTAACAATATTAAAATCATAATCAGATCTTTTGTCGTATAAGTCAAAAGTAAATTTGCTTTGAGAATTTAATTTAATGTTAATATCTAAAAAGTTTACAATAATATTATCTTAGCTACTTTTAATTTGTTCCATATTAGGAGGGTAAAAATTTAAGTCTATAGGATTATTACTTTTATTAATTACTATTATATCATATATATACCTAAATATATTGTAATTGCAATTAACTATATTATTAATTTCAAAATAATGTAAGTATAAATTAGCTAGCATACTTGAAGCATTTCCACCTTGTGGTACACCTTTGGCCTGTAAGTATATACTATATATATATATATATATATATATATATATATATATATATATATATATATATATATATATATATGTATATATATATATATATATGTATATATATATATATATATATATATATATATATATATATATATATATATATATATATATATATATATATATATATATATATATATATATATATATATATATATGTGTGTGTGTGTGTGTGTGTGTGTGTAACATGCCAGGTCAGACCCAAGAAGATAATCGAATTAATGAATTAAAGACCTGACATGTCACATTGAAATTACTTATCGTAGGTCGGGTAGACAAAAGACAGTGAAGCTATTCAATCTCGGACATTTTTTATTAAGCTGACAACGATGCGTCTTCTCTGGACAGTTACAGAATCCAGGAAGCGTCATCTACCTGACCACAGGACCTTATATAACTTTTCATACACGGCCCATCATGTGACTGTGCAAACGATCAGCGATTCGCTGTGCCTGGATCTCCGGGCTTGGCAAACTTATATAACGACGAGGATTATCTCCAAATTTACGGGGATCGTATAGTATCTGCCGAAATCGACTCCTTTGTTCTTAAAATGAAAGCGAACAACGTAATTAATCTACGCAGAAGGAAATTTAAAAAGAATTTTGAATTTTGAAAGTGTTTTGGGATTTTATATGTTATATGTATTAATATATATATATATATATATATATATATATATATATAACGTATGATATTTAGCTAAACAATAAATTGCATAAAAGATTTGTTATCATCAATATTTGTTTATACACAAAGACACAAAGTGGCCGGAAGCCCAAGCTATACAAATTAAATATTCGTAGCAATTAACTGTGCCATATATCAAGTTAAATTCTGTTAGAATCGATTTGGTTTGTAAGGATTATCGTCAGATTATCTGAAAGTTTGCGAATAAAATCTTTGCAATAAAAGGTCTTGTTATTCTCGTAATTTGTTTAATTTATTTAACGTCTTTCAGTTATACTAAGAATAAACAGAGCTACTCAGAGCTATGCTTTAGTAATTCATTTCAGAATAATTCTTAATAAATAACCCACAAATAGACAATAAAGATGAAATGAGAGGTAGAACAACAAATCTAATAAATGACATTGCTGTAAGATAAGTTCTTTTCAAGTGTTTACATCGAATATTCATTTTATTATTAAATAGCAAGAATGTGCTTAGAATATTTGCCCCACTAGAAGAGTTTTCAGAGGAAGGGCTGTTTTTTTATAGAATGTGTGTGTATATATATATATATATATATATATATATATATATATATATATATATATATATATATATATATATATATATATATATATATATATATATATAATTTACAAATGTAAATTACTTAATATGAAACAAAAAAGAGTAAATAAATTTTAGGCGCTAAGCTGCTCACAAAAATATTTACGATATATAGATATTTAAAATTAAGATAATTAAAAGGGCAGATGTGACCATTTAATACTCCTCTAACCTGAAATAAGATAGACATATATAAATAAGCAAAAAACGGAATTGGAGGTGGTATAGTTGATGACTGGGGGGGGGGGGGGGTTGTGATCCCCCAACCCCGGTTAAACATGTTTTAAGCCAGGCAACACTCCCGGAGGTCGGCTATAACACCAAGACAGTAATAAAAAATTATGAAGAGGAAAAATATTTTAGGTGAAATAGATAAGTTAAACCAGATAGTTTACTAATGTAGTCAACTAACATAATTACAAGATGAATAGAATGAAAAAAATCTTAATACTAAGTTAATACTAAGTCTTAATACTGGAATAATGCTCTACATTTAAATATTAAACGCAATATAGTTACTAACCAGTTAATACGTTGTCAACGTTTACATTCAAACAAAAAAACTATGGACGTCAATATAATTAAATTCTTAACTATAGCTATTGACCAGGGTTTTCCAGTCAATTTCCTCGTATCTATTCTAACCCAGTTTTTTAATTTAGACAATAAAGATTGTATGAATCGTTTTAAAATAAGTTGGCAACACTAAAAAAAAATTTCCCTAATACGGCGATATTTATCCCTACTATGTCTATAAAATGTGAGTGTGCAAGGGTTTCGTGTCTCTTTGCTTGGTGGGAGCTAAGTATTTTGTATATATATAGTGTATATGTTAGTGAATAATTATTTAGTTAATTAATATTATTCTATTTCTGTAACTTAGTATTAAGATTTTTTTCATTCTATTCATCTTGTAATTATGTTAGTTGACTACATTAGTAAACTATCTGGTTTAACTTATCTATTTCACCTAAAATATTTTTCCTCTTCATAATTTTTTATTACTGTCTTGGTGTTATAGCCGACCTCCGGGAGTGTTGCCTGGCTTAAAACATGTTTAACCGGGGTTGGGGGGTCACAACCCCCCCCCAGTCATCAACTATACCACCTCCAATTCCGTTTTTTGCTTATTTATATATGTCTATCTTATTTCAGGTTAGAGGAGTATTAAATGGTCACATCAACCCTTTTAATTATCTTAATTTTAAATATCTATATATATATATATATATAAATCTGTGTGTGTGTATGCAAGCGCTAAGAAGAATTATTTACTATTTCTCTAGAAAAGAGTGTATTTTATAAAATCATGATAATGATTTTATATGATAATCAATTATTATTTTCATCTTTAAGTCAAAAGAGATCATTCTGAATTTTTAATGAAAATCTGCAGAAAAAGCAGATTAAGTGACGCATTATTCGCCCACCATTGAAAATTTTACAACAATTGATGTTTCCTAAAATATCTTTCAATTTGTTTTGGGGTTCTAAATATTAGAGAAAAAATTTATTTTAGAGTATTCCTTACACAAGATTATTACAGAACAAATTTTATTTCATAGCTGAAATGATTGACAAGAACGAAAAGGAACGACCTTTTTTGTTTTAGATTTGTGTCAAGTCTATTATGTCAAAATTGCGACCTTGTGATTGTTTATATACCGAGTTTATATTGTTTCTTGCTCATTTTTAGATGTGTAAATATAATGAAATCTCGGGAATTTAACATGTCTAATTTCAAATTGAAATGTTAGGTGTATCAAACCGATGGCAGATTATGTATGCTATTTGAACGCCTGAAAACATTTTTTCCTACAACTTATGAATAAAATGTAAATTATTATAGAGCCCATTTTCTTTTGTAATCTAAATTATTAAAAAAGCGATAAAAAAATGTTTCCTTTTCCTGTATGACTGGATTATTTTAATGGATTTTTTTCATACAATTTTTTTGTTATAATTCATGACATCATTACTTTCATGTATATTGTTGTGTAACCTCTTTCCTGATTAATGCTATTCCTTAGACTTTATCAGATGTATAAATTTGAAAAATATACCTAGTGCTGATTAAACTCATCTAATTTACTCATAGATATAATGGGATGCACATCGGACGTACTGAATCAGTGGTATAGTCATCTATCATCTTTACATTTCTAAAAATGTTTGAGAAACACTATTTCTCAGGCCTCATTAAATGATAGGTTGAAAAAAGGTAATATTTTTCTGCTATAATTCTCTGTGCAAATTAATCAGGGAAGAGGCTTAAAATATACATACAAAGGCAGAAATTAATTTTTTTTATAAATTAGGTGACACCGCAGCAAAAAAGTTGTTAGCTTTAAGAAAAGTTAGAAATTATATATATTTTTTGCTCTAGACGTACTACATGCATGATGTTGTGTAACCTCTTTCCTGATTAATGCTATTCCTTAGACTTCAGATGCATAAATTTGAAAAATATACCTAGCGCTGATTAAACTCATCTAATTTACTCATAGATATAACGGGATGCACATCGGACGTATTGAATCAGTGGTATAGTCATCTATCATCTTTACATTTCTAAAAGTGTTTGAGAAACACTATTTCTCAGGCCTCATTAAATGATAGGTTGAAAAAAGGTAATATTTTTCTGCTATAATTCTCTGTGCAAATTAATCAGGGAAGAGGCTTAAAATATACATACAAAGACAGAAATTAATTTTTTTTATGAATTAGGTCACACTGCAGCAAAAAAGTTGTTAGCTTTAAGCAAAGTTAGAAATTATATATTTTTTTTTGCTCTAGACGTACTACTTAAGGAGCTAATGCCTGTGAAAAGAATTTATAAAAAAATAAAAACTGCTTTAATCTTGTCAGTCATACACAGAAACATTTCTTGCTATTGTCAACATATCCTGTATGTAGACCTGTTTTGAGTCTGTTAAGGGACTGATTCATATTAAACTAACGCATTTCTAGGTCTCTTTTTAGAGTTCTGTCATTCAGTGCCTTTTACCAACAGGGAGTCAAACAAGCTCCTTCAATCTATAAAATTATATTCAGCATAAACAGATAAAAATAATCCTTTGGAAATATGCGCACGTTATGTGGATATTATTTTATTAACGGTAATTATTGATAATTTGTGAGTAGCACAATTTTCAGTAGTAGAAAGACCTTGAATTCGGTAAAATTCTAGATTTATGTTTTATATACGCTTAATAAACGCATCAACAGCACATCGAAATAAAAATTAAAATCACTATTTATTGCCCTGTAAATTTGCTCTTAATTCAAAACTTCTTTGAAAATTACTTTTGATAACTCTATTTTTTTTCACCTTCAAAAGAAAAATTCTTGCTATCTCGGAATATTTCAAATTTGAAAGGTGATACAAATAATTTTTGAACATATCTTTGAACATTTTTCAAACATGGAATGCTACTTCACTATTTAATTTCATATGAATGATACTAGGAAACTGAATTTTAAAGTATGTTAACAACCAGCTACCTGAACTGGACCTCAATCTTTGGATCATCATGCCCAAGGTACATTGTCCAGTAATTCTACTCTTCAGGTTAGGAAATCTTATTTTGATTACTAATTTTCACTTCGTTAAACCTTTCAGATTGGGGCAAACAGCTCAGTCTTTACATTTTTCATTTGTTCATATTATTTTATGACGGTACTCTTTTTTCCCATGAATATTTGTGGTGGATGTTTGCTCAACGTTTATTATCTATCATATTATATGTAACTAAAGACAGCTAAGTTAGGGTTTCACTACGGATCTTCCAACTGCAGATGGAGACTGAGCTACGGTGGCTTAGTGATACCTCATGCGTAATGTCATTTCTCCATCTTTTTTTATAACTCTCAATCTGTCAAAGTGTTAAATCAGTCAAAAAACCATATAAATAGCATTTGTATTTCAATGTTTTTCTAGTTATACCCGCATAACATATAACACTATGTTTAAACAATTTAAAATACTAAATATACTAAATTCGTGAAATAAAATAATGGCCAAAACATTTTAAATGTCGCAAAGTATTATATTTCAACTGTCCATGAATATGTTAATAATTTGTGTTTTAAAGTTCTAAGAATTGTCTCTAAAAGATGCTATTGATAAACCAGAAATCATTTATTCCAAGGAAGATATATTTATCAGGAATATCCTTAAAGAAAAAATGCCTCGACTTAAGTCATCGACAAAAGAACACACGTGAAATACATGAAAGTTTTGAATATTTGACTGTAATATTATGCAAGTCAGTGATGTGTGATTTGTGAGTTTTTTGACGTGAGAATGAACTAAATAGCTGTTACCCAAAACGTTTCTCTTCGAAAATAATTTTTGGCTCAAATGTATATTTAAAAAAGTATGGATGACTACATGTAATTTCTCATCTGCATTTTAGAATGTTTTGCATCTTTTTTCTTTGTTTATTTTTCATATTTTAAAAACTTCGCGACAGCTTGTGTTAAGGCGGTGCTATTGTGTTTGAAATCGCTGTTTTCTTTGTAAATGGTATCAAAATAAATACAAGATTAAAAAAATTTTTTTTTATAGAATAATAAGGCTTCACACTCCTGGTTAAGCAGAAATCTGCGTTTAGAAGTACGATGTAGGGCATGGAAATATTAAAAATGGTGAACGAATTTGTTGAGATATATGTACATACTGTGGGAATATGTATATTCAAAGCATGATGATCTAACTCATAATACTAACAGCTTGATTTTAAATACAAAAAAGTAGACATAAAAGATACATCCTGAAATTAGATAACAACTGTCTGTGCAAAATAATTCTAATTGTAATTGAAGCAATATTTTAAATTATAAGATTAATTTGTGATTCTATTTTCTTTCAGTAATACACGCGACTTAACATCATTCTTAAGGGAAATCACTCTCATGGCTCAATTTTATGAATAAGTATGTTTTAATTGCTAAATATTTAATATTGCTAAATATTTAATTGCTAAACTTTATAAAAAAATTGACATGCCAAATATTAGAGTGCATGAACCACGCCAATATACGAATCATTTCAGACACTCACTGACACTTTAAATTCTAGGTTATGTTTTTCCTGCAGATAATTGTTTATTAATTACTTGACATTAATGTGGGATAAAGAAATTACATCTGCAAAAAATGTTGTCTCTGTGCAGTTTTGGATAAATTAATAGGTAATAATTCTTAGCACTCAGGTTATAAGAATTCAGTGCTGGCAATTTTACGTAAAATGTTAAAAATGTGCCCCTTTCCTGCATATTTTGCCTCCCTCAACAACGGCTTTGAATATCTATCACAACGCTAATAACCTTTATTTTGGCGTTACTAAACTTTTTGTAATCTATATAAATAAAAGGTATAATCACAAGGTAAAACAAACTACGATAATTATGACAATGAAGTGAAACTGAACACTAATTTCATTTACTCTAATTTTAGGGATCAGGAACATTACAATGAAAACGAATGGACAGAAATCGTTTCTACAGAATACTACATGCATTTGATCATCTCGATCCATTACTTGAAACATCAAATCTAATTTCTGGCAAAAAATTAATGATCATACATCATTTGAGGTAACGGTTGACCAAATGAATGATTCTGATATGAGTGTTATTTTTGCTCTTACTTTAGTGTAGAAAAATATTAATGGATACTGGACTTGAAACTATTGAAAATGTGGTGTAAAGAAAATTAAATAAAAAGCTCATACCATTTATCTGAGATACTTTGTCATACGATATAATTTGAATCAGAAATAATTTGTCAGAAAATATAATCAGAAATAATGTGTCATACGATATCTTCTGGATTGAAGGCTTGTCTTAATCAATACAAATTGCAGTTGTCACAACGGGCTCATTTTTCATTAAATAAAATGTTTATGTATTTAATCTTTTTCTCCTGCTGAAAGCGACAAAGAACCTTTACGATTGCTTTCACCATTAGTCGGAACTTCATTCACCACGAGTTCGGATAAAACGGTCCAAATGAATCTATGACTTGCTTATTATTGTTGGTGGGAGTCGAAAAATCCAGGAAAATTTATGATGCTGTTTGAATGGTGATGGTCTTGACCTAATTCAAATACATTCGTCTTCCTTCTATATTAAGCTATTAACAAAGCAATTATCAGTCTAGAAGTTTTCCTCTCATATATTAAAGATTTAGGAATGTATGCTACATATCAGAAATTTTTTACACCAAGCCTGAATCCATGTGTATTTGTTGAAAATACTTTGTTAGGATATGACATCGATTTAGAAGACATAATTTCACAGAATGGAAAACTAATCAATGCAGAACAATTCATGATGTTGTTTGAATGGTGATGGTCTTGACCTAATCCAAATATATTGGTCTTCCTTCTATACTGAGCTGTTAATAAAGCAATTATCAGTCTAGAAGTTTTCCTCTCACATATTAAAGATTTAGGAATGTATGCTACGTATCAGAATTTTTTTACACCAAGCCTGAATCCATGTGTATTTGTTGAAAATATTTTGTTAGGATATGACATCGATTTAGAAGACATAATTTCACAGAATGGAAAACTAATCAATGTAGAACAATTCATGATGTTGTTTGAATGGTAATGGTCTTGACCTAATTCAAATACATTGGTCTTCCTTCTATATTAAGCTGTTAATAAAGCAATTATCAGTCTAGAAGTTTTCCTCTCACATACTAAAGATTTAGGAATGTATGCTACATATCAATAATTTTTTACACCAAACCTGAATCCATGTGTATTTGTTGAAAATACTTTGTTAGGATATGACATCGATTTAGAAGACATAATTTCACAGAAAGGAAAACTTATCAATGCAGAACAATTCATGATGTTGTTTGAATGGTAATGGTCTTGACTTAATTCAAATACATTGGTCTTCTTTCTATACTGAGCTGTTAATAAAGCAATTATCAGTCTAGAAGTTTTCCTCTCACATACTAAAGATTTAGGAATGTATGCTACATATCAGTAATTTTTTACACCAAACCTGAATCCATGTGTATTTGTTGAAAATACTTTGTTAGGATATGACATCGATTTAGAAGACATAATTTCACAGAAAGGAAAACTTATCAATGCAGAACAATTCATGATGTTGTTTGAATGGTAATGGTCTTGACCTAATTCAAATACATTGGTCTTCCTTCTATATTAAGCTGTTAATAAAGCAATTATCAGTCTAGAAGTTTTCCTCTCACATACTAAAGATTTCGGAATGTATGCTACATATCAGTAATTTTTTACACCAAACCTGAATCCACGTGTATTTGTTGAAAATACTTTGTTTGGATATGACATCGATTTAGAAGACATAATTTCACAGAATGGAAAACTAATCAATGCAGAACAATTCATGATGTTGTTTGGATGGTAATGGTCTTGACCTAATTCAAATACATTGGTCTTCCTTCTATACTGAGCTGTTAATAAAGCAATTATCAGTCTAGAAGTTTTCCTCTCACATATTAAAGATTTAGGAATGTATGCTACATATCAGTAATTTTTTACACCAAACCTGAATCCACGTGTATTTGTTGAAAATACTTTGTTAGGATATGACATCGATTTAGAAGACATAATTTCACAGAATGGAAAACTAATCAATGCAGAACAATTCCATTAGTACAGGACAATGTTATAGACCAGTGGTTCCCAACCGGTGGTCCACGAGAGCCTCGGTAGTGGTCCGGCACCACATATAAAAAAGTTGCCAAATAAATGAGGATTTTAATAGCAATGTTCATTGAACTAGATGGGCCAACTATATCCGAAGACTATCAGGTGTTGAAGTAAAGTTTCTTAAAAGTTTAACATGATTATTTTATTATTAGAATATGATATGTTAGAATGTGAGTTCATTAATCCTGTATCCCTTTTTCTTGAGGGATATTCTATACTCCCATAACCCTACAGAAGGTCCCCCCCCCACCAGTTGGGGGGGGGGGGAAGGAGTGGTTCGCACATGGTTCAATTTCTGGCCTACTGGTCCGCAGACTTTTACTTCTTGGGAACTACTGTTACAGACGAATGCAGTGAGTTTATATTATCTTGAGGGAGGATCCAATGAACAATATTTATAACTTGTTTCTATATTTTCTAGATTATCACAAATCCACATCAAGAGCCACATATTTTGGCTTTTAAAAGATATGCGTATTTCTTCAAATCTGAAAGTAGGAACAGAACCTAAGAAAGAACTCGAAACATAATATTAGAACAAAAAGTTTTAACAGATCTTTTTGATTTTTTTCCCCCGAAGATAATTATTTTCTAAAATGAATATTGTACAGTTTTTATATAACTTTCAGTAAATTTTATGTGGAATTGCTATTGAAATTAAAAATGAAATAAAAACTGAACATTTTGAAATACTAGGAGGACAATGGATACTACTCCTCAAACGTTTGAATACGAGCCGAAACTGCACTAAAATTTTAAGTAGTTCTGGAAAAACCACTTTGGTTTTGAAGAAACTATTATAAAAAAATGATGCATTTTAAAATTAATGTTTGAGGACGCGGTGGCCCTGTTGCAAAGCCAGTGATCTGAGGGTTGCGGGTTTGATCCCCCACCATGTTCACTGATGGTGGCCGGTGCACGTAAAATCTGTCCTGGCTGCAATGTCCTCCAAGCTCTCAAATTTACCTCTGGAGGTGCGGGGTCAAGTGATCCGGTCTCATCACTTGAATCGGTTCTAAATTACGGGACTGGCTTGTAGGGCTCGTACTGGGATGTTGTACGGGCTTGTAGGGGGTAAGACTGGCCACTTATACGGTGCCCCCTTAAATGAATGGCCAGCAGTCTCGCCCTTTAATGAGAATAAATGGCGTCACAGCCAACCTTCTGGGCATTTGTAATAAATAAAAAATAATAATTTTTCAAGGAATGCTTATTCTGTTTTTATTCTTCGTTTTATATTTGAACGTAAAAATTTATATCTTAAATTTTAAAAAGATCTTTTAATAAATATTTATAATGTAATCTATATAAATAAAAGGTATAATCACAAGGTAAAACAAACTACGATAATTATGACAATGAAATGAAACTGAACACTAATTTCATTTCCTCTAATTTTAGGGATCAGGAACATTACAATGAAAACGAATGGACAGAAATCGTTTCTACAGAATACTACATGCATTTGATCATCTCGATCCATTACTTGAAACATCAAATCTAATTTCTGGCAAAAAATTAATGATCATACATCATTTGAGGTAATGGTTGACCAAATGAATGATTCTGATATGAGTGTTATTTTTGCTCTTACTTTAGTGTAGAAAAATATTAATGGATACTGGCTTTGAAACTATTGAAAAATTTGCCGTAAAGAAATTAAAAAAAAAAAAGCTCATACCATTTATCAGAGATACTTTTCATTAGAGCTAAGATACATTAGATTAAAATCGAAAGTGATTCATGAACTAAATCTGGATTTTTAAACTTTGATTTAATTAGTTCTTAACTGATGATGGTAAATTTGTCAAGGAGAATTATATGCATTAAGAACCATCCTTGGTAAAAACAGTGGAGATGTTAACTATTTAAACTTTTATTAAGATGTTTAAAAGTTCAATCCATTTAATTTTTTAACTTAATGTATAAAAAATGCTTCACAATGTACTTAATGTAATTAAATTTATCTGCTTTTACAAGAAAGTTATAACTCAACATAATAGAAGCATTTTTTTAAAAATTTAATACTTTTATTACCTTTTCTAGAAATATGATAACCTTCCCAATATATTTTGTTAAAACAAATATGCCATTTTAAAGAGCTTTTTCCTGATAATATTTGTGTTTGCAGTGTAAAGAGTGTCAAGTCCAAAATCGTAGTTTTTATAAAAACGAGATTGAAAATAAAACGGCTTTTGTAAAGTCAGTTTTTTTAAGTTTAATTCTTAATAATTTTTTTAAAGTAAATTTTTCTGATTTCATTTTTGTTCAGTAAAGAGTGTTAAATCCTTGATTGGGACATAACCCCTTTAACACTAACATGTTTGTGTTTTGTTTCCCATATCCGGAATGTTCCCTGATCAATAAAAATATTTAAGAGGGGAATTGGACTTAGCTTTCTGTACCCTGCAGTAGCCCATGATTTTTCAAACATGCCTGGTTTGACAACTCATTTTAGACCATTTTGGACTTAACACCCTTTGCACAGAAAACACAGATATGTCCTAAGAAATAATGTACTATTGCCCTGATATACACTGCCATCTATAATGAACGCTATTATTTCAGAATTTTTTTAGTATCGAAATACCAAGACATACCTAAAATTCAGTGTAAAATAATATTTTTTTTTGAATATTTTAGTTTCTTTGTGATTGTACAGTGTAATCGAAGAGATTTGTTTTGTCTTGAAACAAATGAACTAATACAGTACTATTATAATTTAGATATCTATACTTATATATAAAGAGAGAGCAATTTTGTACGTGGAGGGTAATCTCCAGAATCACTGTACCTATTTGAAAAATTCTTTCACTGTTTGAAAGGTACAGTATTCCAGATGGACATAGGCTATATATTATGTATATCTGATCAGTAGAAATAAAGTTAGGGGCTTAATCCTAACAATCTCCATTGTTACCGCTACTGTCCTCTACCGCTTTTTGTGCCGAAGTCTTCAACGATCCTTATCGTGGTGCTATCGCGGTGGGCTTATGTTCTGACGTTAGCGTTTCGAATCTAGCCGTTCTCCGGCACGCCTTTTTGTTTAAAATATTAACTTTAATTATTAACTAACGTAATATTGATTTAAGGTATTATTAAGGTTATTTTTAAGGTAAAAAAAGATTTACAATTTATTGGCTATCAACTGGAAATTTATTGGTATAATATTTTGTTCAACACGGACAAAGTCGGGACGGGCCGCTAGTTATTCATAAAGATGATATATAGTAAAAAAATAATACTGTATTTTAGCCTTTAATTTGCTGTTAAGGATAAATGTAGACTTGTTATAGATTTTCATGAGCGGAACTTTTATTTAAAGCAGTGTTTTGTGGAATAACTAGAAAATCAACCATGTCAACTAATTCAACTGCCGTAAAGAATGAAGTACGGAGATTTATTCTAATAAACTTCAAGTTTTGAGGAACATTTCAAAATACTGACAAAATATATCAGATTGACCTGTTCTATTGTTTTACACTCTTGATGAACATGAAGCTGAAGGGGAAGACTGGGGACTTATTGCTTTATTGTAGTACTTTTTATTGCATGTATTTTTACTTTGATCTTAAAAATATTTTGGGTTTGGAAGAGTCTTGGATTTTGTTACTTTATTTCAGTGTCAGCTTCTCACCTATTTCTTCACATTTTTGTTACAGTAAACATTTTTTCTTTAAGATATTTATTTGTACACTATTACTAGAGACTGCAACTTGTTCGGTACAACACATTTATATGTATGTTACCAAAGGTTTAACGCTATGGGATTTGAAATAGATTAGTTTTACCAATTTTACATCTTTTTTTTAGTTCGATAAGGAGATAAGGGATAAGGAAAAATATGAGTTTGCGCTAATTCCTGAATGGAGTTTTATCAGTAATGCAAGATCTCGTTAAATGCTGACACAGAAGACTATTACTAATAATAGACACCCACATACACTTAAGAAGGGTCTTACCAATTTCCTTTAACTATATATTTATTTATAATTATTCCATTACAACGGACACGCTGAAAACAATACACCGCGTCCGACCCCCGGTGGTTTAGTTCTCTCTCTCTCTAAAAAACAAAGATGGGAGCTACATGAGACATACAAAGCAGCGCCCTCTCGTGCTTGAATAAATATATTACAAATTCATCTCTGCGAACGGCCTACAATAACACGATCGGGGCGCACGGAGGAAATTTGCATATGACAGAGGCAAGACACCAATCACCGATGACAACACAGATCGGACAAAAGAAAACTTTTATTTGGATTACACATTTTCCACATGGTAGCCATCATCTTGATTTTGTTGGCCGTTCGCAGAACTGTTTTTTGTGCATGCATAACGCGTCCGTTTTCTTGTGATACACGTGCCGTTCCAACGCTCTCTAGGGTTTTCGCAGGCGCTGAGCATTTTGCGATGGGAAAAAGTGGGCGTTGCCATTCGAAAATTTCGAGTTTCTATACCTATAACCGTAACCGTAAGCGCCACTTTGTTGCCGTTCACAAAATCCTGAGCTCATAAATCTGAATAACTATATCTGAAATCTCATCTTGATCGGTTGAACGGAACGGCCCCTAGAGGTCCATATATCGGAAAAGTTTTTTTATGACCACCCTGTACTTTTCTAATTCATTTCTGTATCACTGCTATGACTATGGATGATCATGAAAACGTGATACTTAGAACGTTTTTAAACCTTTTCAAAAAGTCCCTTTTATTTTATGTTGGATTTTACCATAATAACGAGGCATAACGTTAATTCATATCTTCAGAGAATAATTATAGTGATAGATGGGGGACAATTCTCACACTTAAGTGGTTATTGCAATGTATTACAGGTTTAAGGTTAACCCCGAACAGTTAAAAGAACCATTTTTGCTCTAGAATGCTGATTTGATGATGAATTGGGCAGCAAAGGATTATGATGAACGGAGGAGTAGGAGGATGATGAATTCTGAGTTCCACTGATGCATTCGTAAATATGTTCCATCGAAATCAGACAGGGTCGTAAGCAGTGTGGCGAGAGAGGTGATCTAAGGAATAATCCTCATTCCGGAAATTCGGGTTCCTTGTAAATTACTACCGGTGCTGGATTGGCACCGAATCAGAAATTGTAGAACCGAGTACTTGAGAACTGAATTCCCAGATCCTCGGGGAAATTAATTGGAACCGAAATCCCGGTTCCAGTGGTTGTTGAACCGGGTATTCGAAAGTCGTAAATCTTAGGTTTAAAAACCAACATTTCAATGCGATAAACAGCTTTACTATACCTCACAATTTATCACTATCTAGATCTTTGTTTTGAAGCCCGGTGGCGTAGTGGTTAAAAGCGTCAAATTGCCCTCCCACAGGTCCAGCGTTCGAACCTGCGACTGAGCAAGGTCGACTCAGCCTTTCATCCCTTAAGTGGGTCGATAAAATGAGGGCCAAGCATGCTTGGGAACTCTGGGGGTCCCACGTCAGGTTGACCACCTGACTAAGACATACGCTGTACGGCACCCAAGCTCACGGTCAAGAAAGCGGAGATGGGTACCGCCGGCCCTGGTCCACATCGGACTGTTGCGCCGTGAGTTAGATCCTTGTCATAACCTTATCCACATTATTAACTACTAGAACCTACTCAACCACATCAGAAGTCAATCCCCTCCTACTGTCAAAAGATATGCCTTCCAGTGGCATTTGATTTTATTGATTTATTCCATATAAAATTTTCAAGAGAGAGTTTATTGTAATTATAAACAAAAAAAATAAATTTTTTCAATATTATTTAAATTTATGCATTCTAGTCTCCGACGAATTTCTAATAATGTGGTACGTTGAAAATGAACACATAAAACCGCCACAGAGAGAAAAAAAAATCAAGCCTGTATTCAGTAGTTTTGGGTTAGAATCCATTTCCTGTGGGTTGCGGTGGAAAATATATCATTAGACTGTTTAACGTGTTTACAAACTCGATCCGAACCGAGTTAAATATCCGGTTCGTGGGTTGAAGAAATTTCCCCGTTTCCTGGCTCATCCCAAGGATGAATATCTTTGAAAGGGTTCAAAGATTTACTTATCAACGAAATGGAGTGTCGCATGTGTTATAGTAAATGTAAGTGCATTTTTACCGCCCCAAGTATCAAGTGAACAGAGCTTTTTACTGATTCAGGCCAAATTTCCACGAAAATACTTTCTCGCCTATTTTGAAAAAAGCCCGGATAAATCATGTTTTTTACCCATATACTTCCAAAAAAACTTAAATTAAGAGAAATTAAAAAGAAATGTACTTTTTACTTACTTAATAAACAGACTCTTTACATTATAAATAAATATAGGGGATGGTGAACATTACAAAACGATTTTTGAAAATTTCCCCTCAGAGATATGCAATTTTGCATATATATTCATTAAAGTATTACTTTATTAAACGCCTTATAAAATTTTCTAAATATTTTTTAAAAAATTTATATTTAAAAAATTGAAATAATTTTTTTTATTTTAATTGAAATTAAATTTTTTTTCTTTGCGATCCAGTTTTTAACTTTACTCCTTAATTTTGCTTTTATATTGCTGATAAACACATTTTGAACAGAGTTATTTATTACTTTGTGCTTCCGTTGAATAGTTAATTTTTAGGAAATATTTTTATGCTTGTACTCTGAATTTTCGGGAAATTTTTGTACTTTTCTACACTTAAGTAAAACTTTGATAATCTGAATGATATCGAAATCTAAAATGGATACATAACTTTATTTTGATGTATAACATGAGCTTTTATCACATATTTTATAAAATTTCGTAAAAAATTATGACGCAAGGAGCATTTGAAAGATTTTCAAATCTGGAAATTACTGATTTGGGGAAAAATACATTTAAAGGATGTTTTTTCACTTACTATTAATACTTTCTTTTCTAAAGCCACCAAGTTTTCATCATACTTTTCACTTCATATTTTAAATGCATTTTATTCCAATATTTACATATTTTATAAATTTTAAAACATTCTAATTTTTGTCTGATTTTTGGTAATCTGAAAGTCCACCATCCGCTTAATATTTATGACAAATATTTTGTAGTTCAGGCCTTATTCCAACCAGGGTAATACCCGGGTACCCGATTCTGGGAAAACTTGAGAACCGAAACCCGTTTCTGAATTTTTAGTCCGGCTCTGCAGTCTCTACATCGAATTCCAGAATCTTATTAATTCAGTCACTAATTGGCCATTACATTGAACAGGAATATTAAATCTTAGTTTCAATAGTTGCAACAAAGCTTCAAAGACAACAGTTCCATAAAAGTCTTACTAATGAAGTAGAAGTTATCAAGATTAGTCTTAGAATATATTATTGAAACAAATATTTGTGTCACACATACAGATTAAATGAGACAATCTCTTAAATAAGTTTTCCTAAATAATTAAGTTTCTTATAAAACCAAAATTCTCCTATTTTGTTTTGTTTTTCAAATTTTATCTATATTTACATTTGATTGCCCATATATTTACCTTTGAACAATAAATTTTGCTTTCTCTGTAATCAAAAAATATCCTATAAAACAATATTTTTCACAAGTTTTATAGTTAAGAGGAAAATGAGTATCCGAACTTCCAATCATTAAATTTTACACTGTCATAGATACTTAAATGAACAATATATTAAATGGACACCAAAAATTTTATTCAATATCAGAGTATTAATATATTTTATTTAATAAAAATTCAAAAACTATCATTGTTCGTTACAATACTTTCCTAAATAAGAAGTAAAAAAACTTATTCTGTTATAAATTTTATTTAAAAAGGTCGTTATGGCTCTTCTCTCGTGGATATGTCTTCCATAAAAGGAAAAGGGACTTAAACATCGCAATAATAAATTAACGAGACTTCGAAAGATAAGAAGTTTCTGCCGAACTTCGATGCAAATTACCTTTCTTTAGGGCGCAAATTAAAACAAATCTTTAAGCTATAAATATTGCTCCTTTCGCGTAGTTATTTTTTAGAAACTAGTTTTAGTACATTTATATTTTTGATGGATTATTAAACTATACTCATAATAGTCTTCTGTATAAAATTTTTCGACTAAATTTAATTGAAATAACTCTTTGTAAAATATGACAAAATATCTTATGAATTTGGAATATCTTATTCATACTATATTTTATGTTTCCCTAATCTCTACATGCGAGACACCCCCATTTTATTTTGAACTTTAAATAAAGGGTAGAAATAATTATAACTTTTCTTCAATTTTGATTTAATTTAGAGTGCTTTACTATTCCTTTCATTTGAAAACTTTAATTTACATATTGGATATATTTCCTCAGGGAATAAAGATAAATTAAAGAAGACTTTTAATCTATATATATAAAATAGTTCTGTGATTGACTAACTGACTGACCGACTTACAGATAACGCACAAATCAAACCGCTGGATCTAAAGCGCTGAAATTTTGCATGTCGATTCTTCTTATAGAGTAGGGGTGCACTAAGACAGATTTTTGAAAAATTCTCATTAGATTTTTTAAAATTAAATTTTTAATCTGTTTTTATAACTTTTTTAAATTTGCATTTAAAATAAAAATTTGAGGGTTATAAAATTTATATCACGAGAAAGATCGAAAAATTCATTTAAAATGAAATTTTTTTCGAATCTTTACCTCCATTTTCTGATTTTTGGTGAATTTTTAAAGATTAATTTTTAGAATTTAATTTATGAAATGCTTATCACGTGGTTTCTTTTCTTTTTATCCAACCAATCCAGCATGTTTAGTACTGGTTTTCCTACTGTAATTTGTAAAAATATCCATTTCCTGAATCAAAAATGCCTGCATATGTATATTTTTACAAAAATATGTACTCTGTTAAAGACTCTTGAAATTTTGTTAACAAGATGCATCAGAAATATTTATCTCTGAAAAACTGAATCCGTGCAAATGCCATAAGAGAGAATTTTCCTATAGATCACTGATGAGCTTTCTCAGAAAATGTTTATGCTGAATGTTTTTGTAATTTAAATTCTTAATTAACTTGATTAAACCATAACCACTTGATAATTTGAGTACACGAAATGTTACTTTATAAACCTCAGTTAATTACAAACTATGTTTTTTTTACCGTTGTCTTTTTTATCCTATTACTTGGAATTTCGTGTTTTTCGAATTAGTTTTATTTCAGTCTTTATGTACTGGCCATAGATTTACATTATTTTCTTGTTTTTTTATCTATAGAAAATTGTAGCTATGCTAGCGCATTCATGGTAAAAAATAATATGAAGGTTGATATTATTAGATGAATATTTTGATATATTTTCCTACTGTAAGACATTTTTCTAAAGAACTACCATAACAGCATGTGTATATACTACACAATCACTATATGTATGAAACAATGGTTGGCATTTCGGGTGAAAGTGATTAGGTCATGTATTGCTAGATGATTGCAAATAAAGGTAGAATTAAGATGAAGAAATAAGAAAGGTAGAAGTAGAGATGAAATATATTTGCTCCAGCTTTTTATTCTAAAAAGTAATAAAAATAGTGCACAACCACGCATCAGAAAACAATTAATCATCTGATACTGAAAACAGGAACACGCAACTTAAAATTTCCGGTTAACGATATTTTACGATAAGCAATATGAAGAAAAACCCTGTGGAAAGCACAAACAGGAACATATAACTTCCCATATATTTTAGTCTGTTTTCCCTATTTATATCAAAGATTTTTGATGATCTTCGCATCTGTGAACTGTTCATACGGACAGTACAGGCCTGTTCACATAGGAGTCCGGTAGTGGAAGCTTAAAAGGAAAGATGGCGCGTAAATAAACCAATCATAGGCGTTAAAAATCTCGTTGCCAATCGTTTGGAGGTTTGTCATTGGTTAAATATATTTCAATACTTTAACGCTTCCGCTACCGGACTCCTGTGTGAACAGGCCCTTACACCTAATGCTCTTTTGCCTGACCATGAACTATTAATTCATTCGAAATATGTTGCCATCCCTTTAATTGAATCGGTCATTTTTGAAAAGGAGTCATCTCCACTTTTCAAAAGCTCATCTCCAAATTTCTTCACCTTTTCTGCCCCCCCCCCCCAAGTTAAAAAAAATATTAACAAATGATATTTTTGCATCAGAATTGATGCCTTATAAACATAATAAATACTAAACTGAGTCTAACTAATAATGCAAGAAGGCGAGTTATAGTTTTTTGCTTCTCATGAAAAATTTTTAAAAATGGAGATGACTCCTTTTCAAAATGATCGATTCAATTATACTGTGGCTTGAAAGAAGTTGTCTGTTGCTGTTTGAGTTTTTCGTGAGTTTCCTTTGATATTGATTATTGTAAAAAACCTGATACGCCTTGAAATGCACACAAGAATAGCTGATGACAAATATGCATGTATGCTGTATCACTTTCTTAGCAGTATCAAGAAGAAAACAAAGAGATAAACTTTCCTTCTATACTCTAAACCAGGGGTTCTCAACCTTTCAGGCTCTGTTCTCCCCCCCCCCCCCCTTTGAACACTGATGTGAGGTCACGCCTCACATCAGTGTTCAAAGGAATTGTGGTTGAGGAATACCCCCCCTCAACCACCACCATATGTGGTCAATATAAGTAGTACAATCGGAATTTGAAACTGAAGATGGATATTAAATGAGAATAAGAATAGATAATTTCATACACAGAATTTAATATTAATACACATATCTTAATTTGGAATGTATTATTATTAGAACAGATGAAATCAAAGAATTAAATACAGATCAAATATATTTAAGGTAATCAAGGATCTATGTGAGGTTGGCATGTAATACCAGTCACTTTCACAACATTAATGAGAGGGCTGGCACTGATTGTCCTTGACAAGTTTTTGAATATTAGGTTGTAACTGTGACGAAGCACACCTCAGGTCACTTTTAACGTCCAATTTTGTTCGATAATTTGACTTTATGTATGCTAATGCAGAAAATCCAGATTCAGAGATATGTGGATGAAAACTGCACTAACAACCTCAAAACTTCCAAAGCTGAGGGAAAAACCGTTCTCAAGCTCTTGCAGTGTTGCCAGACGTACGACAATTATCGTGTTCGTGTTCGTATGTCAAAAATACGTTACGGTTGCATTATGACCGCAAAATTGAGTACAGTAAACTGCAGTTAATTTTACTTTTTATTTTATTTTTCTTTTAAACTCAGACCTCCCTTGAAATTCTTCTACGCCCCCCAGGTTGAGAACCGCTGCTCTAAACTATATTACTATACTTACTTGCATTGTGTTACTGTCTTGTTGTATTAAAAGAAATTCCACAGTATTATTTTTTTGTGTTAATAAGCGATAACATTCCTCCTTTTGAAGCCAAATTAGAAAAAAAAAATATTAAATCGATCAAAAATTTTTAAAACATAATTGCATGCAATAGTTTATAACTCTCGTATATCACATGTTATATCAAGATACAGAAGTGCTAGGAGTAGAGAGAAAATAGAAACTATTTGGTGCGTTTAGTAGTTTATCCTCCCCTTGCACGGAAAATTTAAAGAATGGTTTTTTTAATGTTCTGTTGTGCGTATCGTTAATAAAAATGCATCTTTGACTGTCCTTGATAGATGCTTAAAAACTTTGTCAGCAACTTGGATGTCGCTACCGACTTTGATTTAATTTGCTTGACTTCCATTTTCCCCTCTATGCAGGAAAAATACCCATTAACAAAAATATAATACTTATTGTGAGATTTTATTTAATATACACCAAATACTTTGGCTAAATTAAG
Source organism: Dolomedes plantarius (assembly GCA_907164885.2). Taxonomy (NCBI): domain Eukaryota; kingdom Metazoa; phylum Arthropoda; class Arachnida; order Araneae; family Dolomedidae; genus Dolomedes; species Dolomedes plantarius. Next base: position 185,435,234 of record OU015492.1, on the reverse strand, counting down.
CAGAACAGGTCAAAGACGTGTGCAAATGGTAAATATAAGTGAGTAAATAGAAAACCTTAATTCAAATTTTTGATGATAATGCCAAAAGAGGACAATAACTAGAGCTCGAGATTCTTTATTATGGTAAATGGAAGCATGAATAATTCATAAAAAGAATTTATTTTTTAATGTACTTCACAAATGAAAAAAAAAATTTACATCATCTTAATTAATTCTGGCAAATCCCTTTTTAAATAATTTTAAAAACCAGCTTGTACTAAGTGAATTTTATAGAAGGTATAAAGAATCTACATGGGAGGAAATAAAGAGAGATTTCTTTCTGATTGCATAATTTAATTGCATAGGGATCGGAATTTATTGCTTTCCTATAATACATAAATGTCAAATATCTTCATTGTCTTGTAAAAAAAACATCTTTACAACTTCTTTTGGCGAGGGGATTTTTACCTTTGTTCCTCCAATAAATGTCGCCGAAGTTTACCATAACGTACTCTATAAGCATATTTAATTTTAATAATTAATTGTTAAAAAAACAGGCTTGTTAATCTCCAGTCTGGAGTTTTTTTTAAGGAAGGAAAAACACACGAGTTAATTTTTGTCTACGAATTAATTGGAGGGTTTATAATAAATTTCAATACACTACGACGTTCTTTTATGATCTGAAAGACATTCGTGTACAGCATAAGAAGATGAAATTACAGTATTCTTTGCTATTTTAATATTTGCCCTGTAACAGACTAAAAGTAAATTTACATAAAAATTAGTCACTGAAATAAATTTGTTTCGTTTCGAGGAAAATTTTTACTTTGCTTGTCTCCTAAATTTAAATTTTGATTTTCAATTCATATAAATGTATTATTATTGCTTTCTTATTCTGGATATAAATTTGTTTTTTGGGCATGCTTCCAGATATTTAAAAATATATAAACCATAAATCTAGAAACATAAAATACCAAATGCGTTGTTTTATTGTCGCACACTGTAACCAATTCGTTTATGTTTGTTCAACCAGTTGAATGTATTTAGATATTAAATCATGAACAGCAACTTTTAGTCATATCGAACAAGTATGGAGAAATCTGCGTACGGCATGTATTTTATGAGAATAAAAGGATAAATATAAACTCTTATAATTTATGTAAAGTAGAAACATTGCCCAACATTTCAAGAGACGGCTGTGATACGAAAATGATACTGAGATTAACAAGATGTTCGTCTATCTGTTTATTGGAATTATCGATCTCAGAGACGTGGGTCGAAAATTCTAGAGAACATGCAATCGACTGAAAAACCTTTGGCCGCCTATGGTCCGCAGTGGTAGAGTTTTCTCTCTTAACTAGTTTGAAAAATTCTTTTGAATGATGTATACTTATCTAAAGCATATATAAACTAATGATCTATAAAATGTTTACAAGCATAGAAAGTTAAAGTAAGAGTATTGGAAAAGTGTTAGTATTGCTTAACCATACAGAAAAAAACTTTGGCGATCAATGTTAAATTTTTAAAGAATAGTTGCTAAATCCTGCATGCATTGTGATTGTTCAGTTTCTTGAACGTGTAGTAAAATTTAAATGAAAAGTAATAACAAAAAAGTTTTAGTATTAACAAAGAAGTTTGATGAAATTGAACTGGCTAGAATTGAACTGGTAAGGGGGATTGCAATTTGCCAGTCAGCATTTTGCCATTTCAGCTAAATTTGCTTTATTTTCTTCTGCTGTATCTCTATATATAAAACAGTTCCGTGATTGACAGATAACACAGAGACCAAACCGCTGGACCTAAAGGGCTGAAAATTTTGCATGGCGATTCTTCTTATAGTGTAGGGGTGCACTACAAAAGATTTTTGAAAAATTTTTCTTAGATTTTTAAAATTAATTTTTTAAGCTGTTTTTGTAAGTTTTCATTTAAAATAATAATCTGAGGGTTATAAAATTTATATCACAAGAAAGATCATAAAAATTCTTTTAAAATGAAATCTTTTTCGAATTTTTACCTCCATTTTCTGATGTTTGGTGAATTTTTAAAAATTAATTTTTAGAATTTAATTTATTAAATGCTGATCACGAGATTTTTTTCTTTTTGTGATACTTTAAATTAATTTTGTATCACGTTCATAACAACAAAATAAATTGACAAAAATAATATTAAAATACCGCAAAATATGAAATTTAAACATTAGACTAATTCAGATGGAAGTTTTTAAGAATTTAATTAAAATTAATTAAGAATTTAATTTGCTAAAAAGTAATTTCCTTAATTTTCATTGTAATTATCCTAAAATGTACTCCGTAGTAAATCATGGGTATTTAGATAGTATTTAATAAAATAAGATATTTCATAGTTGAAAAATTGAACTTAAGTTGTTTAGTAATTGACCTTTCATCCCTTCATTAATGACAACATGATGATTCTCAAAAAGAGAGGAAAAAATGAAAAAAATCTCACAATCTTATAGAAAAAAGAGCTATTATGAGATATCTCTAATATGAAGCCTACGCATTAAGCTCCTTTTAATAAAAATACTTTTTGTCGTTAAATTTATTTCAATCGCAAGATTTTGTCGCATTTCTCCAAAAATACGTTATTTGTAAACAAATTTATTTAGTACTCGGTGACTTCAAAACAACTTTTCTTTCTACAACAAAGGAAGTGAGAGATTTATATTAATTCATTGAAGCGTATATGATTAATTTCGTATTGATTGGTTAGCACTATTTATCCGAGATAAAAGCTTATCCACCAAACGGCTGTGAAAACAACCAATAATGGTGTTCCTATTAATCATTACATTTACTGATCTTTTTTTTCTTCTAATGTCCTCATAGCTATATCGTTTTCAGTCAAATGAATTTTATATTAAGACACCTTTTATTGTTTTTGAAGTTATTTTTCTAAGCTGCAATAGTTTAAGCTCACCAAGTAGTGACGTCAACAAAGCGAAGGGGGGGGGGGGGAAGGGCTGCGCAAAGAGTAAAACCCCCTGAAAATTCACTTCTTTGATATGTTTATCAGTGTATGAAGTCCTAACTGACTTATGCAAAACAGAATTTTTTTTTTCTGTCTAGAGGATTTACACAATGTATATTAAAATCAGTGTGTGTAGGTTGAAGTCATTTGAAATCAACGCGTAGAAAAATATTGTAGCAAAATATGGAGAATTTGAAAAATTACAGAAATTTTACGATGTTTCTACTTTATATATATTATAAGCATATTAAATAGCTTTCTGCACTGCCTATAAATATATCTGGATTTTGACTGATAGCCGCAGTTCTATCCAACACCTTCAGAACTGGCCTCATATTGGTGATAGAACTTCGATCTCTGTTCTGACTTTATTGCAAGAGCTCTCAATATACCATGATATCCATTTGTAGTAGATCCCATCGCATATTGGTCTCAGCGGCAACGAGGCGGCTGATGTCTTGGCTAAGGAGGAAACTACAATGGATTTGACCTCTAACTCTTTTGGTGATCTGCTCAAGAGTTAAATCTGCCATCGCCCTATCATGGCGATCTCCTCCAGCACATGCCTGGTATTGTGGCAGACAGCCGGGAGGAGCTATGGCTTTTGTGGGCAATCGTGTTCAGCAGACTGTTTTGTCAAGACTCCTAGTGGTCATCTGAGGTGCCTTAAATTTGATCAAGGCAATAAGATCTTCCCCATTTCTGGAAAATGTAACATTAATCATTCCCCTCTAACCATCTTTTTTCTTGCTTGGGGCTTGAAAAGGAGGATTTGACGCAGAGGCCCCTCCTTGTCTAAGATTTTTTAAAATGCTTTTGGTCTCATGGATCTGGTGTAGCCTATTGGCTAGATCAGATAGGATTAGTAACAAAAACAACAACAACAGCATATTAAATACACCTTTTTTTGAATTTCAGCGAGTGGCCTATTTTTCTGTGCCGAAGAATACCGTCTATAGTAGTGCTGTACGCCTAGCTACCGTCATACTTCAAAAATGAGTAGAGAATGTGTCGCCGTGTGCGTAACTTGAGAGCCATGTGCATTTTATCTTTAACCCTTTTGTATATTTTATAAATCTAAATAATCAAGATTCATGAACTAGTTTTCATATGTTTGACATCAGAAGCAACACTTTTTATATAAGTTAAATTACATAAATTATTATATATAAGTTATTTTATAAGTTATTATACATATTACATACACATATTACATTGGTTATACATATAAGTATCAAGACATTTACTGAGTTATGTTTAAATATTTTTCTTACGTATGAATAAGAGCCTAATCTTTGAAAGGCCCTCTATTTTTAGAAACGCCAAGAGTGCACTTGCTACACCTATAAGGTAATCCAACTGTAATTACCATGTTGAATGAGTTAGAATATTTTATATGGAGAAAGGAAAATATTTTTTATTTAAAATATATTTTATAAAGTTTATATGTTGAATTCATATTTCTTTTTAAAATTTAGTCTTTAGCACCTTCAAAAATTTATAACTAAATTTCTTATTAACGAAATGTAAATTTGCATACACATTCTAATATTGACAATTCTAATTTATATGAAACTTGGATTTTGGTTTTAGGGTTTTAAGCACCAGTTTTTTGTTTTAAGTACCAGACAAAATAAAATAAATTTTACATAATTTTGAACATTTAATAAAAACCCAAGATTCTAGAAATTTATGTTCCGAATAATATTTTATTTGATCGATAAAGTATGATAAATAATGTTTACTTCGTAATCCTTGTTAGCAAATGGGAATTCAAAAGCATAGGTTAAACTTTACCATGCAAAGCAAATTCTATCATTAATATTCTATCATAAATATACAAAGCAAATTCTATCATTTTTTTTTTAATCTTAGGGTTTTATGACAAAAAGGAATATGTTACATATGATTCAAAATTTGTTTCATTTTAACGTTAATGCTTCTCGTTTTCTGTGTTTAACCATCGCATTTTAGACTGCAATTTCCTCTGTTATATTTTTTTTGCTCTAGTTTTTTCTTTAAAAGAAAATAAACAACTTACGAAAGATGCTTTGTTCCCTAGCAGTCCGTCTCAAAAGGATTTATGACCGTTTACCTTGACCGATATTTATCTAGGTATGAACTTGGATTTTTTAACCCGGCTAAAGTACTTTGCTTCCCTTTCTCTAATTGAAAACAAAACAAAAACATAAGCACTATTTTGGAGATAGTGCATGAATTTTAATACTAGATATTTAAGGAAATCAAAAACTACAATATTTAAAACTTATAGAATCATAACACTTATATATAATAATGCTGTTATATCACTTTAAAAAATCGTTTCATTGTTGAGTGTGAAGAAAAAAGCTAGTCTAGCGAAAAACAATAATTAAAGAGTGAATAAAATTGTAAATCACGTTTTACAAATTTATCTGGTAAAGTCAAAAAAGGAAAAATTAGGGATAAACTTATTTGTCTTTATGAATACATTTAAATACTTAAATTAACAAAAAAATTTCTTAAAATAAATATTTATCATTGAATTACCAACGCGTTCTAAATTCAGACACACTAATAAGATAGTCATATCTTTGTTCCTGTACAAAATTAATGTACCTTTTACTTAAATTTCTCTTTTCTGCGTATTAATTTTCACTTACAAAACAAATAAAACTGTAAAACTTTCTTTGAGATTACATTTCTTTCAGATATATACTTACATGTTTACAAAAACAATTTCACATAATCATTGTTGTACCTTTGCATGACATTAAGTATACGTTTGAAAGTATATTTATGTGACGTTTCATTTGATAATGATATATCTAAAGGAAATCAAGATTTGGTTGACATGTTGGATATTTATTTACTCTTTACATCATACGGAGTTTTTTTTATACCCGTGCTTGCTTACACATGATTTCACAGTCTCGTAGACACCCAAATAGGGCCAATTTGTTCAAGGAAATACGTGATAAAACTTAATTGCATTTGGAAGTTGTTTTTCTACAACTTATCTTACAATCTAACAAAATTATTATCTCTTGACCTCTTGTTTTTTGATTTGACAAGTATTACAGGTAGTATTGCAAGATGAAAGTTGCTTCATGAATTAGTGATTAATCTTTTATATTTGAGAATGACAGATGAAGAGAATTTTTTGAAAGATGTCTTTTTCCGGTCAATCAGCAAAGTTGTGAAAGTTTAGCTTACTTCAACTGATTTTCCGATGAATTGAAGATTAAACAAGTCTTTAAAGGGACTTTAATGTAGTAAAAGTTTGTTTTAAAGAAAACTAGTTTTTAACTCTTAATGCAGAATACCTACCTGTTTACAGAGAAAATGTAATGATAGAAAAAAAAACTTCATGCATCATTTTTAGGTACGAAGTATTTACTGATTTTAAATGTTATTTTTGTTTTTCATACGCATGAAAGTATTTTAAAAGGGCAATATTTAATGCACTCTAGTAGTAAAGCTAAAATAATACGATCATAACATTTATTGATCAAGATTTTCTTGAGTTAACTTAAGAAATATTACATAAATTTCAGACTACATAAAATTTACTTTTAAGTAGATTGATCAGAATATTTTATCAATGCAGTTTTTAAAATACAAAAATTACAATTTTACAGAGTGATAACTAATTCTCATAGCTCTAATTATTTATTTTCTCACATTTTAGAAAAAAAATCTAATTTGTGGCATATATATGAATGCATCAAATATGTATGAAGTTTAGCTAGCAGCCCTTAATTCAATCTACATTTAAATTATTAGGTACAATTAGAGGCAAGAGTAAAAAAAAATCTAAAATACTATCTAAAGTTTTAAAAATATGGAGAGAAATCACAAATTAATAATTTCTTAGGTTGAAATGGTATAGAAATTAAAAATAGGAATTTTATCAATCTTTTTCTTACAATGGTAAGCATGATCAAACGCAATTTATACCAAAAGAGAGAATAGGATTTGCTTAAAAACTTTCATAGTTCTGAAGAACCACCATGAATATATTTAAAAAAAGTACTTATCTGTAATATCTTTTCATAATTTTTTTTTCATTTCTACTTTAAAAGTAGTATATTTGCAGTAGATGTAACATAAACTTTTATGGTGTTAAATATTTTCTTATTAATGACTGATAATGGCCCCTTACCTCTTATACTAAAAAAAATTACAACAGAAAGTAAAAAAAAAATTAACTGAAATAGTGAAAATTATACTCTGAATACTTGTTAAGTTGAATATGAAGAAAAATCATTTATAGACATTTTACTGTTTAAGTAGAAAAATAGAGTTATAAAATGTTTTATTAAAATCTAAATAGTTTTAAAAATTGTCAGGGGTTAACCATATAGAGATATTAAATTTGGGCTTTTTTTATGACATATTTCAAAGACATTTTACTGGAGAAAAATTGTAAAAACAACCTGTTTCATTCTAAAGCACGTACATATAGAAAGTTCAATTAATTCTTAAAGAGAACTAAACTACTGTTTAGGACATTTTGTTATTTAAATATATCTTCATGAGTATTTTTAGAATCTCAAGAAAGAGTACCGGAAGCGCAGTTACTCACCCAACAAACACAAAGTCATCGGGCCGGGGTCGGAAGGTTCCGGCCAGCCGATTTCACCACTGCCGGGCCGGCGCATTAGGTCAGTATCGTTTCCGTCACGGCTGTGTCCTCTCGCCCGCGACTACCCCGTCGACTTCTGGGCCGCTTCCGGTAGGAATCGAGCCATCGTTCATCCGACTGCGAACCGTTAGGCAGCCGCGATTAAGCCATCGATGCGGACAGATAGCCGGAGCGTAACCGGAGGTTGACGGGCCGGTTACGGGAGCAATAATTGGTGTCGACATACCGTCATCTACCCATCTCGTAAACAGCAATGTGCCGTAGGTCCGGGTATCATGCCAGCATTCTACCAGAATCGGACCGCCGGCAGTTTTTCAAAGTTTTTCGTAGGACCCTTTCGTTTATATGCTTATTTATTTCATTGACGATTAACCTCTGATATCAACCCTTTCACTTTTTTTATTATTATTTTTTTGCCTTCATATTTCTAGTATTCAGTTTTGCCTTATGTATTTTTAGGTATTGCCAAATACTGATCTTTGTTATTACCTAAAAATTTGCATATGAATCATTAGTTTACTTGTTAGAACAAAACCTCATTTCGTATTAAGATACATTTACCCAAATTTGAAATTTAAGATAACATTAATACCAACCATTAAAGCTAAATCATCTTTCCATTCGATCTAAGGTTCCAGTTTGTTTTTTTTTAATTTAGAATGAGATTATAGTATGTAAAACAGTACTACTTTAATAATTAACCCAAAAAATTTGTACTTCCCCAGTATAAAATTTATTAACATAATTTGATATATTTATCTTTCAAACCTGAGTAATGTGTAGTGTGTATGATGAAACCCATCTTTGTGAGCTTGTGAAAACTTGCTCAGAATTTATTTAAATTATTTTTTGGTGTAGAGTTAATAAATGCAGACACACATGTTTTTAAATACAGAAAAGAGCTGGTTTAAAGTAAAAATAGTTTATTTAGAAAGTACATAGCACATTTACACAATTTTTTTCTATATTTTCTACAAAACAGGATCCTTTTGCTGTACCTCTGGCTCCATCTTTACAGCATCTAGGGAAAAAAAAGAAAGAGAAAATCAGTTCATAAATTTATGTGAAAGGAAAATGACTCCCATCCCCAGATATAATTTATGAATCAAAAGAATTTATTTAAATTATTTTTTGATGTAGAGTTAGTAAATGCTCTGCAGATAAGAAAATTATTTTTTGCATAGTTTTGTACATTAAAGGGTAATTTATTGTTGTAAAAATAGTTGATTGTTGAAAGTAGTTGAAAAAATTCATTGTTGATAAAGTAGAATTAAATAAATCCAATTAGGAAATATAAATTCTGAGACAGGGGTTTAAAAAAACTTGATATAAAACAGCACCCAACACATGAGTGCAGTTTTAAATCTGTTGTCATTTTATTGATAACTACTTCCAAGAAGTAAATTCCTACCACATTTTTTTTTGTAAAACCAATTACATACTGTGAAAACTACATCATGTAAAAAATATTTACTTGATTAAATAAATATACTAATAGAAAATAGTTATAAAATATTTGTAAAGAGTATTCCCCTTTTCACTAAATTTCTCTCTGTACAGTAGAAAATCCAACCATGTCGATTAATTTGTTATTATATATATAAATAAAATAGGGTAGATTGCCTTGATAAGAGTACAATAATCAGTTTTTAATGTTGAGCATAATTTCAGCTCAACATTGAAAGCTGAATCAGAGACTTGTCTAGAATGACACCAAAATTTCCTCTTCACTATTGACAATAATGCTGTTGAAAGTAGAGAAACACAAGAATAAAGATTGAATGCTAAGTAAAACATTAGCATACAAAATCTTAAAACTTCTAAATTTGATTACAACATGCCATACAGAGCATTAATACAGATGCTGGGTCAGATTTAGAAATTAAAGATTTTATATAGTATTCAATCTTCATTCTTGTGTTTCTTTACTTTCAATGTGAGAGTGATTCTCGATAGTGAAGAGAAAATTTTGTTGTCATTCTAAACAAGTCTCTCAGTCAGCTTTCAATTATTGTACTCTATCAAGGCATTCTAATCTATTTTATTTATATCTGTAATAACTAATCATTTAATTGACAGGATTGAATGTCGTACTGTACTCAGAAATTTAGTGAAAAGAGTGAATACTCTTTAACTAATCTATTACTATAATAATGAATAAAGTAAACATTTATTATATGATGTAGCTTTCACAGTAATTGGTTTTACAAAAATTGTGGTTGAAAGTAATTTGGGATACTAAATTCTGCATAGTATTTTAATAGAGCATATCTTTTGTTACTAAATTGTCAAATTATGGTGGAGATCTGTGTATAAAGTATTTTTTATTTGCGAGCAGCTGTTATTAGGGATAACCACAGTAAAAAAATATTCAAAATATACTATTTAGATTCAGTAATTACTAAACAATTGTTATGATATATTGTTTGATTAGTCTAGGTTAATTTGAAAAATGAGGTGGGTAATATTGACTAGCTGTCAATGTTGAGTGAAATGGCATAGATTATATTATAAAGCGTGAAAAAACACTTAGACTTTTTGAACCAAGCTTCTAACCCAAATTTAAGTTTTTTAAAAAATATTTTGCTAATGAGAGTATTTTCACAGATCTTAACAATGGAATAGAAAACCTGTATAGTCAACAAATTCATGGATAAACGATTCAGTTCTAAAAGCAAAAATCCTGGTTTCTGTATACTGTTGTAACATGATTATTATAAAAGTATACAGAAACCAGGCCTTTTGCTTTTAGGGCTGCATCTTTTATCCATGACTTAGTTGACCATACAGGTGTTATGTTCGATTCTTTAGATCCATGAAAATATTTTCAATTTTAAAAGTTTTATTAAATTTTTTTTAAATTTCTGGTTAGAAGTTCGGTTTGAAAAGTTAAAAGTATTTTATTGCACTTTGTAAAATAATCTATGCCACTGCACTCAACTAGAGAATAAAATTAAGTTTTAGCAGTAAATTTACTTTTTTAGCAGTAAATTTACTATTTTTTAAAAAGTAACATTACATTAACCAAAAGGTATTAAATACATGACTTTTTTAAATACCTCATTGAATCTTGTGTATTACCAGCAGCAATATTAGACACTGTCCAACAGACTTTCTGAAATGAATAAAAATAAATATATAATAACACAAGGCAAGCTGTTAAATTATAATCAGAAAAATTTCTCCTCACATGAATTTTCAAATCAGATTGAGTGAAAATTACTCATAATGGAATATGCACTGAGCATATAATTTAATACCAAAAATTGCCTGGTGATTAAAAGTTGAAAAGTAATCAGACTTTCAATGTGCTGAATATGTTTAGCACAATATTTAAATAAGACTTTAATATACATGAACTAGATTACTACCTCACAAAACTTCCAAGAAACAATTTCAACTTTCCATAAAACTCCAACTGATGTTTAGAATCAGTTGAGTTATTTTTCAGGCACAACTTTATCAACATATTTAATTATGAAACTTTGAGAAAGTAAAGACAATTTACAATGCATTTCCCCCCATTTTTTTAAACAGCTAAACAAGATGCTCAGTGGAATTTTAAAAAATTTAGTACAATCAAATATTTGACAAGGCAATAAAAGAAATTCTAAGCATAATGCAACAATTTAAAGAACAACATAAAACAGATGCTGTCTATGATTTTTTTCATTAACCCAAAGCTCATGCTTAACTTGAAGAGTTCAGAATCAATGGGGAGAAAAAAAAGTACTAATCAGAATTTTTGAAAAAATTCCAGTTGACATACCATATACGAGATGAGGTACTAGTTCCCAGACATACACTTAACTAAAGTTTAGATTTAATGAGTTTCTAACTCTTAATTTTAGGATAGTAAAACATAGTTATGTCTTAACTGGCTAATGTGTGCATGTGCACGTAAGAAAGCACATAATATATATTTAGGATAAAATATTAAAGATATTTTTTTTACTGCCTTCATCTCTAATAACACAGATAAAAGTGATTTCAAACACGATACAAATTATAAAATTAAGGGGCTAGGGTTTGAAGTCTAAGCTTCGATTCATTTTCGAAAACCTGTGTCAACGAGATGTTGTATTGTGACCCAGACAATTGGCGAAACTTTCCAAACCTATTTTCAATAATGTCGGTTTGAATTTTTCCTGTTAAGAAATATGCCATCCCCAATTCATTGCAACAATATGTTCACATTTCAAGTACAGCATGTGTAGTGTGAGAAAGTGTGGTATATGTTTTAGTTAAAAAGCCAGAAGTATATTTAAGAGAATTCCAAGTATCAAGCCAAACTAAGAATTTTTGTAGGTACATAACCTTTTCATTGGATGAATTAGATGACAAAGACTCACAATACACATCTCGTTTATGACCCCCTTTTAACTTACTTTACACATTCATTATCTTCCACCATTTAATAATGATTGCAATATATTCAGATGTTTCTAAACAAAAAGGTTCATCAGTATGTGTAGAAAGCACTTTCAACCCTTCAACAAAATAGTCATTGAAAATTTTAAGGCATAGTTTTACATTTTGTCTCTCCATAGAAGATGGAGTTTTTAAAAGTTAATCCAAACACATATTATGTTTAAATATGTGTTTGGATATAATTATCCAAACACATTATGATAACACTATCTGTCCATCCTCTAAAGAATGGATACTTTTAATGGTTCTAAAAGAGGCAGTTTTAGTTAAGTTATGATCATTAAAATCAATAAAATGCATACACTGACCATAATTCTTCTGATTCAGCCAATTATTTCTGACACACTTCAGAATGTGTACAGGATCAAAAATATAAAATAATGGTCTATTAGGATTTGAAGGATGATTATATAATATACTTAAACAAGGGGGGTAGCAAAATAGGATATTGTTTAATAATAAAGTCAGTTGTTCAGTCAAGAAGTCAATTATTGTATTTTGATGATGAGAAATTTTATGTCTTAGAACATCAAGCAATTCAATTACCACATTTAATACATTTTCACCATCACTCATTACTGTTTTCATTTAATCCAAATTCTTTATATAAGTATTAAGACTTAAAATGGAATAAACATGTTTAACAGAGAGAAAAATTTATGGCATGCATAAAATTAAATTTTACCAAAATTTAAAATTACTTAGCCCATTAATTAATGATCTAATACATCCAAAAGCAATTTCCTTTTTACTACTTCTGTAATGAATTATCAACGAACCTCTAACAACTTATCAGGAAATTCTAAAAATATTTTTAAAATTTTAATGTTAACCATTAAGAATAAATAAAGCTTGGCACTTCACATTTTCATAATATAAATATCATTTTTCTGTTATTATAAAAGACTCTGTAAACCAGGCGTTTTGCTTTTTGGAACTGTATCTTGTATCCGTGAATTCATTGATTATACAGGAGTTCTATTCCATTATTAAGAAAGGGTTATTTCATTCACTTATCAAACACACATTTTGATATAATAAACCACAACTCACAATGAATGTCTTATCTACAGTTTTATAAACAAACTTTGTCCATGAACAGATTTTATATTTTCTAAATAAACCTTGGCATTTTATACTTTTATAATATAAATCTCTTTTTTTGGCAAGAGTTAAAGACTTTCAAGTTTTTTCACAAGAGTTAACATGACCAGGGAGTCATGTTAACTGAAATCCCTGGATTGCACTTTCTCACTCATCTAAAACCTTAACAACAAGCTTCACAGTTAAAAAAGAATAAATAAAGAAAATCAATATTCTATCCACAAATTATTGAGACCAAAGTTTATGAGAAAGTTCAGATTAGCGTCTAAGTTAAAAAAACTAATTTGAAATTTTTAGTTGTTTAATAAATATTTTTATAGTTTTTTCATAGAAAAATTTAATTAGTTAAAAATAAATCTAAAAAAATATTAAAAACAGTGATTTTGGCCACAAGTCCACTGCTGAAAATAAAAGTATAGCTCGAGAATAAAAAAAGGTAGGCTCAGTGACGTTAAACAAAAACCTTACATGAGTTATGAGATCCAAGTGGTATTTGTCTTTCAAGCCCGAAGTTAGATTCCAGTTTCAAAATTCTGTAAAGAAACCAATATTTTCTTATAATGCCATAATAAAAATTTAATGTTTTATCAAACCAAGAAGTATTGAAAAGTAGAGTTCTTTATAAACTTGCTTATCACTAATATAAAAAGGGGAAAAGAAACTAATTTTACCCTTTATATATATATATTAAGCCAATAAGTTCACATTTATTTTGCACAGCATGACAACAAAATAATTTCCAAAAGACCTTTAGAGATGAACAGCTTATAGATAGTTATTGAGAACATTCTCAGATTTATAAAAACTCTTATCGTACAATATCTATTACAATAAAGCAATTTTTTGTATGTACACATTCTGATAATCTACAAATCTATATACTTATAAATATATAATTTAAAAACATGGAATGCAAATTAATAAGTTAAGAAACAATTTATGTATCTAAATAGTCTATTTTGGAATAATTTTCACTGCCATCATCTCTAATAACACTGATAAAAGTGATTTCAAACACGATACAAATTAGAAAATTAAATGCACGTGGCATCTATATTGACACAAATTTAAAACTCTAAACTTCTCATTACTCCAGAGGTTCTTTGAATGAATTCAGGAATACAATGGAGTTCACATACATACAAAAATTAATAATTCTTGAAAATATATATACACTCAATTGCAAGAATATATACACTCAGTTGCAAAAAGTATGCACCATTATGTTATTCCTAAAGAGTGAAATTGTTTTATTTTATATCTTCAGAGAGAGTAGAAATATAATCTAAATATCAAAGCCAGTTCAAAATATTGATTAATAGCAATTGAAATTCAAAATGTTCCTTAAATAAGCTTTTTATTTAATGAGATATTCAAAATAAAAAAATGCTCCAATATTTGCTATTGTTTCAATATTTACTTGACATGTGGATACTGATTAAACAATATTTTGATCTGGTTTTGAAATTTTGAATATATCTTTGCTCTCGATAGACATAAAGAAATTTCACCCAGTAGGAATAACATATACATATATAGCAATTGAGTGTACACATAGAACATTATAAATAGAATTTTAAAAAAATTATATTTTAAGGCTATTAAGATTATACATGAAAAATACCTATTAGTGTTTAGCATTTAAATTAAAATATATAATTATACTAAATACATTCTTTTAAATTATGAACACAAAAATTTTAAGAATATTTGTTCTTTATTTCTTTATAATGTATAAAATGCAGTGTATTTTATAAAGTTTACTCAAAACACAATTTGATAAGGAATTCAATAGATCCTTTTGTATGATTTACAAGTTCATTTTTAGAATCTTTTATAATGTGGAACGTTTTTGAATCCATCTTTTAACATTTAGACATGGATAATTTGTTGCCTATTGATACCTGGCAATAAGAACATTGTAAAATATATTTAATAGGAAAATGGACAATTTTTCCACCATTGAATACTATGCATGAATTTACTATGGAGGAATCATGTGTAACTGATTTATCAATCCAGTAGTAAAAAAATGTTTAATTTGGATTAACATATTAAAAAAAATTTCATTATAATTTTCTTTCAAATTTCTTTAAAGAAATAAAATGGAAAATATTATACTGGAAATGAAAATACATTTTTATTTTTCAACTATGTAGATTTGGAATTGATATTTGTGTCATGTATTTTATACTTTCTAAAGGATATAAAAATCTAAATAGTGCGTACAAATTACAATTCTAAATATTAATTTAATTAGCAAATACTTAAGACTTTCACAAGAGTCCATTTACTTCCTTTGTCCATCTAAAATATTAACTGAAACACGAATCTTAAATTATTCCGAAACAAAATGTTTTTATTTATACATACGAAAGTGCTTGTAAGTGCCATAAGTATTGCTAATTCAATACACTCAGTTCAGTAGAGTTTGATCTGAAATATGGTCAATTCATATATAACTTGGATTAAAACACTATCTTATAACAGAAATAGAATAGTGTTCACTATGTAAGGGTGTTAAATAAAATCTAAAGGCAATAATTTAAGACTAACGAATGAAACTTACTTGTGGATTAATTTCAACGAACTTGTAATCAATCTTTAATGGCGCCTTTTCAATCACGTGCAACTGAATGTCCAATCAGATGACACTAGTGCATTGTAGTATGACGAGGCGAAAAAAAAGATGGTTTGAAATTTCATTATGCTATAGCTTTCAAAAGCTGCCTTTTGGTATTGAATATAAAATTTTATTGCTCTACTGAAATATTTTTCAGGTGCTTCAAAATAGATATTTTTGTGAAAAGAGATAAAATTCTTTTTTTCTGTTTATTTTATGGTATATTAAATTAATAATATATATTTTTTGTAAATAAAATATTCAAAATATTTTTACAAGAAACTTAGGTATTTCTAAGTATTTCTAATTTTTAGATGTCATTACAGAACAACTGATTTTGTAGAATTTCGCAATTTTCATCATCTTAATTTTACAGTAGTATATTCTTATAATACACATTGGAATGAAAAAAAACAATTTTTAATTAACGGACCTTAGTTAAAATAAACAAATCACATTTATTTAGAAAAATATTAATGTAATGTCTTTAAAGGCAAAGTGTTATTTTGAAATAAACATTCATATTTTTCAAAAGTCCATAGTAATCATACATGGTTTGCTTTACTTATTTCACTGACACATTGAATTGCTTTCTGTTTGTCATCAGAAATATGCCTCTTCATAGGAAGTCCTGTTACTTTAACATCATTCCATTCAATCATATCAATATAATCCTTGGCATCAAAGTTTATACGTTGAAATAAAAACTTTTTGATGCCACCTTCATTTTCAGCCCTTGCTTTTAGATTCCGGGGTAATCCAAGCTCTCTCTTACATGACTGCGATCATCTGATATCATACAAAGGACGAGATTTTCAGAAGCAGATTTCTGGCACTGGAAAATGTATATAAGATAGCATAATAGCATTTTTCAATGACAACAACCAGAATTTAAACATTACTGTAATTGGAATGGGTGGAACTGCCGTGAACACTGGATTGAATAATGATGTGGTTCGTTTATTTGAAAAGGAATTAAGAAGGCCACTGCAGTGGTTGATTTGTCTATTTCATGGAAATGAACTGCGCCTACGTCCTAATTTGGAGGAGAAATAGGTAAACAACTAGAAAACTGCTATGAACTTCCAGTAATTGAATTATCACCTATTGAAAATGGCATTCCATTACTAGAAATTAAGGATGATTTAAGTGTGGACCCAAAATATTTGTTAGAAATGTCTAATGCAATCTCTGTTGGAAGGTGCTCTTCTGATTTGTCTATGAGAAAACCAGGAAAACTTTGTTATTCATGATAGCTTACATTAGCAAACCAAATACTTCACTTGTATGTGGGAACAGAATGTACTGCAAAAAAAATCTCCGAATACTGACTGAGTACATTTTGTAAGTATATGCATCTGTTTCGTTTCACATAAAGCGGAAACTATCTTATATCCATGGATCGAAGCACTTGTGGAAACTTGTAAGCTATTCACGTTACCTCCATCAGACTCTTAAAAATGTAATTGACCCAGTCATTCAAAGAAATTCGTACTTCGCTGCTTCTGAAAATCTCCTCTTATGTATGATATCAGTTGATCGCAGCCACGTAAGACAGCTTGGATTACGCCGGATTCTAAAAGCAAGGACTGAAAAATGAAGGGGGCATTGGAAAGTTTTAAGTTCAACGTATAAACTTTGATGCCAAGGATTATATTGATATGATTGTACGTAAAGATGTTAAAGTAACAGAACGAGGCATATTTCTGATTATAAACTAGGAAGCAAAATAATCTGATCAGGAGAGTCAACGTACTGACTTCAGCAATTTTCCATGTCACACACAAGCAGTAGAAAGGATTGTTAAATTCGTTACCGAGTCACCCTTACCCGTCCGTGGCACTTCTGCAAGAGTTGCATTGATAAAAACGAAAATACATTCTCAAAAGATAATGCCAAAATTTAATAATAAAAAACAAAACAAAACACAATTCAATGTGTCAGTGAAATAAGTAATGGAAACCATGTGTGATTACTATGGACTTTTGAAAAACATGAATTTCTTTTTTTTCAAAATAACGTTTAACATCCCCAATCTCAAAGAACTTTTTAATCTTATGCACAGTAAGTGTGCGTTTAAATTTTCTTCTACACCCACTTTTGATTATATTCCTAAATCTGAAAAAGTTAAACCTCTGAATCAGGCTGATGAGCTTAAAGCAGGGTGTTTAACCTTTTGCAGCATCTGGGCCACATGGTAAATTTTTTCAAGGCAGGCGGGCCGCATAAAAAAGTCAACTACATTCAAAAGTTTAGTTTTATTATGAAAATGAAAAATACATTGTATATGTAATGTATAAAATATTATAATCTTGGTATGCAATGTGATGTGGTAATTTTGAACGAAATCGAACATAATGTGATTTTTTAAATTTGGGTTGGTCTAAAGCGAATTGCTCTCGAACTTAACTAGCATTAATGATCGAATCAATCTCTCAAACCAATTTTCTATCCTAGGAAATTGTCGTAATCCGGAGGAAAGAAATTCCCGCTGCTAATGATGAATTTCCTGTTAGGCGGGAAACCAAACCTGAGCCATGTTTTTTTTTTTAATGGCGGAAGGGTACAAAGATACCCTCAACAAAATGTACAACCTAGTCAAAATTCAATATCCCAAATCAATTTCATGAAACTTTCTCAAAATCTTATCTGAAAACATTACTGCAATTGGATTAATATCGGACCTTTCAAAATTACTTAATTTACTTACGCATTGAATTTTTTTGGAAAAAAAAATCCCAAAACCGAACGGCCACTTAAAAATTAAAAATTTATGTTCCGATCTTAATATTTCAAATCTTACCCAGTCCATTAATTGTTCACAGGTTAATTCTGATAGTGTTATTCTGATAGTGTGGTTTCTGATAGTGTTTAACATTTTTCCTTTATTTTTCTGTTCCATGCGAGGCAGTTTCCTCTTATTGAAGTTCCACACTTGATACCCTATCAGGGAATGCTGGTGTGGGGCGTTCGTTTTTGCTTCCCATGCTTCAGTCCTCGGTTCGATCCTGCAAAGTGCAGTTCTGTTATCTGTACTCACGGATGTTCAAACCTGCCAATTTAATTTATTAAATATAACTTACTTATTATTTTAAACTTAATTGCCTTATTTTTTATTTCTAACATTTATTTAAACTAATTTTTTTGCCTTTTTTTTTCTTATTGTAAATATTATTTCTCGTATCCTGATTCAATTACAAAAAAAAACAATGTAATATATATTCTTCAATGTACGTACTGAGGATAAAGGGTCTTATTTTTTGATATTTTTTGGTGTCTCATGACATCTACTGTCTATGTCTCTGACATTACATTACATTAATATTTTTCTAAATATGTGTGATTTGTTTATTCTAACTAAGGTCTGTAAATTTAAAATTCTTTTTCTTTCATTCAAATTTGTATTATAAGAATATGTTACTGTAAAATTAATACGATGAAATTCGAGAAAAAATTCTACAAAATCAGTTGTTTTATAATGGCATCTAACAATTAGAAATACTTAGAATATGTAAATTTCCTGAAAAATATATTTTGAATATTTTATCTACAAAAATATATATTATTATTTTAATATACTATAGAAGAAATTTAAAAAAATACAAATTTTATCACTATTTCCTCTCTTATAAATAAAGAGTGGTGAAACAAGGACCCATTTTTAAGTAGATATTTAATTTCTCCAGTAATATATAAAATTGAAACTAATTTTCATCTGTTTTTATAAGCTTCTAGGGAGTTAAAAACATACACACAGAATACAATCTTTACATACAAGGAAAATTATGTGAATTTTCACATAATACAATTATACAATTTCACATAATACTTTTCACATAATACAATCTTTACATACAAGGAAAATTATGGGAATTTTCCGCGTAAAAGAAGTTTCACAACAATGAAATAAATATTTTTGAAAAGTCTGTTAAATTTAATCTTCGCCTTCCCTTTCAAATCCATAATTCTGATGCAGATATCTGTTACTTGTGGTTACGAATCGGAGGTACAGTTCCGGGACGATGCAGGGTAAACGATTTCGGTGCGATTCATATCAACCCATAACAGGCCCTGAAACACGTAAACGGAAAGCGTTTCCCCTTCGGAGGTTCGTAAACAACCCGCCAGTGGCCCGACAAAATTCTCCCGTACTTGTCGTTCAACCGGTGCCTCCAGCACTGGCCCGATAAGCTGCCGTCAGTCCTGTGTTTGTTGGGCAGATAGATGCTGCAGGCGTTACTAGGTGAATATTGACTTGTTTCTTATAGAAAAACGTTCTGAATGGTTTAAAAATATTTTTCCAACAATATTCTCTCTAAAATGTGACTAAGAAATTTTTTTTGAACTTCGTTGCTCTAATTGAGATTCTTCAAATTATATTTAATATATGTTATTCACAAATTACTTTTTAATGAGTATTTTCTGATTTGGCTTGCTAAATAGGTATGCCGGAAATATGCATTTTTTATGCTCATGCACTGATTATATTTTCTCATTTTTTGGTATAAATATGATTCTTTGTTACTAAAATGCTATAAATTCTTATTTTATTACGCAACTAACCGTAAATAGCTTGAAAGGGCGTAATTGAAGTAGGGTATTCAATTTCTTTGTGATTTAGTGTTTTACTTAGTATCCGTACAGTAATAGTCATTTAAAAGTACAAAATGTTATTAAACTCTAGCTGAATACCCGTGCTTCGCTACGGAGCACATTCAAATTAAATAAAATGGCCAATGTATGCAATTAATGCCAAAAAAAAAATATATATTTATAAAAAAATCGTAACGGATATTTTTATAGGCAAAATAACGTAGAAGAAAATATTCAAATTAAATACTACGGTTAATGTATGCAATTAATTTGTATACTTAATATCCATAAAACGTACTATTTTGAATTAACTTCTTAAAAAAACTTCCATCTCAATTAGTCTAGTGGTTAAATTTTATCTTTTACGTATTTCAAAATTTTGTCTGTCAATTTATTTCGTTGTTACGCCCGTGACACAAAATTAATTTAAACTATCCCTAAAAGATAAGAAACTCCGTTATCAGCATTTAATAAATTAAATTCTAAAGAAGAATCTTTAAAAATTCACCAAAAATCCGAAAATGGACGCAAAGATTCCTTTTAAAGGGATTTTTATGATCTTTTTCGTGATATAAATTTTATAACCCTGAGATTATTATTTTAAATGCAAACTTAAAAACAGCTTAAAAATTTAATTTTAAAAAAGAATTTTTCAAAAATCTTTCTTGTGCACCCCTACACTATAGGAAGAATCGCCATGCCAAATTTAGGCCCTTTAGGTCCAGCGGTTTGGCATGTGTGCTATCTGTCAGTCAGTCAGTCAATCACTTTTGTTTTATATTTATATATATATATATATATATATATATATATATATATATATATATATATATATATATATATATATGCATATATATATATATATATGTATTTATAATAAATAGGACGATCAATGTCTGCAATTGATGTAAAAAAATATATATATATATATTTTTTCGGTTTGGTTTCGGCCTTCATGGTACGTGTAAAGTTCCATCTTATAACTCAGTATTGATTATAATAGAAAATTCTCTATAACCATATAGAGTTTCTTGCTTTCACTTCTACCCAGACTTGGGTGTATATAATTTGAAGTGGCACTCTATTTGAATTTGAAACAAACACAGTTTATACCTGAAACAATGTTTATTGAATTCGTTGCACATATATACTTGGCTTTTACAGCAATAAGCATACGTACTACTTGTACGGAATATATATATTATCATTCAATAGAAATACACATTTCGAATACTCACAACCCAGCAGAGAGTCAAACCAGCAGTACTGCCACGTAAACTTTGGGCCTGCTAAGCACTAGCGCAGGATAACACCTTTTCAACCTTAACCACCTTTTCTTTATTAATGACGCTGCATGGTATTTATACTAAGCGCGTATGCCGAAATTAGCATATCTAAAGCAGCTTCTTTAATTCATTCACTCAAAAGTTCGATTCTTGTGAATCGAATCTTGTGTATACCTTACACTGGCCTCCCTCGAAAAAAAAATTAGGTAACTGAGGTCTGAACGGCTTCAGTTAACTAATTGAAAACGCGTGCTGGTCTGACATTTTACATAATGGGTGGTAAAGTCAAAAAAACCTTCCACACGTTGTGTGGAGGAAAAACGCCACTCCCATTTTACAAAACTAACCCCGAAGGGTCCAGGTGACACCATCAAACAGTGGATTTGCAGAGTTGCGGATACTGGGCTGGCCAACTGCGCCCTAAAATGTCTATTTTAATTAAAAGTGTCAACACAATTGCACAGCATGACATTTCTTGACTGTTTGTATCTGCTCTCCCCCAATTTATAATGCACATGTGTTATGTTTTGTGAAGTTAGTATGTTAGTTAATTATTATATTATGCAGTATGTATTTTTTTTTCTAGTCACTACATGTCCCCTTCAAAAATTTATAAAACAACAGTATGCCTTTTTTTTCTATTTCAGTGGCTCACCCCTTCCCCTCAAAATGTTTACACAGTATATACAATGGGGAATTTAAAACCAATTTGGTTCGGTTTTATTAAAGGGTGGGAGTTAGAATAAGAAAGTTGATACAAGACTTGTTCCTCATGAATGCAGCAACTTCCCTGCACCAGTTTGTCCAATCCGTGGAACCTCTCTTGATGGTCGCAGTGCTAGTAAAGGGATTCGTTGACCGTGTGGTCATCCTTCGTGAAGCAGGTCGTAAGTCCTGAGGCGCTGGTCCGGCTTGACGATGGACAGGAGGTCTCTTGGGAGGAGTCCAACCTTGCTGGGCGGCAGAAATCTTCCGTTTCCTGTACTTATGCAAAGGAACTTTAAAATTGTCATTCTTCCTTTTGATAACCTTGTGTACCTTATCAGCGACGCATTCATCCTTTGATGGAGATTTTGTAGTGCACACTTTATTTTTCTTCGTACTTTTGCTTGTATCGCTATTAGATTTTAATGCAGATTCTATTTTGTCAAATTTATACGCCACACCAACGTGTTTAGTTACTGGCTTTATCTGTCTACTTGTGTCATGTTTTTCAACAAACTGACTCTGTTTTTGGTATTTGTGCTTATACGACTTCTTGTTTACCGCCTTAATTACTTCAGTATTAGCAGTTTTAATGCTGGAACCTGAAGGCGCTTTTCCACATTTTTTAACTCCCTTAACTTTAGTTTTATCCTCTTTTGACGAAAAAGTCTCTTTGAAACTTGCGACATCAGAATCGTTATCATTTATATTCGTTAACACTGCTTCAGTTTTAGGAAGATTAAGCTTTTCGTACTGGTGCGTTTTAACGCAAACTACGTCTATAACTTCCGAAGCATCAGCTAAACTACTTACAGTATAACTCTGTGTCAACCTTTCATCCTGATTCTCAGTCTGGTTTTCATGTACTTTATTTAAAACCATATTATCAACCTGGCCTACACAATCCCCATTCGGCTGGGAACTTGAAATAATATCATCATTACCTAGCGAGATCCTACTATCTTTTAAAGAATTTTTATTGTCGTCAACTAATAAGTATTCACTAACTTCCGTAACGCATACTTCGTCATCTACTAAATTTTCTTCATTAACAGATGTGTGAATATCATCTAAAATATCAGGTATAGCATCAATAATATCAGGTATAGCATTAATAGAAGTGTCAGATGATTTATTTTCTAAACCACTAGCATTAGTATCGGCACTATTTTCAGAAATTTGTACTGGAATTACCGCATTATTCGAGCTAGACTCACTTTCTTTATAAGCCACAAAAATACCCTGACTTTCGCTATTCTCAAAATAATGATTACTGCTCGGACAAAATAATACATTTGACCACACAGTTTCAACAGGTTGAACCATATCATGTGAATCAACTTGCCAGTGCAAGTAAGGTGCTTGCATATTATTTACTTTAATTGCTCTAATTTCATTCTAACGCCGTGCGCTTCTATTATTTTGCCTGCGGTACTGCTTATGCTGCTGGTTTGAAACTCGCGAAAAATTTTGGCGCGGTTGTATAAAACTTCTCGTACCTGAATGACGGTACGGGGTAGCTAAGAAATGCCTATTGTCATATTTAGCTAAAGCTTGAAGGAGGGTAACCTTGCTTGTAATTGTTTGATTATCTAAAAAATCTTGAACACTTGGCTTCAAACGTTGGATAACTATTTTTAAGATTATCGCTTCCGTCACCCCTTCTAAATATTCCTCACACTTGGAAATCTTTTCCGTAGCAAAATCTAACGCAGACTGACCTTCACGTTGCCTTAGCGAATAAATTTCCTCGTCAATTTCACTTTGATTAAAGGTCTTTGGAAAAACGCTAAGAAACTGTTGCTTGAATGACGAATAGTCAAAAATCAGATTACTGCTTTTCATACACGTATACCACTGATATGCACTACCTCTCAAAGCGGCTAGAGCAATTTTAAGTTTATCCCCCTCTGGGGTGCATTGTTGCTGAAAGTAATGCTCAATTTTCTTTAGGAATTGGCTTGAGGGGCCGCCATTGAAGGTGGCTTCGAATGGCGCAATTTGCTGAACCATAATTACCCGAGGAAAATTTCCAGCAGGATTTTGTTCTACAACACTCATTTTTAAATAGTATATAAGTACTTGCAACAATTTTATCAATATAAGTTCACAGTACACAGTTTAATTTCAATTATGTTGTTCGTTATAAATGTAACGCTAACAACCAGGGTATATATAAACTTTCGGGCGCCAGTATAGAGTTTCTTGCTTTCACTTCTACCCAGACTTGGGTGTATATAATTTGAAATGGCACTCTATTTGAATTTGAAACAAACACAGTTTATACCTGAAACAATGTTTATTGAATTCGTTGCACATATATAATTGGCTTTACAGCAATAAGCATACGTACTACTTGTACGGAATATATATATTATCATTCAATAGAAATACACATTTCGAATACTCACAAACAGTAAGTCAAACCAGCAGTACTGCCACGTAAACTTCGGGCCCCCTAAGCACTAGCGCAGGATAACACCTTTTCAACCTTAACCACCTTTTCTTTATTAATGACGCTGCATGGTATTTATACTAAGAGCGTATGCCGAAATTAGCATATCTAAAGCAGCTTCTTTAATTGATTCACTCAAAAGTTCGATTCTTGTGAATCGAATCTTGTGTATACCTTACAACCACTAACACTTACATCTGTTGGCTAAAAATATTAAAATTCTATACATTTTGCTGGTAGTTTAACAAAAATTAAAAGCTAAGGAAGCATTTTATTGTTTTTTATTAGCTTTTATACCATGTTTCATGCTTATATGAAAAAGAAATACATCCCCGAAAATTCAGAAGACATATAAATTGCCCTTTCCCTACTTTTTGGATTTTGTTTGACTCGTTGATGATCTGTTTCAGAATAAAATTGGCCCCGGAAGTGGAAACATTAAAGCGCCAATATTAGATGCTCTACCGAGATTTTGTTCTTCCCTGAGGCTACTTATGAAGACATTTAGTATTATGTTATGCGGACATTTTATGGAACTTTAAAGGGACGATCCTTTTCATGTCGTTGTAGGTGAACAGTAAGCGTTGTCATTATAGAGTGAAAGTCTGCTCAGAGTGAACGAAACAGAATAAATATATCTCCTCCGAAGTTGCAAGTTAAATTCCAATGACTTGTTATATGAAGAAAAGCTGAAAAACCTCGCGCAAAATTACATGGGGAAGTAAACAAGTATCATTTCTCCCATTACACTGGGTAAAATCAGCGGAAGTAATCGTAAAAAATGCTCATTAAAAACAACATACTCAACTTACTCTGCTTATAATGTAAATTTTAAACATTAAGTGAGAGAAAATTCATGCAAAAATATTCGTTTGTATTCTTCTTGAGCTTTAAATTGCTCTTAAATTTTATTTTATCTGAAAGCAAATATATTTAAGGTTTTTTTTTTCTAAAGTTCATGCGAAAGGGACCATTATTTTTATACAGAGCATAAAACTTTTACTATAAGAAAAATCAATATCTTACTTAAGTTTCATTCAAAGGCTTCTTAAAGTGTTTTACTGTCATGAAGAAATAACTAAAAGCACGTGAAAATGTGTAAAATATCCGAAAAAACGTTCTTTTCAACATAGATTTCGCGATTGAGTTTAATAGTCTTTGAGGGTTTGAGTCATTAGTATTTTATTTTGACTGTCTGACATTATTTTAAATTAGTTTTGATACGAGTTTAATTAAGAATCGAAAGAGCTAGGATCTGATGTTTTGAACATGCCATGATTAAAGGACTGTTTGACATAAATTGCTGTCTTTTTTGCTTATTATAAACTTCAGATGCAGTTTAAGCATTAAATTGTGATATTTAGCGTTCATTATTAAACTATAAGCAATAACATATATAAATTAAATAAAATATTAGACTGATTTTTGGAATTATTTTTTACATTGGACGTTTAAAACGCATTCTTTGTTAATTTTGCTTGCTAATGATGAAGGGAATAGGAAAGTGAATATTGGGTGGCCCCTATAAGAAAAATCAATTACTCGGCTGCCCCATGCCTCATAAAATCCCTATATGAGTCTAGGGGCAGCCGAGTGGTTAACTCGTTGGAATGCGGATGGAAGAATCACAGTTCTATTCTTGACAAGAGCTACCGGATGCCTTCGTGTCTACGCCGGGTAACGTTAAATATGTAGTCCGGAAAGCTCTTCCTTGGAGTAAGTGGGTTGGATAAGGTTGGAGCCTAGCAGATGTTTCACTTGGGGGTGCTCTGTCAAAGTTGAGATGGCATGCAGCAATATGTTGACTCACTTGTCTGGTGTTCCTAGTTAAAAAGAAGTGAACAAATTACCGCTGTTAATAACGTAAATGTGTGCTCGCAATAGAAACAACTACAATAATCACTACACGAGACTTCATTACATTGTTAGTATGTTATAGTGGTCAGAACATTTGTTGCAAAGTAATGAGTTCGTGAGATTAGAATCCAGCTTTTGGATGAGAGACGTTATAAAACTTGAAGCAGATCTCAATCTTGAATCTCAGAATTTAATTTAATGTCCGACTGCTTTTTAGAGCTTTTAATATGTCATTTTTAAAATACGATGGGAATGCCGTTTAGATGCTCCTAATAGGTATTCTAGTTTCCCTTCCATCCACTGATACATTTGCTATGTTGCAATGCTTTATTTTATTTTTTCTTTCCCCATCAATATTTTTCAATACATAAAGATACGGAGTCAAATCTATTACCAAATTCGAAATATGCCACAGAACTTATATATCATGGCTTGACTGTGTTATAATATTTTAAAACAAATCTTAAAAACTTAGCTGAATTTTAGACATTGAATTTTATGGGGAAATTATAAACATTTTGGAGAATTTTTTTGAATAGGAAAAGAAGGATTTTACATCTGACCGCATGTCTTAAATAATATATAAAATAATAAATGTGTTAGACTTTTGTGATGTCTTCCTAGATCTAATCAGTATAAAAAAGAATGTATCAAACTGAAACATTGCTGAAAAATTCAGTAATTGTAGTCGCAAAACAAATACTAAATATATAGTTTGAACCATAGCGGCTATCTACACCAGTATTCTTGTAATCAAAATTAATTTGAAGATTTATCTGCCTCGCTTTTCCCTCAAGGGCAATGAATCAGAATGCCCTCATTTGATTTTCTTCGATATGTCTTTCCACTTTATTTTGTTAAGCGAATTGGACCGCTTTATAAGTGCTCTTTCTTTTCAAATGGGGTTTCTTAGTAATTGAAGCTCATTTTACTTTGTTCACTCTGTATCTTAAAGAAATCAGGGAAGTAAATCCACAAACTATTCAAATTATTGTACATATACTGCTTTAAAAGTATGCGTAAAATATGCAGGAGAATACTCTCTATTCGGGTGCCAATAATTTACAGTTAACTTTACCGTAATAACGTAATAAATGATAGAGCTTGCAAAATCTAAATTAATCGTTACTTCTCAAAGCTGGTCCATGATACACATTCAAAATTTTGCATGTACGTGATCTGAAGATGGCAAAAGAGCATGTTATTCGGAAGTATGATGTCACGACTTTAATTTATAATTTTAGGGCGTTTTGCAAAGTGAAAGATTGGGATGTAACCCGCTCCTAAAGGAATTAAATTATTTTTGTTTTCTATATTTCTCTATTTTTAAGGGGATCCGGAAAGCAAACTTGTATTCTTTTATTATATACTATACAAATTATTCAGGGATTCTTTCTCCTTAAATGTACATTTATGTAAAATTCATTATATATTAAAATATTTTGAGCTTTGCCTGGTATATATTTCTTTTCTTTTTGTTTTAGCCTTTCTTTTCCTTTTCTGTTAGTTTCTTATAAGCTCATAGAGTGTGTACGTCAATTAATTTAAAACAAAACTTAATTAAGAACATTATGTGGTCCTAGAAGGTGAGAAGCATGGCTTTCAGTTGTAATTGCAACTCCTCAGAGCGTAAGTTTGGAGATGGGGGGAGGTTGTTTTTGAGGTACATAATTAAATTTGTTGAAAGTATGGCAGCGAGTTTATTAAAATTATATTCTGAGTAATACTTTTTCACAAGTATCAAAACTGCATCAACGGATGAATCAAGGTAAAGGGCTGAAGCTTAAAGGGGTTGTACTGGGCTTAGAGAAATGAAACTAACCCATTCCTAAATCAAATCAGGATATATAGTTCCTTAAAAATTCATCTAGGAAATTAATGACATTTTATATACTACTATATTCCTTAGTTTATTTGGGTAAGTAACTGCATCAACTTATTTTGACACACAGTTTTGGTTTTAGCATCCTAGTATCAGTATAACAGAAATATTGAGGGAAAGATAGATGGGAAAAAAAGGAGTCAGGAAAATGTGTATTTTAAAACAGAAATTAGTAACTGAAGTTGTATACTGTAATAAATGGAATATTTATTAAATTTCAGCATGATAAGTTCTAAAACACTTTTTTGTAGTTTTGTGCTTTTTACTTCTCTTTTCCTCTATTGTACTTTCTGGCGCGAAATTTTGGTGATACACAAGCTTTCAAAAGAATTTGACATTCTCAATTTTTAAGCGTTTGTAAGTAAATACCCTAACCCACAAATACTATTGTTTGTTTAATCCTGAAATGTGTGGGATGAGTTTAAAGCTCGTATTCACAAAAAAAAACCGAAATCTGCAATGCGAAAAACTAATGTTCCATATTGTTTAACCTTTATAAAAAAGGAAAATATTGTTAAAAACATTGACCTAAAGTAAGTGCTTGAGACATCAATAACTACTTAAAACAAACATGATTACGTTTCGAATTCGTAGAAATAGAAAACAATATGGTTTTCACTTGTTTATTAATATTACTAAAGTAGGAAATAAATACTATAAAAAACCCATTTACATTTACAAGGCATACTTCACTCGACTTTATCTGAAGGCAAAGATAAGATGCTCTGCCGCTGACAGTTTTATGTTTCCCTGAATTATATATGATAAGTCGGAGGGAACTTTAATATGTCAAACAATGTGAATAATTACGTGTATCATAAAGTGCGTCTAAACTGATGTACTTTTTCAAGATAAAATTGTTCTTGTTCATAATGAATTTCATAACACAATTATGTTTAAATAAAAGAAAAGCAATACGCTTCTTTTATGTACTTAATTATAGGGATATATATATATATATATATATATATAATTAGAGGTGCATTTAATTATATTAACTGTATGTGGTAATAGCTCCCTTAACACATCTCTGCAATTTCTGTGTTGTCTACGATGTTTTTATTATAGATATGCTATACATTTCAGTTAATTAATTAATTAATCCCTCTCTGTATGTATATATATATATACATACATACATACATACATACATACACACACACACATATATATATATATATATATATATATATTTATACACACACACTGCTAGCCATCCAAAATCCAACACGAAAAAGGAAGCAACCCTACAGCATGAAATTTGCATCATGTGTATATGCAATGAGATATGCAAATGATAAAGATTGCAGCTCACGAGCACGTCATAGGCGACTGCAGAGCTCCTGACAAACTGTATTTAAAGAGAGGAACAATAGTCGTTTTGAAGAACTTGAAATCTGCTCTTGTGCGATTTTTTTTGTGTGTGCAGCTTCCGTATATCTCGGAAAAAAACACAAGCATCATTCGAGCACGTTTCGAAGTTCGACCGAGGCAGAATCGTTGCATACAGATATTGCGGATTATCCCTCCGAGAAATCGGTCATCGTGTCGGATGTAGCCAAATCACAGTCATGCGTGAAATCCGTGGATGCAGGAGGAAACGACTACCGACATGAGAGATTGCAACCGCCTCATCGCACCACTCCAAGGGAAGACAGGCATATTGTGAGCATGGCACTGATGGAGCGCAATGCCAAATCCGTAACCATAGCACAGCGAATACAGTCTGTAACACAACAGACGGTGTCTGCACGAACAATACGGCGTCGTTTGCAACACAGTCGACTGTCTGCTAGGCGTCCATTGCTTTGCTTAGCTTTGACTTCAAACCACAGGCGTTTGTGTCCGCAATGTTGCACTGAACGGCGGAGATGGGATTCCGAATGGCATGACATTGTGTTTTAGGACGAATCACGTTTTTGCCTGCAATACTACGATGGTCGGATTAGAATTTGGAGACACCGTGGAGAGAGGCTGCTCAACTGTTGTGATATGCATCGTCATACTGGTCCTGAAGCCGGTGTTATGGTGTAGGGTGGTAATGGATTCCACTCCCGCATCCATCTAGTACGCATTACCGGTGCACCTACCAGCCGGCGCTATAACTCTGAGCTTTTACAACCTGTTCTCCTTCCTTACCTTCAGAGCTTACCTGCTGCCTCGTTTCAACAAGACAATGCGCCACCTGCATTGTTGAAGATTTTCTCTCCGACCACCAGACTGCATCGTTACCCTGGCCTGCCTGTTCTCCAGATCTATCGCCCATCGAACATGTCTGGTCATTGATTGGACTTTCCTAGCCCGGCATGCCGCACCCGCGGGTACAATAGAGGAACTTTGGCTACTTGTGGGAGCAACATGGGCTACCATTCTCCAACACCACATCCAAAGCCTCTTTATGTAAATGCCGTGGCGTGTCGCAGAGGTTATTGACAGACGTGGAGGCAACACTCATTACTGATTTTCTCGTCTTCCTCACTTCAAAGAAGACTGTATTTTCAATCAATTATTATTGATACTATCTGTAATATCTGGGACAAATTTGGCTCTGATATCGCTTGTTCTTCTTGGTGTTGCATTTTGGATGGCCAGCAGTGTATATATATATATATATATATATATATATATATATATATATATATATACAATCAGACACTAGCATTACCTTGATGTTATTATTATGACTTGTTCTAATTAAAAACTATTTAATGAGCCCTGCAGAAAATGTATAGAAAATTATATAATTTTATGGGTAGAAATTAATTGGAGTGTTATTTAACAAGATGTCACATCTTTTTATTTATATATTCTTACATATTAAAGCTTTGGGAACTTTACTTGTATGAAATGTTTCAACATGTAAACTCCCGAAAGAATTTTTCTTTGAATCTTCAATGCAATAATAAACCTGTATGCATTATGTTCTGTTTGCCTAAGATATGATACGGTCAAATTTATTGTGGCGTTTCCGATGATTATATGAAAGAAAAACTCATGAATTGAATGAGACTATTTTTCAGTTTTAATAATATCGACAACTAAAGAAACATGACAAGTGTTTTTATCAAATTTGCATAAGTATCAACTCTAAGGTCGATGATAGTTTTCGCTAAGCGTTGGAAGGTATCTAATGGATAGAAGGAACTGGTTTAAACACAATTACATATCCTTCCATTT
Organism: Dolomedes plantarius; assembly: GCA_907164885.2. NCBI lineage: Eukaryota > Metazoa > Arthropoda > Arachnida > Araneae > Dolomedidae > Dolomedes > Dolomedes plantarius. The sequence goes on along the minus strand of OU015492.1, from coordinate 185,403,527 downwards.
CTCCAACATAAAAATCTTCTTCAACAAAAGAGTCTGAAAGCAGGCAGTATTAATGAAGCTTCTGAGGTATTAAATATAATCCTCCATCAATTTCTAGCTGCGTTTACATGGACAACAATAATACCCGGGATTTACCCGCTAATAGGGAAAACCTTCGAAGCCCGTTTACATGGGACCACATTTTCACCCTGCTTTTACCCGTCTTACCGGAAGTAAAGGCCGTCACATGATTCGGCGGAAATGATCCTCATACACCATCATTCCTTGTAAATTACGTTATGGGTTCGATCCCAGCCAGTGTCATACTTTTCCAAATTCACTGTATTGCTATTTTTAGCTTTCCAACTTCGAACTCCGCATTTATCTCGTTACGAAGTGCATGGTCCTTATTGCTTATTGTTTTAATAAATCCTTTTATAAAATCAAAATGTAATTTTGATTTCAATTTTGTTTCAGTAATTTTTAGTCTTGTATAAATAAAAAAATCATAAATAGATATAAATAAATTTTTATCTGTGAATTCTAAAATAATTAATTTATAAATAAATTTTAATGTTACTTTTAATTATAGATAATATTTATTAAATTTATTAATTTTACCATAACACTTTAAATGAAAATGTTACTGAAATTTTATTGAAATGAAATTTTATTTCTTTTTTTACATACGAGATGGCAGTACCATTCTATTTATAATGCAATTGGAGATGGTTTTTTTTTTTTTAACTAGATGGTCAGATCAAGAAATAAATGAAATCCTCCGGAAAAAAAATAGGCACTTTTCTACTGTTTTCTTGAAAATTATGCGGTCGTTAAGGGGTTCCAGATCCTTCCATCGATCATTTAGCTGCATTTTCATGGATTCACACAAGTTCAAACCCGCCATGTTATTTACTCCCAGCTTCGAAATGCATCATGGGTAATTAGCGGGTTTTATCCTGGGTCGAAGCAGGGTCGAAAATCAACCCTGCATTTTTCCCTATCGTAGGGAAAAAGTAAGAAACGACCCTGCTTTTACCCGGGTTTTTGGCACATGTAAACGGCACTATTAAGACATTTAACATCATGTCATATAGAAAATTCCTAATGATACATAACGACCTACCTATGCTTTTGTACTTTTCACTGCTTCCTATATCTAAGAAGTGCCTGTAATGAACCCCGCAAACCACGTCCATAGATAAGCGAGTATTAAAAGCTAATCGCAATTGAATTACGTACGTATTTTGAAAAGTTAAGGTCCTGTTCACACCAGCGTCAGCGTTAAAGATTCCGTTGGCGCTGATTGATTAAATGGATCAATCATTGGTATATTATTGGGGAAATTTGTTTACGCTGACGCTGACGGATAGTATGTGAACAGGCTCTTAGGGCCTGTTCACATAGGAGTCCGTTGCGTTGCGTTAAGGAAAAGATGACGTTGAGACGAAAATAAACCAATCATAGGCGTTAAAAATTTCATTGCTAAGTCTTCAAGCTTTTCAAACAATATTTTCACACGTGTTGTTGCAATAGCTATTGGTCGCAGAAAAAACGACTGAAAATGCTTATTAATCCTAAGACATTGTTACTTTAAATGATGTTTTATCATGCACTGAAGCATATGCTAGATGAAACAAGATGAAATCCCCACCATAAATTGATTTATAGAATTTTAAAGATAGACATATTTCTTCAGTTTCCAAAAATGACTCATTAAAAAAAAAGTTTGAAATTTTGTTCCAAAAGTCTTACTTTGAACAATAATTTTGATTGTATGAGAAACATGCATACACTTCAGTATATTTATGGCACGAAAAGTACGTTTGCATGAAACTATCGACAATGATTATGAAAAATTACGGACAGAATATCGTTACTTACTATAAATAAAAGCTGGGAGAAGAATAGAGAGAAATGGGAATCATTTAATGGTCAAAGGCAAAGTATAAATAAATGTAATGACACCCATCAGGAATCTCCATCATAAACACATAACTCAAGGACTGAGTGCTACGGCTGACACTAATAGAGAGTCTCACATGGTCGCAAAGAAAAAATAGGCTGATGAAAGAAAAACGCTTAGTAGATCTTCTGGTGTCACAAGTCGAGGGCCATTTATACGTTGCGGTCGGGGCTAAGGGAAAAAGAAACTAAAAATTGTGAATGACGCATAAATTAAATTTAAGTGGAGCGTAAGAAAAATGATATAAAAATATTTTACATAGTGGCATAAGGTAATAAAGAAATAAAAAAGTTACTTTAATCGTACTATATTTTAATTTCGCTATTTTAAAAATATATTTATTTTCTGAACTGTATTGCACATGAATTAATTTCCATTTAAACTTGTAATTGAAATTCAATATTTCTTTCATTCTATATATATATATATATATATATATATATATATATATATATATATATATATATATATATATATATACACACACAACGTGACAAAAAACAACAAATAGCATTCGTGGCCATGCGCTAAAGCAGCCGTTAGCCACAAAGCACGAATACATCATTTATCTAAAGTTTGCAAATACTATATCTATATGCATGACGCAGCCTAGCAACTAACACATAAAGAACAAAAACACAGGTGCATTAGCACCCAAAGATAGAAATATATGTGAAGAAATATAGAAATATAGGTTCACCTATATTTTTATCTTTGATGCATCAAAACATCCGAGCAAAGTTGGTTTACAGAGACCAAGAGTTGTTGCATACAGATAGATTCTCATACCTGGGAGTTGTCTTTGACAATAGGTTAAGCTGGAAACTGCATATTGAAAGTGTGATCGAAAAGGTTGAAAAACGCCTATACATCCTTAAACGCCTGGCTGGTTGTCAATGGGGGGTGCGCCCGCACTACATTGGAAAACACCTATAAAAGATTTATTTTACATGTTATCACTTATTGTTGTGAGGTACTTATCTCTGCCCCAGAGAACCTGATCGATAAACTGGAATTAATACAAAACCAGGCCCTCAGGCTGATCGTTGGTGCAGTAAAGACTTCTCCCATCGACTCACTTCTACTCCTGACTAATACTAGACCCATTTAGTCAATTATCGAAGAGAGGGCTCTTATACTTTATGAAAAGTTAATCAGACTAAATGTACCGTTTTGGAACTGTTATGAAAATGTACCAAGACAGCTAAAGACCCAAAGTGGTGTTTTACAGAGAGTCCTAGAATTAAGAGCAGAGCTTGATGATGGAATTGCCCAGGGTTTCTTGAGATCGCCTAACCCTGCGACCTATGTTGAAATAACTACCAGGCTGGATCTTGCCCACCCATTCCTTAAGAGCCAATTGCCTCAAAGCAGCTTAAAGATCCTTGCACTTGAGACCATCCATAGCCTCTACCCTGAGCCTGAATGGTTACATATTTACACTGATGGTTCTTTGACTGAACTCTCCCCATTTGTCGGAGCAAGAATATATTATTCTATCTTTTCCTTTCATTTGCCTGTTGGAAAACAAAAAACCGCCTTTGACGGGGAAGTTTTGGCTATCTATGTGGCACTGGAGCAACTTGTCCCCAGACACCTTTATAATAAGGTGGTTATCCTATCTGACTCGAAGGCTGCCATTCAGGCTATCGGAGCTAGGGAAATACCCTTCTCTAAAAATATCCTAGATTGTCGGGTTCTTCTGGATAAGTTGAAGACAGAGGGACGACAAATAACACTCCAATGGATTCCAGGACACTGTGATATTTATGGCAACGAACAGGCAGATATATTGGCTAATAAGGGCACTCAAATATTTCAACAGCCAATTACTTTCAACTCTTTTTATTCCATAAAACTTTATATCAAAAATCTAATGAGACAAAACTGGAAAGCATTGCTCACTTCTCGCATTTCTTCAAGAAGTTGGAGGAATAGCTTGGGTCAAAATATTTCAGATAAGCCCCGTGAAAAGGCTGTTGCGGAATTCAGACTTACGGTAGGCCATGACTGCCTGGCGAACCACCTTCACCGAATTGGCATTTTTGCGAGTCCTAATTGCCCACTTTGTGAGAAAGATGAAATCATGGACAGGAACCATTTGTTGGGATGCTCGGCTCTGCGTGGAGACTCCGAGGTAAAGCGATATTGGAGCGCAAGACATCTGCTGATGGGACATTGACTTTTTCCTCTTACTGTTCCTTTTTTTTATATTTCGTGTTCCTTGTTAATCTTGTTAACTTGTAAGAGTTTGTCATTTTCCTTTGCCATTGGAAATAAAAATTTTTTTTCTATCTTTGGGTGCTAATGCACCTGTGTTTTTGTTCTTTACGTGTTAGTTGCTAGGCTGCATCATGCATATGGATATAGTATTTACAAACTTTAGATAAATGATGTATATATATATATATATATATATATATATATATATATATATATATATATATATATATATATATATATATATATATATATATATATATATATAATTTAATAAGAAATATCGCCGCCGTCCACACCCGAAGATTATACGGCCCTTCAATAATAAAACTAATCATCCCGACGGCAATCCAGCCCAGCCGGGTCCTGAAGATTTTCTTTTTACACTTCGTTTACGTGTCTTTTTTTCAATCTTAGGGGCTATCCACCTTCCCCTTGTAGGGGGAAGGGCATATTCATAAGTTCCTGCATAATATTCTGGATATACCTTCTACAGTAATAATCCTAGTAAATAATTTTCTAGAGGCCCAATCTTCAAAGCCCAAAGATAAGTTTTTCCGTCCTTCAGCACATTTGCTACAATTGTATATACAGTGCTTTATAGTTTGCATGTAGCCACACTCACAAAGATCTGTTTTAGAAAAAAATCTGTTTTAATAGACCCCTATACAGCCATGTTCAGTTATTGCCTAATTAACAAGAAAATCTGCCGTCAATCTTTTCGTAGAAACTCTAGGGAATATCACAAATACTTTCCTTCCTGAACTGCTTCTCTCCCAATTTTCTTGCCATATATTTATGTAATAATTCTTAATTTTATTCTTAATCTGTTCTTTTGTTAATTTATAATTTTCTGCGATTTCATTCAGTGTTGTCGCTTGTTTAGTTGCAGCGTCTACCATCTCATTTTCATTAATCCCACAGTGCGCTTTAACCCAGTGTAGGTTTACTGCTATCTCATAACTTTCTATTAGTATATATATATATATATATATATATGTCTTCTTTTAACTTAAAAAAATGTTTCTCATGGACTAGGGATTTCGCAAAAAGAATATTTGATCTAGAATTTCAAACATTCGTTTTACAATCCGTTAGCATGAACAGTCTATAGTTATGTGTTCTCATTCAAAATTTGATAGATGAAATACTATTTTATACTTTTAAAAACGACATATGCAATTACAAACTAGGTTGCTTAAATATATAGGATACACTCTTCACTTTTTATCTCCGATTCATTTGCTTATCTTTCATTATTGTCCGTTGGTGGCGTGTGGCTAAAGATGTAACCGTAGAGGTTTAAATCTACAAATGAATCGTCCTTTAGTGTTAGCGGAATTATATATGTCTTTTATAATTATATATGGAATTATATAAACTTTTATAATTATATATGGAATATTCCATATATAAATATATATACTTTTATAATTATATATGGAATTATATATACTTTTAAAAACGACATATGCAATTACAAACTAGGTTGCTTAAATATATAGGATACACTCTTCACTTTTTATCTCCGATTCTTTTGCTTATCTTTCATTATTGTCCGTTGGTGGCGTGTGGCTAAAGATGTAACCGTAGAGGTTTAAATCTACAAATGAATCGTCCTTTAGTGTTAGCGGAATTATATATGTCTTTTATAATTATATATGGAATTATATAAACTTTTATAATTATATATGGAATATTCCATATATAAATATATATACTTTTATAATTATATATGGAATTATATATACTTTTAAAAACGACATATGCAATTGCAAACTAGGTTGCTTAAATATATAGGATACACTCTTCACTTTTTATCTCCGATTCTTTTGCTTATCTTTCATTATTGTCCGTTGGTGGCGTGTGGCTAAAGATGTAACCGTAGAGGTTTAAACCTACAAATGAATCGTCCTTTAGTGTTAGCGGAATTATATATGTCATTGCTGTCAGAAAAAAAAAATGTTTAGAGAGTTCCAAGTGAGGAATGAAAAATGAAATAAATTTTGATTTACTCAAAATTTTTTTAAACTATTTTTAGATTTGGAAAACAATGACTCAAGCGTTAACACAACTAAATTTTGAGCAAGAAAGGGCATGATGCGTATTGAAATCCTTTATCTCTGGAACATATCTCTGGCTAAGGATCAAATAAAGTTTTAAAAGGCATAAGCAGCTTATACAGAACTCTGTTAGCCTCTATTTTTACCAAGAAAGAAAAGTAGTGGAATGAATTTTGAATAAAAGATATCACTAAGATAACATTAGGGGAAGGAGTGAAAAAAAAACTTAATTGTTGAATGTTGTTCTCTTCAAACAGAAGGAGGACTCACCATTTCCACTGGTCATCCCAAAGAGGGATAAGACATGTCTAGACAGAGATTAATCTACTCGGACGAAGAGAATTTTAGATGCAAGTTTCAAGAAATAAGGGGATGTACAACTATTAAAGGAAAGGAGGAGTAGAAACAGATACACTTTAAAAATCATCGTAAGAAATAAATATTAGATTTATTCTGTTATTTAAAATATTTCCGGATATATTTCTTCTATTGATATTTTTTCATGTCCCATATACGTATCTTCCTAAATTCACAAAGGAGTTTTTCCCTCGCTTCGGACAACTTTTGAAATAAAATATTTTTTAAAAGAATGGAGCCGAACAAATTAAAACAAAAAATTCAGGTAGTCTCTTCTAACGAAACTATCACGGGTTATTAATTTAGGATTACTTATCGTTGTTTACCTCTTTTCTTTTCTCTTTTTTTTTTTTTTACACATTTTGGCACTTTTCTGTTTCCCTGTTTAATGCTACTGGGTTTGGCGCGCTGCCAAAATTATAACTCGCGACATCGGACAATTTTTTTCTCTCCGCAGGACCGTTACTGAGGAACGTAATCATACGTTAAAACCATTGATCAAACGTTGATTTGTGCAGCATCCATTATTCCTCTCTCAGGTATTTGAAGAGGTCATGATTTTTGGCCAAGTATTTTGACACTATGATTGCGTAACAGCGAAACAATAGATAAAATTAAATCAAAAAACTCAAGTGGGAATTTTATATTTGATAGAACTTCCCCCCCCCCCCTTTTGGGCTCAAATAAAGCATCAAAACTAATAAAGAGGAATGATGGTACCTTGGTGTGTAAAAGTGTAACTGTAGTCTTGCCGTTGATGAGTTCTAAAATGAAAACGAAATATACATATCTGTAAATTGGAGAAGACTATAAATGAGATTAATTCCTGCAGTGTATAGTGGTTAGTGCCAGGCGCTTCTAATGCTGCGTTTGCATTCATGCACTCTGCTCTGCTGTGCCTTGGGGAATCCAGTGATTGATGTTCACTCCGTACTCTGTATATGCGTGGATCGCCTCCCCTCGCGGTCCGGATGCAGAGAATCAAAGAACCCGGGGTCCGGGGATCAAATGGTGACAATGGGGGCGGGGGACACTAGATCAAGAAGCACGAGGGACCTTGGGGGCTTACCGTGACTAATGTGACCGTGACTAATGTGATGACAGGAGTCGGGGGTCTGCATGCAGAGAACTCTGCACCAATGTATATGCACCATAAGGAGTGGGTTTGTGTGAGAATCCCGACTTTGGATCACATTACATATGGGGTGCTCCCATAATAATGACCTCGGCCGAATGGGCGCTGGCATGCGGTACTAGAGTCTGTGGGTTCGAGTTCCAATTCTTGACATGGACGTTTGCAATCGTTCGGAATCGGCTTTAACCCTTTAAGCGTTCAGCCCGGATTTTTCCGCATTCATTTTTCTGTCGATAAAGCGTTTAGCACGGATTTTTCTGAAGTGTTTTTTCTCCGCGCAAAGCGTTCAGCCCGTATTTTTCTGCAGTCATTTTTTTGTCGGCAAAGCGTGCAACACGGATTTTCTTGTACCTCCTTCCCCCCCTCGTAAATTTCATTGATTGACATGGGGGATGTTCTGCGGTTGAAGGGAGTTGAACGTAATTGATTGATTTCGGTACTACAGTATACAATAGCGCTATTCATAGGCAAATGTTCCTTTCATTCCAATTGTAATTTTGTTTGGGAGAATTTCTCGTAAAGTTCCACCAGTTTGCTTTTAAGTGTGACTATAATTTTTGAAGAATACAGTAGTTTCCACTTTTCCCCCTTTGAGTAAAGAGAGTGATGATATTTGTTCTTTTAAAACATTTATCTAATTGGTTGGAACTTATATAAGGATTACAGATAATTGAGTAAGGATAAGTAAAAATTATATAAGAATTTTGTTACCTTATATAATTTTCACACGAATAAAACTTCTTAAGAAGACTCTACGCACTCAAAGATATAATGAAATGTTTTATCAAAACTATTTAAATTTATCTAAAAAATATGTATACAAATTTTCCTAAATTTTATGATGCATTACAATTTATGCGAAGACAAAATAGTTATTTTGAGATCCCTAGGAAAGTTTGAGCGAAAATGTAAACAAATGAAATAATGGGAATCTATGTAAAATTAATAAAGTTTTAATTAATAGAATTAATGAACAAAATTGAAAGTTATGTTTGTTGTATAGTAATATAATAATTTTATTGTATAAACGTTTGGAGCATTATGGACAGGGCCCTCCAACCAGCTCGAGATTTTGAAGATCTAATGCGCTAAATGGACAGAATTTGGCACGATATCCTGCAGGAGGACATCCGCCACCTCTATCAATCAATGTCAAGCCGAATAACTGCTTGCATAAGGGCCAGAGGTAGAACAACGCGTTATTGACTTTTTCACTTTGTGAAGTTCTTTCCCTTGAATAAATCATACAATTTTTTTCAAATTGTAATCATTTGTTTTTCTGTACATGTACATCATATCTACCGATTTTCACCCCATTCGGATAACTCCTCCTTGGTGCGTCGTTTTTTATGTCTAAGTGTGTGTAAATGTATATATATACACAGTGCGTCAAATAAGTTTTAAGACTCGACCCAGAGCGCATGTTGTAAAGGTGCTGTGAGTGTAAATCCACATGCGTCATAACGTCCATCGTCTGCTGGCACACTGCTAACAAGTTGTGCGCATTTCGTTAAGTAGTTGAAAGAAGGCGAGCTTTTATTGCAGAAGTGAATTTTTTTCATGTTGATTTTTTAAGATGGAGCAAAGAGCTGTAATTAAATTTAACGCAAAACTTGGTAAAAGTGCTTCGGAAACATACCAACTCATGAAACAAGTTTACGGTGACTGTTTTTTAAGTATATCAAATGTTTTTGTGTGGCACAAACGTTTTTTGGACGGAAGAGATACGGTAGAAGATGATCAGCGTAGTGGAAGACCAATTTCATCTAGGACTCCTGAAGCTATTGAGAAAGTACGAAATTCCGTAACAAACGATCGCTGTGCATCACTGAGAATGCTGGAAGACTCTTTAAACATCAACAAAGATACAATTCGAACCATCCTGCATGAAGATTTGGGCAAAACAAAAGTGTGTGCTAAATTTGTTCCACACACTTTAACCCCTGAACAAAAAGCAATGAGAAGTGCACATTGCAGAGACATTATTTCAGCCGCTGAAAACGATCCAAACTTCTTGAAGTTCATTGTTACAGGTGATGAAACCTGGTGTTTCCAATATGATCCTGAAACAAAGCGAAAATGTGTGGAATGGAAGTCACCAAATTCACCGCAAGCCAAAAAAACAAGAAAAGTTCCATCCAAAATCAAAACAATGCTCATTACATTCTTCGATAGTAAAGGTATTATCCACAAAGACTTTGTTCCAACGGGACAAACAATTACAGGTCAACACTACTTAGCTGTTTTAAAGCGTTTGATGGCCAGAATTCGTCGCATTCGTCCAGACTATAGGACTGAAAGCAGTTGGTGTTTGTTACACGACAAAGCACCCAGTCACACCTCCCTTATTGTTCGTCGATATTTGTCAAAAATAATGTCTGTGTGTTGAACCATCCACCGTATTCATCTGATTTAGAATCCTGTGACTACTCCTTATTCCCAAAGCTTAAAATGAAGTTAAAAAGGTGTTATTTTGAGGATATTTTGACCACGCAAGAAGCTTCGACGCGTGCTTTGCAGGCCATTCCACAAAGTGATTTACAACAGGCTTTCGATTCATCAATAAATCGCTGTGAAAAGTGCATTAAAGCCGGAGGGTCCTATTTTGAATAAAAAACCAAAACAGGTATTGATTTCTTGTTTCCATTTTTTTTTACAGACCCAGTCTTAAAACTTATTTGACGCACTGTGTATATACATATATACACACACACACACACATATATATATATATATATATATTATATATATATATATATATATATATATATATATATATATATATATATATATATATATATATATATATATATATATATATATTGTATATATATATATAAGATATGGAAACTAGGGTTGCATTCCACTCTGAATAGCAGAAAAACCTAAGGTGAGATGTCGAATTTGTACTGTAAACTGTTAAAAGAATGAGAATCTACCCCCCCCCTCCTCCCCTCTGGTCTACGGCCGCAGGAGAAGTACAAAAGAACAATGAAGCAGATAAAAGTCAGTGGTTTGTATGCGTCTCCTTGGGAAGAATGACCACCCAGTCTGTGTTTTGACGCCAGCCGTTGACTTTCTTTCCTTTTTTTTCATTGAAAGCGAGTAGGTAGATCTCGATATATTTCATTGCTGTTCTCCTGTTAAGCTGAAAATCAAAGGCGTCATAAAATGAATTCTGATTCAGAAACAGAAGACTTGTCGAACTCTTCGGGAGAGGAATTTTATTCATCCGAAAGTGATTGTGAGTCAGAGGATGATTCCTTGGTTTCTGTTAGAAATTGGACTCTGATAGATCCTTCGGCATCGGTCATTGCTCCTCCTAGATTTCCCTTCAGTGGAAAGTCAGGAATACAAGTAGATATTGAGACAGAAGATCCTTTAGAGCACTTTGGACTTTATTTTAACGAAGAAGTTATTTCTTTTATTGTTCAGGAAACCAATAGGTATGCTGAACAATATTTTGAAAGTGCTCAACTTAAGCCCAGTTCTAGAGCCCTGAATTGAAGAGAGACAAATGACAAAGAAATGAAATGCTTTCTAGGTTTGTTTTTACTCCAAGGAGTAATTGATAAACCTGTTGAAAAATGGTTTAGGTCGAAGCGTCCAATTCTAAGCACACCGTTTTTTGGCAAAGTGATGACGGAACAGCGTTATGGACTAACAATGAAATTTCTTCATTTTGAGAACTCTGAGGAATTCACTCCACAGAATCATCCTAATCCAAAATTGAGGAAGATTTTTAAAATATACTCAATGATAGTAAACTTATTTAAAACTGTGTATATCCCTAATAGGGATATCAGCATTGATGAGTCTAATTGCTCATAAAGGCTTTTTAGGGTGGAAGCAGTGTATACCAAGTAAGTGTGCTCGGTTTGGAATAAAACTCTTCCAGTTGTGCGAAGCCGAATCAGGGTACATATGGAACTCTCTAATTTATACCGGTAAAGGAACGACCTTTATGAAAGAATATGAAAAATATGGACTTTCAACAAAATGTGTTTTGACATTGCTTCATGACTTGAAACATCGGGGTTATTTATTAACCACAGATAACTTTTATACATCACCAGAGTTAGCAGAACTGTTATTACAGTATAAGACAGATATATGTGGAACTCTAAGGTCAAATCGAAAAGGTCTACCTCTCAGACTTAAAAATGAAAAATTACAAAAAGGCAAAATAACAGCATTTCAAAAAGGAAAAATGTGTGCCTTAAAGCGGAAAGACAAAAAACCTGTAATGATGCTAAGTACAATTCACAATGCAGATTTCACTGAAGTCATAGTGAAGTCTCGTACTGAGGAGCATACAACTAAAAAAAAACCTGTTGCAGTGGTGGATTACAACCGAACAATGGGTGGTGTCGATAAGTCTGACCAATGTCTGTCTTATTATTCAGTCGCCAGAAATCACCAAAGGAAGAACTACAAAAACAATTTCCCACATTTAATTAGCCAAAGTGAATGGAACTCTTATATAATTTTTAAAAAGAAAGGAGGGAAAATGTCTCATATTGAATTTAGAATGAAGGTAATTGAATGACTTATAGAAGAAGGAGCCTGTGTGCAAGAACCCAGCATTCGCAGGAATGTAGTTAAACACACAGAAAATGTAGCACGGCTAACTGGGAGACATTTTCCTTCCTATTGTGAAAGCCAGGGAGTAAGGAAACCCAAATCCCGACAATGTGTTGTATGTTCACAAAAAGAAAGAATGAAATCGGGAAACGCATTCGTCATGAAACGCGATTTCAGTGCGATGAATGTGATGTTGGGCTATGTGCTGCGCCATGTTTCAAAATATATCACACTTATTTTGCTTTCTGAAATAAAATCTGGTTTTAATTAACATTCTTATTATCTTAATTTTTATTTATTTATTTTTTTACTTTTGTAGACTACAAATATCTTTAATTTTTTTTAAATAATGGGAAAACTATATTTTAGCTATTCTTTTTCTTTTATTTCAATATATGAATGATCTTAAATAGGTTTTAAGTAGTAGGTCACAGACTTGTGTAGCAAAAATATGACTGTAGCTCTCCAAAACAAACCAAGCCTAACCCATAATAGATATGACAACAATCTCCTTGGGTAGGCCAATGTTTTCAAAACAAATGGCTGTCGCTTTGGGAAAAATTTACTCGTATGGTTTATCGATGCAAGTTTGACGTAGCAGTTTCGCCCGAACCGGTTATAATTATTCGTCAAATCTCCATCTAATAGCGGAGACCTTGTGTGGATATCTCCGTAACAGCTCCTATTACACCCATCTTGTTACAAACGTTGTTGCTGTTGTTGCTAATGCCCCCTGGTTGGAGGTTCCATTCACCAGGTCCTAATAGGCTATTGGGCTGAAATGGGCGGCTCCTGTTTTGAATTAGCCCCACAAGGGTCGGAGTCCGACTTGGCTAAATGACCGGTCCCGTAATTTTGAACCGAGTCAAGTGACGAGACCGGAACACTTAACCCCGCACCTCCAGAGGTAAATTTGAGAACCCGGAGGACATTGCAGCCATGCCCTATTTTACGTGCCCCGGCTACCATTAGTGATGTTCATTATTATATGCAGATATTTATGATCGTCTACAATATTGATCCACCCTGAAATGTGTGGCAAACTTTCATATATTGAGATAAAACCGTTTCAGAAAAATTATTTATGTATAAAGATTTTACAATAAATGTAACACTGCTACTGTCCCTTATCTTTCACGGTTTCCAGAGTATTTAAATTTCTCTTCTGTTCTTTTGAACTGGTACCAACTGATAAGGAGTTTTGACTCTTGCAAACTGTTCGTGAGATCGATGGGAAATCAAATCCTGATTTTGACAAGTTTGAAATATTTCTCTTTGTATTCACTAGAAAAGAGAAAAATGAGAAACTAAAATATTAATCAAGAATTCAAGGGAAACTCTCCATTTTTTGAAAGTGTATAGGTTCTCTTATCAGAATGTTGCGATGTATTTCCTATGTAAATATATACAATATTTTATAGCATTTTCTTTAACACAGGATTTTATAAAAAAGAATTGAAGTTTGTGATCAACAAGATCATGTTGGAAAAGGGATTCATTGTAAAATAAAATCATTGAGTTTATGTCATTTTGAGACTGTAACGTATAAATTCGGCTAAACATTCTGTTTATGAAAAAACTTAAAAAAAAGAAAACATTTACAATTTTTTAGAATTTGTTTACATATTTTTTAAATTTTGAAAATGTATTTATAAGTTTCTTTTTTTCCTGAAATAGGTCTCCTAACAAGCAAAACTTGTTGTGAAGCACCGTTTATCCAGTGTCAGGGCCTTTGCTAATTTCAGTGTTTAAAATGTTACATAATGATACATTTTTTTACTATGACTCGGCGAAAGAAAATTGAAATTACCTAATTTTTACAAACTCTTTTCAAACAAAACGAAAAAGTTATTCTCGCGTCTGTGTTTAGATACGTACAGGGATTCAACATATATTGTGCTTGTATGATGACACTCAGTAAAACCAGATCTATAGACTTATAAGTTATCTATATATATAAAACAGTTCCGTAACTAACTCATTCATTCACTGACTGACTGACTGACTGACATACAACGCACAGACCAAACCGCTGGACCTAAAGGGCTGAAATTTTGCATGGCGATTATTCTTCTAATAGTGTAGGGGTGCACTAAGAAAGATTTTTCAAAAATTCTTAGATTTTTTTAAATTAAATTTTTAAACTGTTTTTTAAACTTTTTTTACGTTTGCATTTAAAATAATACATTGAGTGTTATAAAATTTATATCACGAGAAAGATCATAAAAATTCCTTTAAAATGAAATCTTTTTCGAACCTTTACCTCCATTTCCTGATTTTTGGTGAATTTTTCAAGATTAAGTTTTAGAATTTAATTTATTAAAAGCTGATCACGTGATTTCTTTTTCTGTCATTTTAAATAAATTTATTGTCACGTGCATAACAACTAAATAGACAAAAAAATATTTTTTTTCTTTCTAATGCAGCAGACGATTAGATATTATCTAAAAAAAATAAATATCCCTTACGATTTTTTTATAAAATATATTTTTTACATTAATTGTATACATTGATCGTCGCATTTATTATAAATATATATATTTAATTTTTTTGGCATTAATTGCATACATTGGCCGTTGTATTTAATTTGAATGTACTCCGTAGCGAAGCGCGGGTTTTCAGCTAGTATTATATATGTACCATGTGTTTTTATGTTACGATTGAAAAATAAACTGCCTGAATTTAGTTTTTGAAATTTTTTTTTTAAACATGAAATATCTCAGTGTATGAACTCAACTATCAAATAGGAGAAGAAAGAAGAAATATCGTCAGAACAATATTTTCATCTACATGAGCAATGAAATGCTCTATAAGAAGTTATAAATATACAGAGAAAGAATTTCAGGGTTCAATTTCCCATTTTCATTTTTGTCTCTTGATTACGATCATGCTGTTCAGTTTTATACAAATGATGAGAAATGAGTACGGTAAGTAAAATAAATTATCTATGTCCCCCCGTTTGTGTAGTACACATAATGATGGCATATTACACGGTTCCGAAATCCACAAATAACTCCCCAGTTCGAGAAAACCGATGACACTACCACACGTTATTGAGTGAATGCACACGATCGTTGATCATCTTGCAACATCCTTGTTTTTATCTTTAAAAGAGTACTATTATTCTCCCATGCATGAATACCTTGCTAGAACATGCCTTTTACGGCTTCTTGAATATATCACATTGATTCCTGTTATGTTATGTGTAACAACTAGAGCTTTATGAATTTTACTACTGCAAAAGATCTGAAAACAGTTTTTCGAGTCTATAAAAAATTTCTTAAAAAATCATCGTTTGTAAATCTTGAGGTAAGATTTCACCCAGAAACGTTTCATCCATAATTCATAGGCGCAGCTGAGTTTTAAATGCATACTTTCTCTTTCTTGTAAATAATATCGGGGGCAAATAAAAAGGAATTCGTTAATTGTAATTCCTTTTTCGGAGATATTAAAAAAGATGTTATTATTTTCTAGTGCTTTTTATTGCGCCACCCTTTTAACTATAATTTTCGCAACAGACTTTTTGAATTTAACTTGAACATCTAATGAGCTCGATGAAAAAATTTTACGTTCTAAAAATATATATATTCATTAAAAAATAATAATTTTTATCAATGAACCTGAATAGGCTTATTAAAAAATATGTATATATTAAGATATATTAAAATATAGATTAAAGATAGATTAAGATAATATAGATAAATATATAGATAAGATAGAAATCTATAGTATCTATATCTATCTGTCTATCTGTCTGTCTATCTATCTATCTATATGCGTTATGGATAGATAACACAGGCCTGCAACCAAAAAAGTGTTTAGAAACCAATAGCTTATACTGATAGATTTTTGGACACTGATTTCAGGAAAAATAGTAAAAAAATTCCATGACGTACCATTTTTTCAAAAAATTGAAAATTGAAAAAATTGAAAATTTTACAAATTGAAAATTTTGATTTTCGTAGCCACCAATCGATTGTGCTAATTAAGGAAGGGGATGAGCATATAGTGTCATAAGTCGTCATTACTGGAGAAAACTGGAGATTTCTGTCTCTGATGCAAAAGGAAAAACGGAAAAAAGAAACCATCTAAAGAATCTGCCGAACTCTTAGGCTTCAGGCTAAAGCAAAAGAATTTATTGGCTACTGGTACCTCTTTCTCATGGTTCAGAAAAAGAGAAACATATTTCGTTCCATACTTTTCTCATGATAGTTGTGGGCAATTAAATTACCGTAAAACAATGGATGCATGCATGGGTTGAAACAAGCAAGGAAGACAAAGCATTGGCCTTACACATACATTTATTTGATAACTCACACATTTCAATTAAATTGTAATAGCTACTAGTACAATAATCTCTTTCATATTAACATTTTTACACATGAGAACTCAGAAGCAGAGGCAAACTATATTGTCAAAGATGATTTTTAGAGTCTATGGGGAGGCACTTACTACAGCTGAAGTATGCAACGATGATGGTGGCATCGACGACAGGACCCAGAATCATGTCATGTATAGGAACATCTAAGTAGAATATTGGCACTTCTCCTATACTGTGAGGCAGACGAGACTCTATATCATCTAAACTCTGAGGAACCAAGTCTGAGATCGATCTGGACCTCCTCTCCTATTCCTTTCGTCCTTGGAGGGGCTGTTGTCCGTTTACGGGGGGGGGGCATTCTGGCCCACCCCTCATTTTCATTGGGCAGTGGGCTGTTTTTCTTTCAGTAGTTACTACCCCAATTGGTTCCTTATTAAACAGTCTCTGTCCATAGCCTACGAAGTACCTCCCCACCATAATTTTATTTTGCAATACACTTTGACCCTTATCATCTGAAGTTTTTACTGTGGGCCATAAAATAACGACCATCCATCTTGTAATATTTATAGATTTTAGATCGCTATCATTGGCCACACGGACAGCTATTCTTCTATTCCTTCCTGGTTTACAAGCCTCTACTTACCCCTGCCACTGCAGCCTTTATAATAGATTCATTATTGGCCACACACCGTGGGGAATAATACCATTCCACTTCTACAATAGTGGCCTGGTTTACTGTAGCAATACCCCCGGATTGATGGATGATTTTAATATACAGTATGACGTGAACGAGTGGAGGCTCTTTATTGACTCCCCAAAAAGATGCCTCAAAGCAGTGCTTCTGCCTAATGGCAGCAAGTATGCTTCAGTGCCATTAGGCCATTCTGTGTACCTGAAAGAATCTTACGAGAATTTAGCTTTGATTCTCACACATTTGAAATATAATGAACATGGATGGATGATATGCGGCGATCTAAAAGTTCTTTCCATGCTTCTTGGACAACAAGCAGGAAACACCAAGTACCCTTGCTTCTTGTGTTAATGGGACAGTCGGGATAAAAAGAATCATTGGATCAAAAAGGAGTGGCAAAGGAAAGCATTAACACCTGGAAACAGAAATGTAGTAAAATAAAGTTTGATTGATCCCAGGAAGGTCTTGTTGCCTCCACTTCACATCAAGCTTGGCTTGATGAAACAATTTGTTAAAGCTCTATCAAAAGAAGGAGAGTACTTTAAATACCTAGGAAACAATTTTCCACGACTGTCGGAAGCAAAAAATAAAGGAAGGTGTTTTTGTAGGTCCAGATATTTGGAAACTTTTTAAAGACGAAGTGTTTGAAAGTAAAATCCTTTCGAGGGAAAAAGAGGCATGGAAAGCTTTCAAAGAAGCCGTCACAAAAATGTTTTTCAACTATAAATCTATCGTGGAAATCATGCTAATGAAATTCAAAGGCTTGGGTTGTTCAATGAGTTTGAAAGTTCATTTTTTAAATTCGCATTTGGACTACTTTCCCTTTTTGATTCAGTTAGTGATCTTTGTGCAAATAGTGAAGAACAGGGTTAAAGATTTCACAAAGATATCAAAGAGATGGAGCTTAGATACCAAGGTAGATGGAAAGTCAATATGATGGGGACTACTGTTGGATGCTACACAGAGAAGTCCCGCGTACTGACTACAACAGACTATGTGCCAAAACGAGCTTTCAGGGAAAAAGGAAAAGAAAGCATTAAGGATATATGAATCTAGGATGTATTAAACAATGGTAACCATTAAATGTTCTAATTAATATAATTTCTAATTAATATATATTTAGCAAATCCTTTCCAATTGTTTAATATATTAATTCATTCGTAAATAAAACACTTAAAATATTTTGAAAAGACCTTCTTCTCCCCAGAATATGTGCAGTAGGCTTTCTTGCCCATTTATTCAAACCCATTTTGTGAAAAATCCTTACGTGATTGAGAAAAATGAATGTCATATTTGAAATCAGCACACCAAATAATATAAAATTCAGTCATTACATTTCGAACACTTTTCTATGACTTAAATTTTGCAGGCCTGTGTAATCTTTAGATGATATAGATAAATCTACATATAAAGATAGATTAAAAGATATTTAGAAAGCTTATTAAAATATCTTACTATATGCATTTAATTTTTTCTCTATTCTCAACACGTAGAAGCTTTCTGATTAATTTAAGAAATAAATTTCACAATTAACTTCGAAATAAAAAGGCTAGAGACCGAAGTCATTCTTGTTTATATGGAATATAAAGTATAGTATTTCCTTTTATGTTGACGTTCCTTTCAATGCTACTTTAAATGGAATTAAGCAGGTGAAAAGTTTTTTCTATTCCCTAAAAAGTGAAGATTTTTCAGTAATGTCAACTTTCGAAACCAATTATTTTCTGCCACCGGCAGTTTGAAATTGTATTAATCTTACGTATATCCCACAGCATTCTCTTTTCGAACTTTCAATTTATCGAAATCCTCTTTGTAAATACATCACTTTTTCTTAGATAGGCAAAGAAGAAAACGAGAGCACTTAGTCTGTAATTGAGTTTCGAAATGAGGATTACCAAACAATCTCCGGACGTTACTCTATACATCATTGATGACTTTTTGACCCTTGTATGTTAACACTAACGTAAAAAATCAAATGTTGTCCAGGAAATGCCTTTCTGATATAAAATTAAAAAGTCGTTAATCTTAATGAACATGTAATTGCATTCGGAATATTATATTATTGAGTTCGTTTGTAATGTGCAGAAGATAAAAAAAGAAGTAACGGATAAAAGATGAATACAAAATGCAGAAAATAATCCCCATGTATTCCTCGTTTTAAAGCTAGCGATCCCTAAATTTATCAATCATAAATATTTTTCTTGTTTTTATTATCTCTAATAGCAAATGTTCTGTCAATGAAATATATATCTGATTATATATCTCCTTAATTAAAAGGCAAAAGGTTTAACGATCACAATAAGAAGAGAATACACGCTACAGATTTATACTTAATTACACAAAGTGTAAAGAAAGAACAACATTAATCTGTATATTTAAAAAAGAACCAATTAGAGAATTCAGCACTAAAAAAGACAATTTAATTTAGGATTTTGGTTTTTTTTTATAAAAGCATCATCTGTCATTTACATAATTACTTTAATTGTTTTAAATTACATTCTCAATTGAAAATTGAGAAAGCAATTGAATAATATGTAGCTACATTTAAATGATGCTATTAGTCGTTAGAACACTTGACGTAGCTAGAATCAGTCTTGTCTAGTAGGAGCCAATTGCTAAAGAACAGTAGGTAAAACAAAAATTCTTGGGTTTAAATGGAATGCAAGTATATTTAATATAAGAGCTCAAAAATATTCTAAAAATTTCAAGAGATAATCCCAATAGAGAAATGCGATATTTGTTAATTGCCTGGTGATATCGTGTTATGAAATTCGTATAGAAATCATGATTCTTTCATGAGTACAACTTGCATAGACTTCAACTTCAGTCTGCAGTCATTGTCGTAGATTTCGTCTTCATTAACGGGTCTTTAGTATGGCATTTTTACCTAGTATATGAAATATACAACGCGTTCGATGATACTTTAGAATAAACTCTATCTCTAATCAAAAGGTAGACGTTTACTAACCGTACTGAGTTACCTACTGCTGTGGTACAGAGTATTCAGTTGTTAAAGCTCCCCATTTTTGAGTAATCTGCAATTTTTAGCCATGGTACCGAAATCGGTTATGTAAAGCTTGATATATATGTAAAAATCTATTTTTTTAATTTTTAAAGAGTTTGGTTTTAATTTCATGGTGCAGTAAATATTGAAATTTTAAAATACACAATATAACTAACAAATAACATTGTTGCATATTGAAAACATACAAATAGGGGATATACAAGGTGCGGCCATTAATTTCCAGGACTGATCTAATAACTCCAGAAAATATTACATGATATACATACCCATTTAATATGTTTCGAAGTAATTCCCACCTGCCGTAATGCACTTCTGTGCTCGGCTGTATAAGTTTCGGAAACAACTTTTAAAGTCCTCTTTCGGAATGCTCTTTAATGTGGACTTCACCGTTTTCTTGATGGCTCTGACATCCTCAAATCTTGTTCCCTCAGCAAATTGGTCCAGCATGAGGTCGTGGAGATGCAACATCCTTCATACTCTCCGAACTTAGCACCGGCAGACTTTTTCTTATTTCAAAAACTGAAAGATTTGCTGAAGAGAACAAGATTTGAGGATGTTCGAAGCCATCATAAAAACGTGACATCCACATTAAAGAGCATTCCGAAAGAGGACTTAAAAAGTTGTTTCCGAAACTTATACAGCCAAGCACGGAAGTGCATTACGGCAGGTGGGAGTTACTTCGAAATATATTAAATGGGTATTTACGTATTTCATGTAATATTTTCTGGAGTTATTAGATCAGTTCTGGAAATTAATGGCCGCACCTTGTATTATTAGTATCAACATAAGCACTTTCCAACAACTCTCTATCTTCCGTTTCTGCGAGATTGGCACAGTTTGGAAATTTTCCAGTTGATCTATAAATACAATTAAATGGGCAAATAAAAATGATCGTTAAAAGTTGAAAAGTTTCCTATGTTACCATTTACCCGTTTTCTTAATAATCATAATTCAAAATACCTCCAAACGAAAATCGAGTTTTTTTCATAATTTAGATAAATTTTATTTACTCTGGTTTATTCACAATAAAGAATTATGGAGATAGCTCAAAGCAAATGGGTTTAATCAAAGAAAGCTGAATTGCGCACCCGACAACTCATCACAACTCTGAGTTTGCCGTTATCGGCGCACTTTTTAAGAAAAGTTCTGCAAACATCGTCATAGGGCATGTAACACCGGATACAAACAACTGTTTTCTCACACTTTATCTGTAAATAACAAAATATCAGTTGGCCTGAAAGTGAGTTTCTGTGTTTGCCTAAAACGGTACACCCGTCAGGGAGCATGTTCAGGAATGCCTGGAAACAGGAAGAGAGCCCCATTGGTAGGAAAATGATGTGCTTGTCCCATCAACAGGAGCTTAGGACGTTTTGACATAACATCTCTTTCAGTCCACGGTTTTCAATATTTCTGAATAAAATATGCGAAAGGTATTAGATACTGATAGTTGAAGTTTCGGGTAAAAAAACCTTTTTCCACAAAAATATTAAATAATGCATACGCGTGCCTCAGTAAAATATGATGGATTTAATTTTACTTTCATTTCTTGTATTTTAACACTAATCTTAATTTTACTTCCTCAGGGAATGCAATTTCTACTTTTAATCTTAATATCTAGTAAAAAATACGTTTTACATCAATGGATTTTTTTTTGTACAATTAGAATTAAATAGTCATTTAAAGAGCTCACGGGTGACAGAGGAATAGAATTTTAGAACTCAATTTTAAATAGAGTTAAGAATTCTCTTGAGACTCTGATGTCAACCAAACAGAGACTTTAAAGTCTAATTAAAGTGATTAGAAGTTTCCAATGGTGATTAAAGGGGATTTAAATACCCTTGTGCATTTCAAGAACTTAAAATTGTGAGTTACAGTTGCATGCTGTCTGTAAGTTCCTGTAAGCGCGTGCCCATGTGGGATTCGCTATCAAAAGAATTAGAAATAAGTTGAAAGTTTTCAAGAGGTAAATACAATTTTTAATGTAGCAATCCCATCTTTTATGATTAAAACTACAGTATATAATGCGCATTCAACTGAGTTTAAAGGAAATTGCTGTCTCATTTAATTCCATGAACAGTGTGAATGATGTCATTTAGTTTGGACGCTTTCCAGAATGGTTCTTTGAGGTTTATCTGGATGGCTTGATAAGTTTAAATTACTATTTGTTTTCAGCGTAAATTGATCGTTAATGTAAGCCTGAAATGCTTACTTGGATGAGAAAAAATATTTAGAAAGTTTGGTTGTTATATATCCCTTTTACGTATTTTCTTCTACTTAAATTTCTATAAGCCGCACCTTGCCATAATTCTAAGTATGTTAATAAATGCTTCTTAAATTGATAATTATAGACTGGAACAATAGGCATGCATCATTGGTTAATATTTATGATAAGAACTTTAGGATTAGCAGAGTGAGAAAGTTAGTCTTAGATGTATTGATAAAAACCACAAAGTTGTAACTCCATCGGGACGAATATATACAGAGAAACTATTATACTTGTAGATAAGAGAGAGAAATCGTATATCACAGCCATCAGAGAGTTTGGGGATTTCTTTGTTTGTGCTAACGAAATTTTCTCATCTTTTTATTTTTATTTTGGCAAATTGGAAATATAGTGTCAAATACCCTTTCTGACATTGCATACACTTATCTGCAAAGATGTAGGAGTACTTGTATTACATCACGTGAATTTTCGGTTAGATCTTATTTGCACATTGTTAAACTTTGAGGAGGGGGGAGGAACTGAATTAAAGAACATACACTTTAAGTCAGATAATTGAGTGACCTTTTCTTGATATTCACCTTGTTTCCCTTATTTATACTTCATTCCCATTTCATTACATGTGGTTCAAATCTTCAGCCTTTCTATATAATGCACATAATTTAATTACGACCTTCCACTAAAACGATTTATTATCTTCACCACGATTCTTCTTTTCAGCTCATTTGGCTTCTCTGATGTCTGCCAAATGAAGGATTTGAAAGGTTGATTTATCGCGAGGAGATGAAATGACAATCATGAAAATTAATGATGTTTGAATCCTTGGATGCATAGTTTTCAATTGAAAGAGACATAAAAGTTCATTTCCGATACGTATGTAGAAATAAACAGTCAGTATCGCAATATTAAAGACTGTTCAATTATTTCAGACTGTTTCCCCTCATGATTAAAGATCGGTTCGACTGCTCGTAACGTGTATATTTTAATTCTCATTTGAAGTCATTCACGAAAAATACTTGAATATTTATATCAAATAATGTGTTATCACAATACAAAATAAGCACTTCCATGCTTGCTTCGAATGAAGTAGAGAAAATTACCAATAAAAAATTGTAACATCAAAAGCTAAAATATAATTTCTACACTTAAGTATTCTCCCTCATGTTAACCTCTAATATATTTTCAGACTTCCTAATTTTGCAATAGTTTTGTACTGTCTACATTTTTAAGGGGTTTAAGTCATGAGAATAACCATTTGATGATTATATATTTCATGTTTGGTTTGGTACACACACACACACACACATATATATATATGTTTTAAATAATAAAAAATACCTATCTAGATAATTTGTTTGAATAATCTACAAGAAGTTTATTATTATAGTATGTGCTAACACGAATATTTCAAGAAATTTTTATTTATGTGTAAAAAGAAAACAAAATAGTGGAAGAAACACTTCTTGAAGTTTGAAGTGATACTTTAAGGGTTTATTTAGATTAAAAAGAATAATTTTTTTAAAATCAGATTCATGTAAGAATCCCAAAGTTTAGCAACTCAATATTTTCGACAACATTAAACCCTCTGTAACATAATTCAAGATCCTTTTAAGTTTCTTATTTCAGACAATTTTTTTTTAAAATTATGAATTATGTCTAAAACTTCTGTATATTTATTTTGAAAAGAAGTTCAAGAAATAGTACTAAATGTTTTTAAATAATGTCTTTCCATCTGTCAAGATTCATGCAGAACAGATGGATCCTTTTCCAGTAACTGAAGAATATAGTATCAATGGTACATTATAATATCATCTGCCCAAGTCTGATTTTTCTGAAAAACGTTGAGAGATACCTAGTAACTTATAATTTTATATCCCTCTTTCGCATTCTATAGACATGTTAGAGAATGAAGCATTAGAGAGTTATTTTCTATATCGCTGAAGTTAAGATCGATGACTAGTTTAAATGCCTTTTACGGTGTGTATAAACAAGTAAATGATAGAGTTTATACACGGTATGCAACATCCCAAGGGTAAAAAAATTTCCACGAAAGGATTTTGCAATTAAGTAGATAAGTTAAGGGGATTTTAGCTTCACACTTTTCATACAAAATGCGGATTTATGTCTTAGTGGGGGAAGAGGCAAGCATAATTTATCTATGACCGTCATCTTTGTTGGTACATTGGAAGGATTTAAGCTTTAAAATAAAGTTATGTCCTTGCTTCGTAATACGTCTCCAAATTGAATGTATGTTGGGTCATACATGGGAAAATAAAGACTAAAAAGCATTAAATTAAAAAAAATAAATTAAGAAAAAGGACTACCTTTAGATATATCCGTATTTGCTTTCTCTGTTTTAAAATTTCCGGTTCCGATTGTCTTACAGAATTCTGTATATCATACCTATATTTTGGTTGAACGTGGCACAATACAAAATAATTTCTATATTTCTTATGATAATATTTCTTATGAGCACGTCTTTGTTGTGTACAACATTTAGTTTTAGTCATCAAAAATTCAAAAAAAGATTGAAAGTAAATTTCTCCCTTTCTATTTAAAATCAAACATGCTCTACCATCAAATAAAAAAAGAAATTTTGTTTGAAAATTTAATGGTTTTCAAATAACCTACTCCTTTTTTAAACAACAAAGTCCCATGGGAAAATTTTCTAACATTAATTTCGTTATCTCATGAAAAAAAAACAAAGACATTTTATTTTATTCCGGCTTTACATTTAAGCATTAAAGGAGGGAATTTTTTTGCTGTTATCATATATTTCTAGGCTAAAACAAAATCCTTCAATTGCAGAATCACGTTATAGAATGTTAAACAATTTATGAGTCTAAAGATAGCATTATTATTTGACATGCTGCATATTACAGTTTACCGCCCAGACACAAAATGCTTGGAAACGTCACCGCATTTTTAACCCTTCAGCAGGTGCGCGTGGCACAAAGTGCAATGTCTCTTTCAACCTTGATTATTCCTTTTGTAATAAACCTTTTTTTTTCAAATTGAAAATAATAATTCTGCGTTCTATGACAAGTTATAAAATGTTGATAATATTGAGATATATTTATAATTAAAGGCCAAAGAATGCATATACAATTGCCTTATTTCAAAGCTATCCGGTTTATTGGATCTAAGGACAACTTGCGAATGGATTCCTATAATGTCCAAAAACCTAAAAAACAATGAGAGTCCATCTTCATGATATGTGGGATACCGTGAAATAGCTGCACATTGGATCGACTCCATCATCTCCTGCTTTTGTCGCATTGTAATCCAGTATAATAGCTGGTTTACCACGGTTAAATCCCTACTAACAATGAATGGAAAGAAATACAAGGGTCAGAAAATCAGACTTGCATTAGAAAGGGTGTAGATTTAAATAGAAACTGCTTAGAACATTCAAACCTTATGTATAAAAACAAACCATTCAAAACTGCGAAAATGTTACACTTTGTACACTGAAGGAATAAACCACCGCCGCACCAATAAGACTAGCACTAGCACGGTGTTGGATCTTCCGGTTTCGAACTGAAGTCCTTCTGGTCTGAAGTAATTGAGGCGTTCCCGTTGATAAGAGGGTAAGTGCCAAAATTTCCGAAGCGCATTTGTTCACTGATGCAAGGGTTTGTTCCAAGGTTAATGGCGTGGAAAAGGGGGTAAGTGCCTAGATAGTTTGGTTTAGTTCTGAGCTAGGAACTTACCTACTTTTCCATACCATTAGCACTGGAACAAACCCTTGTATCAGTGAAAAAATATTTTTTGGAAATTTTGGCACTTTAACGCACAATTACCCGCTTTTCAACGGGAACGCCTCAATCGACGGAACATCCCTTAAGGCTCAAATCTTAATTTTGTAAAATTTATGAAGAGAGCTGAAAGGAGCAATGATTGATGAAAATTAACATGGTAAGGAAAAAAATAATCTAATTAGCAGCAATTGAGAACTTGCAAAATTAAAGGAATCACTGAATCACTTTCAAATTCATTATAGCTCTTACTGAGCTATACATCTTATTCAGAGCAAAGTATTAACTATGTACCAGTTACTGTCTAATTATTCTTACATAGAAATAAGAAAATCTCAATAATTTTGAGTCTGAAATAAAGGAGTAATTTACAAACTTTTCACGTGTCTTTCCTATTTAATGAAACTGCCCATTTATTTAAATAAATTTAAGGGAAATGCTATGAGTATTAAAACGCATTAGATCAAATTAAAATGCCACGTGCCTCAAAAATGTTAATTGTGAAATAGTGTTAACTTAATCCTAAGAGACTCTGAGAATTCATTTTAACAAATCGCAAAGAGTTGATGATGTTTAAATTTTTCTTCCAAGCTGCTGTATTTCATAAAATGACAAAAGTTATAAAGTTCTTGCGAAATTAGAACTCTGAATCCAGCTCAAAAGAGAACTAAAATGGAAGATCGTGTAAGCAATTAAGTGTGGGAGGTGAGACTTGATAAATAGTTGGAGGTAGTCGTAAAATGCTCGATTACGACTGACCATCGCAAACGGAGGATATTGAAATGAAAAGGAGATAGAACGCATTTTAGAATTCAAATCAGAAGGAGATAGGACTCGTGAGAGGTATGAGCAAATTGGATCCTTGTGGCCGAGTGTAAAAACTTTAGCTCGTGAAACTCATCTTAATCGTTGGTGTTTTATTTCGGTATTAACAAAAGGTATCTGTGAGGCGTAGGGTTTTCTAAGTTACATATTATCCTTGCGGGAAGTTAAAATATAGTCTATATTCAAAGATTTTTTTAAAATGACAGAGTGGCATTTGTACTTTTAGTTTCAACATATCCAGGCGTGCACTGATGGCAATAAAATAATTATAGAGAGAAACTTGATAAAAACATTATTAGTTTGTTATAGACAACCATTAAAACCACTACTTCGGTTACATAATAATTAAATTACTTGAAGCAGCAAACAATAAGCCCGTCTGCACACGGGGCAACTCAAAAGAAACTGATAACTGACTCAAATCACAAACCAGTCCATAATGAGTCGTAACCTATGTAATTGAATGGAGCCACGCACACGGCGCAACTGGTTACAAACCCGTCCGACGGGTTTGTAACCAGTCCTATTCAAGTCCTATTCCCTGCAGCTCTCTCTTCTGTGCGGGAAGCTCCTTTTTACGTGCTAGAAAAGCCCACATGCCGTGTCTAGTGTTCAGATTTGCATATTGCATTAAAATTTACATTTCTGCATAAGTATCGCAACGGTACAAACACGAAAACACAAATTAATCTCTGCTACTTGCTACTTCAGGGTGCTATCCGGCATTACAACCCCGAAAGAGCCGAATGTTTGACTGAAGAAGGAAGAAAATGTTCCTTGCTTAAAAGTTCATTGCTTAAAGATTTCAGACAACAATTCATATTACATATTTCTGAATAAATATACATATCTAAAAAAATTTCCTTACCTTGACATATTTGGAATTTTTACCCTTAGTATATTTTCAATACCAGATAAATTTGTCTAACCGAATATTTAAATGTAATATTTTAATACAAAATGTATTTTTAATTTCAGAAAGACAAAAGTCCTTTATTCTTTCGAATGTTTCAGTAAAAAAATTTTTTCTTGCTTATGGGGAGAGAGTTTTGCTTAACTTTTGTAAAAAAATAAATCAGTTTTTTCCTCCAAGATTTAATCTCGTTTTAAAAAATAAGTTTATGGAAAAAATGTTCTTTTATTTTTGTATTCCAAAATAACCTTCCAAAAACACAATCTTTTCACATAGATTTAATAGATTTCAGGATTTGCAGATTACTCGAAACTCTTGGCTGCATTAAATAATTTTTCCTTTAAAATGATTATTCTAATCTTTTCTGAAAATCTCGTATATGTTTTGAGCATTCAGAAGACATGTTTATTTTATTCTTGAAGTAATGGCATATGAAAATTTGATGTCGTAAGCACTGTTTGAAGTAACCATAGATCTTTACTCATCTTGGTTAGCGAAATCCCAACTAAATGTGTTTGAAAGAAGCATTGATAATTCACGTTCCTTTAAAATGCGATCTAAGCGATATTATTTCGACGTTCAATATCCTTGGCACTTTCTGAAGTATTTAAAATCCCGTTCGATGTTGCATAGCGAAACCGAAAATTTCTGGGAAATGGTATAGTGTATCGATTTTTCAAGAATATGCATGCTTTCATTTTACAATCTTCAACTCGTTTTCTCC
Organism: Dolomedes plantarius; assembly: GCA_907164885.2. NCBI lineage: Eukaryota > Metazoa > Arthropoda > Arachnida > Araneae > Dolomedidae > Dolomedes > Dolomedes plantarius. The sequence continues at coordinate 185,374,748 of OU015492.1, read as the reverse complement.
GATACTCAAATGGATGAGGTACATTTGTGTTCCCTTGTATTGAAGATTTCATGTTTAGTGAGCGTGAACATTTGATAATGTTATTTTGAATTGTAAAATTTTGTCTTTAATTTTATAAAATTTATGTTAAACTTAATGTCAATATGAATGACAAAGCTGAAAGTTGAAGTTCCTTCCTTATCTAACTTTGCATACCACTGAACTTTTCGATAGATGACTGATTGAAATTACGTTACTAAGCAAATTTAAAAAAATGATCTAAAGTTTTTGGAAATTCTATAACATTTTGCTTTATTTAACTTCTTCAATAGATGACTGATTGAAATTACGTTAGTAGGCAAATAAAAAAAAAAAACGGGCTAAATTGTTTTTGGAATTCTATAACTTTTTGCTCGATTTAACTTCTTATATTGTAACAGAAATAATGTCGTAACTCAAAACTATTGTTGGCTGGTTAATTTGGAGCGTTACTGTCATCTTAACAGCTCGAGAGCATAATTGGCCTAAGACTCTAATACTCTAAGGGCCTAATACTCTAAGCCGATACCGAACGTCTGCGAACACTTTGGCAATCAGGAGTTTCAAAGATTCCCGCCACAGTCATTAGGCCAGACATATTTTTCAACACGGCAGACCCCTTGTCTTGGTAGCATTCACCCACCCACACCATGCTATTTTTTTGCTTCTTCCTCATGGGAGAACCATATAAATAAACCAACATCGCTCCCTATAAAGGAACAGAATATAAGAACGTCCATGCTTCTGTCGGGATTCGAACCCGAGGCCACTCCGGGAAGTTCATGACGCTAACCAGTATACATTGGGGTGACTATACTGCCACATCACCTGGTCATTATTATTGACGAATTATGCTTAATTGTTTTGCCTTTCTATAAGATATTGAGCCTTATGACCTTTGAAATAGTGCCGCCCATGATTCATGCACCTTTTGAAAGTAGTCGTGCATCACTGGTTGCAGGATCACTCAGAGCTCATTGATTTTTCTTTTATTTCCTCCGTCATCTAGAATCATCGCCTTTTATGCAGAGATTTCAACTTAAAATATCCCAAAAGTTTATATCAGTTGAGAACGATAGAAGAGAATGTCATGCTATTTTTGGTTGAAAAAGAATGATTTCATTATGACGCAATTCACTTGCGCATATCAGCGATGATGGGAGTATGAGCTGAGTCCGTTTCAGACATTTTCCTTTTTGCATTTCCCCGGAGCCAATGTGCTGCATCAAAATAGCACTAACAGTTATCAATCTGCCACACTGAAAAGAAAAAAAAAGTATCAGTTTCCTTGAATATCGTTAAATTTGCGTCTTCAGTTGACGTAGACAGGCATCTCGGACAGGGTTCAACATGAAATCGACCCCGACTATTTTTAAATTCAGTCATACCAATAAGGTATGTCGTAAAATTTGATCTCCTTGGGTTTTACATCATTTGACGATGTTTCAAAAAGTTTTATCAAGTTGATTAAATAGAAAATCGCCAAACCCCTATGATATGATACAAATCGAGGCATCACAGGATGGTGACTGATGTCAACAAACCGTTGCAATAAACACAAAAGTACTCGTGATAATTGCAGTTTCGTGCTACATGGGTACACATAGGTTCCAATCTCCTATCACATCTCTCCGTTAGCAAGTAACCCCGAAAGTTTAAAAAATGCTAAACATACTTTACAAATATGATATATTTCCTACCCCAATATCTTTTTTTAAAGTAAATGTGGGTACATATCCTAGAATCTAAGGGCAAGGAATATTCTTCTAATGTCCTTTGGTGCTCAATACCCCCCTCTTCCCCATGTTAAGGGGGATATTGAGCACCAAAGGGGGAGCACCTAGGGGGAGAATAGTTGTCTTCCTATTACTTATGCATTTTCAAAAACTCCATGTCAAAGAACTTTTGCATGAAAATAAAACTTAAAAATGCGTAAACTTCTCCACTTAGAGGTGAATGTCTGATACTTTCTAATTTGAATCAGTACTTTACTGATATAAAGGTAACTTCTATTGTTTGACTGTCCGCCTACAAACTGAATTGCATTCATCTGAAATAGCGCTGACTTTTTAAAATCGGGAATGAAAGTGCATTTCCTCTTACAATATGTTGAGATGTCCTAAATACGCACATTCGATTTTATTTTCTCCTTAGGGCATATCTTTCTACGTTTGTCGATTCTCTTTTTCTACTTTGCTACTTTTACGTCTCTGGGTGATGACGTCATGTAGAATGTAAGTTTTTTTACGAACTAATTCAAAGGAAGGGAGATTAAACTTTGGACTTTTCAAAGTATTTCCGTTCATGGTATTTGGGCTGAGATCAGGTAATATAGTCTTTGCCCATGGCGAGTAGAGATTTTGAGTTTTTATCCCAGCAAAGCTTTGATTTAATTCCTTTTGGTGCTGAATATTTGAGCTTATCAAGAGCTTATCAATTCGAGCTTATCAAGAAATAGATATTTAAATGAAAATAAAAGATTTTATATGATTAATTGCTGCTTACTGAATTGTAAATAAGCACACTAGTCTAAATTTCTGGTACTGCTGATATGATAAGGTAAAGTAACATAGGGAGGTGTGAGAAAGTCATGATGGCATAGGCCCGAAGATAATTCAGGTTCATTTGAAAAAATATCTCCAATTTATTCTCTACATACATGTATAGAAATTTATCTGCCCTTCAGCACAGATTAATTGAATAAATTTTGAAGCTTAGAGCATCTCAATTTATTCAAATCTAACAACACTTATCTTATAGCCACATGAAGTACGTTTTATTTGCGAAGGTCTTGAAGTTTAATACATAGAGTCATACAGGTCAAAAATGCATTTTTAATTAAAAGTTAAAATTTGGAAAAGAAGATTTGAAGGCGCCTGTATAAGAATTTTAATTCATAATTTTATTAACCTGTTACAAAGCCTTTTTTATGACTGCATTCTTAGAAATACGAAAATGGAATGAACCCTTGCATTCATGGTTCTTATAAATGCATGCAAACATATATCTATAATTATATACCGAGAGACGAAATGAAAAAATAAACTTACTCTCTCAAAAAACTTTCTCTAAAGAAGTAAAATCGATTTTGAAAGTAAAAACGAGATCCTGCAGTTAATCATTTTTTTCAACAGCTTTCCATTTTTCCATTAAAATGTTTTCCTTCCTATTTCCTGATTCGTCTTTTTTTTTTGTCAAAGTAGTTGACATTCCATGACAGTTTATTTTCTACCTTGAGATGTCTTCTTTCTTTTTTTTTAACGTAAATAAAATTAAGTTTCTTACATCGTTTAAAATAGAAGCAAGTTCTTAAATGACATTAAAAAAATTATAGAATAAATCTGCATAAATATGAATGAGAAGAATATCAAATCCTTTTGAAAGGTTAAGAGGTTTTTCAAAATTAACCATTAATCTCATTGACTCCCATTTTACTTCCGTAATTCCGCTTTAAACATAAAAAAGTTTTATTACAACTCCTTTAATTTGTTAACTTAATAAAGACTATAATAAAAGTAAAATAGAAACTTACATTGCTATCTATTTTTATAATTTCTGCATAATTTAACAATATGTATTAAGAATATATCACATTTATTGGCACCTACTTACCTAGTATGGATTGTGAGTAATTTGACTATATAAAACTGCACCGGCATTTTTTGTTGTCAATTTTGCTGTGCAAGTTTCGCAAAACAGTTATTATGACTATAACCTGCAAATTAAGTGCAAATGAAAGGGATTTAAAACATAATCATTTTCCCTATATATTTTCCAATAATAGCGTCCAATATGACACTATCAGTGTCAACTAAATAATATACCATTACATTCTTACATTCTTTATATTCATTTCAGACATTACATTCTTATCGTTAAACTGTGCTAACTTTTAGCTTTAAAAAATTTCTCAACAAAACTAACACCAAAAATTAATGTTTAGGATGCATGGAAAATTTCATTGAATTTAGAATTTAAATTGATAAATGGAAATTTCAACATGAATTTTTCTACCTTTAAGAATATTTATACAGATTAAGAATATTTATACTGATTTTTTAAAACTTTTTTTTAAACGAAAAGAAAATAACTTACAAAGATACTTAATACTTTTTTATGCCCAGGATTTTAATTTATAGGAAATGTTTTATTGAATATACACAGAAAAGTTTTCCGCAAGTTTTAATTAATAAAAATAAAGTACAATTTGAGGCATATCAAAATACTGTAGTGAAAAGCAAAATTCCTTATAGTTCTGTTTCTATGAAATATTTAAGAAAATTTTCTCTTGATATTTCCTACTGGATGATATATATATATATATATATATATATATATATATATATATATATATATATATACTAGCTGAATACCCGTGATTCGCTACGGGGTACTTTTAGGATAATTACAATGAAAAAGTAATGAAATTGCTTTTTAGAGGATTTTCTTATAAACAATATATTTTGTTTCTTCATTGGGTCGAACTAATATTACCAGGCTCGTCCGCGAACTTACGCGTGAGCAAGCTACGTAAAACTGACCGTGGGAGAAACAATTTTCTCGTAAATGTACGCCAGGATATTTTAAAGTTTGGCCTTGGGACTTATTTATCGTCATGGCGAATCATATTTTGAGAGGAAATTACAGTTTTATATATAGATTTGATTTAATATGCATAAAACATACTAATTTGAACTAAATTTAAAAAAATTTCCATCTCAATTAGTCTAGTGGTTAAATTTTATCTTTTACTGTATTTTAATATTTTCTTTGTCAATTAATTTCGTTGATATGCACGTGACGCAAAATTAATTTAAAGTATCACACACACCAAAAAAAAAGTGTTTTGGAAGCTAATGTTCTGCTAATTTCCAGTAAAAGCTAAAATCATTTGAAAACCACACACCAGTGTTCCACTCACACGCAACACTATAAACCCCTAAAAGAATGCAAGAATAAAACGTTTAAAAAATATAAATCTATTAATTTAAATAATTAAACATACACAAATGTATAAATTACACAAAAGTTTACTTAAATTCTTTAATCTGTCTACATCTCCAGTATAGAAATATTTTCGGGGCATTTACAGAACATGGTATATTTCACTTTTGAAAACACGCATTAAATGAGCATCATCTCAATGAGAAATTTCTGAAATGAGCATGGCAATGAAGATCGTGTGTTTACAAACAACAGCAGTAACCGAAATGTGTTAAAATATAAATTTTAAGAGTATTATGGTAGTGAGTTGTGTATATAAATAAAAACTTTCCAAATGATTACTGTTTTGGAAGCTAATGTTCTGCTAATTTCCAGTAAAAGCTAAATTCATTTGAAAACCATACACCAGTGTTCCACTCCCACGCAACACTATAAAACTGAATTACAGTACTCTACGTTTATATGGGCATTGAAAATTGTAGTTAGTAGAGGTCAATATGGGACAATCCACGCATTGTCTATAGACACTTGCTATCTTTGGCTATTATTTGATCCGTAATATCTACCTCATATGCCGTATGTTTCTAAACGCCATTCCCATATAAACCACAGCATAATTCCGTTAAAATGGAACAAAATGAGTAACTCCAGTTAACCATGTAATCCACTACTACTACAGGGGCATCAAAATGTAATAATACAGAGTTTAAATCAGCCAAAAATTGCAATTATGTCGGACAACTGACTGAAGTGGTGTCATCTTTGGCTATTATTTTATCTGTAATATCTGCCTCATATGCCGTATGTTTCTAAGCGACATTCCCATATGAACCACAGCCTAATTCCTTTAAAGTGGAACAAAATGAGCAACTCCAGTTAACCATGTAATCCACTACTGCTACAGGGGCATCAAAATGTGAGAATACAGAGTTTAAATCAGCCAAAATTGCAATTATGGTGTAGATATGACACCTAACTTCTCCAAAAATCTTTCCCTTTGTGATGAGATTCATAAGTGATTTTTGTTTTTGATGAAACACTCTTGCTAACAAATCATGACGATCCTGTGGTTTTTGTCCAACTATTCTTTGCTGTTGTTGTCTGATTTCTTCCAGTCTCGCTTCTCTTTCCGGGGTAAAGATTCGGAAAATCATTCGGAAAAAGCTGAAAAGTAAACAATACCAAATCAATTTAAAAACTAAATACAGTATAAATAACGTAGAAAAATAACAGTATAAATAACACAGTAAGAATAAAAAGTACAGACTGCGGCCAGATATGCTCGGGCCAATAATACAAAAAAAAATTAAATAGTAGTAAGCAATGAAAAGCATTTTACACACTTCCATAATAGCAAAACAAAACATGATGGTAAAATAGAAAGGAAAGTTAAAACAGAAGTAAGAAGTTAAATTCTAAAAATATAAATGAGGTATAAATCAGCTATCGATTCTAATTTATGAATCATTTATCAGGACATGAAAAATTACTGCATGTAAGAAAAATTAATCTTACCTCCATTAATTTCAACACTTCTTGACCTGTGGCTTGTCCAATCATGTGAAATATAATTCTTGACAATAAATCTTGTTAACCTAAACTGTTATTTGTGTTTTTTTGAATTTAAAAAAGTTATGTTCTCAAAATATGACAATTAAAATAAGATATCATCGAGAAAAAATAAATCATGCTACTTAAGAAAGTCATACCACAAATTTCTATAAAATTAATGTGCAACTATATTTCACGTACAAAATAATGAATATGTAATTCATTGCTAACATGTTTTAACAAAAAATTTCCACAATCAAAAGCTAAAATTAGTTTAAAATATTAGCTTTAGGATTTTGTGCAGAATGATAGGTGTTTTAGCTAAATTTCATTAAAAATTACTTCAAATTTATCAATTTATGAAAAAGGTATATGCTATTTACAGGTAAGTTTTTGTTTCTTTTTTTGATTTTTAAGTGTTATTTTAGCATAAAAGACAAAAAAAACCTTTACAAAACTATTTTTTCTCAAAGCTAAACACAAACATAATTAACAATTGTTTTAAAACACCCCTGGTAAACATTGTTAAGTTTCGAAGTATTAGAATGATAATAAAAAATATTCCAGAGTTTCAGACAGAAGCATAAAAAGAAAGAATATGCAAAAAAGTAACTAAATTAAACAAAAATTGACAGAATACAGAAAAAGTGAACACCGGCAAAAGTAAATAAATCGTTTCCTTGTGCGCATGTTCAGTTCTTATGAATGATCCATTCCACCGCCTAGAGTACCGCGTCGGAAGAACCGCGTATAAAATTTGTGTTGAAGTAAAGTTCTTTAAAATTCAATTAAAATCGAAATTTTAAGATAGAGACTTGAAATGAGGTTTATATGAATGAGAAAGCTTTCATCTTCCAGATGATGTAAATATTTTCTTTGTAAGATAAAAACTTGAAGAACATCGACCGTAGATCCTCAAAAGTCGTAAATTTCTCGAAAAAATGGGTTTAATATTTTGATGAAAATATTAGTCTGTTTTAAATTATTTTTAAACAAATGAGGTCTTGTTTGAAGGAGAAATGTCTGTAGTCTCAGATTGTAAAAAGATCAAAATTCTACGATCATTTTTTGCCGAGATATCGTAACCTGAAGTTAAAAATCATAAAATATCCCACAAAACGTAAAATTAAAAATTTTCTAGAATAAAATTTAAAATTCGGGCTTCGAGGTGCACTTTCCCATAGTCTGCACTACCGTGTGCCAAATTTCGCGGCTGTAAGTTTCACAGATTCACTTGGGGCCCCCCCCCCCCCACACACGCAAACATTCGCTTTTATTAATAAGATGTAATGCTTATTACTGTAATGTTAAAGATGGAAATACACTTCAAAGATTAATTGTTTACTTACAATACCTTTTTAGATGCCACAACAGAAATTGCTCGTTTTACCTTCAATGAAACTTCCGAAATGAGTTTTGTTCTGTAAGAGAGGAAAAGCTGGAGGTATTCCTAATTACAGATGGCGTTGCCCGGGATTTTAAGAATGTTTGTTAACCAAAATCAATTTAAAAATTAACACAGTATAAATAGCATAGAAAAATCGACATTTTCTATGTTATTTATACTGTGACATAACCCATGACACGGGCTTCGCCCGTCTAGCCGGTCGGTTTAGGGACCCGCTCCCTTAAGCAATCATTGTCAGAGAATGGAAACACTAAAAAACAACGAATCAAGGTATCTAAATTTTGTGGCTACGTATCCCACGTCCTGCAAACAGTCGCAGCCAGAAGAAAAATTCTCCCCCCCCCGGCGAGAAATTTCGTTCCGTCCACCCCTCCACGTATGGGCGAAAAATTCTTTCTTCGAGACTTTCCCCTTCCCCGCGTATGGGTGAAAAAATGGTTTTTCTTCCAAACCGCATTTGAAGGATCGAAAGGAAATTTGTGTTGACGTATCGTTCTTTAAAATTCAATTAAAAATCGAAATTCTAAGATAGAGACTTGAAATGAGGTTTATATGAATGAGAAAGCTTTCATCTTCCAGATGATGTAAATATTTTCTTTGTAAGATAAAAACACGAAGAGCATCGACCGTAGATGCTCAAAAGACGTAAATTTCTCGAAAAAGTGGGTTTAATATTTTGATGAAAATATTAGTCTGTTTTAAATTATTTTTAAACAAATGAGGTCTTGTTTGAAGGAGAAATATCTGTAGTCTTAGACTGTAAAAAGATCAAAATTCTACGATCATTGTTTGCCTAGATATCGTAATCTGAAGTTAAAAAAACATTAAATATTCCACAAAACATAAAATAAAAAACTTTCTAGAATAAAATTTAAAATTCGGGCTTCGAGGTACACCTTCCCATAGTCTTCCCATAGGAAATATGTGGACTAACTACAAAATAGACTTCTGTGACGCACGCCCGGCAATCAACCTTTCTTCTCCCTCGCCGCCGCCGCTGATGTCATATATATATATATATATATATATATATATATATATATATATATATATATATATATATATATGTATGTGTGTGTGTGTGTGTGTGTGTGTGTCTTATTCAGTAAGAGATACCGTGTATTTTTAAATAAATTAAGAAATGTCTTAAAAGGCCTTTTAATACATATTAAATGAATTTCGCACTATTAATCAGTTCCTTCTTCTGATATTTCCTTCAACCAAATCATAGCATTTATAGGTATACAAACGGAAGGCAAATGAAATTTTATTTGTTAAGACTTTGAATCTCGTGGAAAAAAATCTTGTAGTCTCTTCTAACGAAATTACCGCGGGAAATTAACGTAGGATTACTTATCGATTTATAAGCTAATAGTTGCTTACCTCTTTTGTATGTATATATGTTTGTATGTGTTATGTATATATGTATCTATATATATGTAGGTATGTATAAATATACATAAATGTATGTCAAAATTTTGACGCATTTTGGTACTTTTCTGTTTAACCTTTTACTGCTTGTCCAAGCGATTCAGACTGGGTTTGGCGCGCTGCCAAAATTATAACTCGTGAGACACGGACGGACGGTTTTAGCGTCTGAAATTTTCCTTTCCGGAAGACCGTTATGAAGAACGTAATCCTACGTTTAAAAAAAAACCTGTTTGATATTTCGACGCAATTTCAAGAGTTTCTCGATAGAAACTGTTGGAAAAACTAAAATAACAGTATCTGTGCATTAAAAATTCTGCAATAATATATTTTGTTAAGCACGAGGAGTACATTTTTACGGTTTTTGTATTCTTAATTTGCAGTTCGACCTGTGACATTCCCATACCTATCGAAGTACTTCAACCTTACGTAACCTATTATTGAATTGATCGTTTACAATTTTGATTAAGTGATAGGAATTAATTAATGAATTTAGTAATCCACTTTCAAGACCTTTTTGTTAAGATTTCAGTAAAATAAAATGGGATACGTATGAAGTTTAAGGTTTTATCTTTAGAAATATTTTTAAATCTGCACTCTTTCAGGGGGTCCAGGACACAAAATTGCTCGAATTTTCGAAAAAAAAATCATTGCATTAAAAATTTTTGTATTCTTTTGCACTTAAAATGACGTTTAAATCATGTTTCTATCTTAATTAGAACAGGAGAAATTATTATTTTTCTTTGCAACATTCTAATAGTATCCAACCGTTGTTTAAACCTGTAAGTGCGCTTTTATGCATGATGGGTTTTTTCCCCATTTCTCGTCTTCAAATTGTTATAAGTCAAGAACCGTTAAAGATAAATGATTTAAACTTGTAACATGTCTTTTTCAACTATTTTACTTTAATTTTGATTCAGAAAATTTGAAAAAATATTTACTTTTGAAAATATGATTTTTTAAAAATAAGTTACATAATTTTTTTCGTAATTTTTAATCTAAATATTTTTGATTTTTTTAAAAATTGATATTTTAAAAAATGGTGAATCAAAATTAAAACTTAAATATTTCTGCTTAATTACATGAAAATTTTTTGAAATTCGACAAATAATATTTCGAGTTATAACGATTTTAAATTACCCCACTTTTATTAAAAATTTTAAATTTTAAAATTTTTTAAAAACTTTTTGAGAAGTTTTATGATGTGATTTTCTTTACAAATTACATGGTTAACCATCACAAAAAAATTCAAAATTTTAACTCAATAAATAAAAAAATTTTCAAAATGTGTCCCGGAACCCCTTTAAAATATGTGGAAGAACAGTTCCTTCTAATTTAAGAGTGTTTAACGGCTGGTGCGTCACCCAGCACAGGTTATTTATGGATGTTGCTGATTATAGAGAATTTCAGTTCTAATATTTTGCTTAGAAATCAGTTATGAAATGTAAAATTTTTCCCTCCTCCATTTAAGTTCCGTTCAACCACCATTCGCATACCATCAAGATTCCAATATCGGCGGCATTTTCTACGATTATGATCATAAACATTGCAATCATCGCGGAATTCACGGGGATTTAATTCTCGTTGGAACACAGATAGCGTGCCAAGCTCGGGGAGTGTTCAAGAAAATGCATTCAAAAGGCGTTCCCATTAAATGAAGCTGTATGGGCGTAAATAATTCATAAACCTGAAAAGAAGGAGGAAAACAGTTTTTTTTTTTTTTTGCAGAACAAAGAGATTTCATTATTGAAAACTAAGTCTATTTTAAAAATGGTTTGCATGTTTCAATTTTTTTTCTTTTAAAAGCTTTACTCGAACTAGAAAAAACAAACTCGGATGATTTTATTTAAACGGTAACATCTATTCCGCACTAAAAGAAAATTTGATTTGCAAGAGCTACATTATCTGTAAAATTCAGCTAACAATGAATGAAAAAATAATATTACTTCTCGCATAAAAATTTCCTACAGTCGCCCTTTGATTGAATTATTAGATAGATAGTTTTCACATCCTAACTGCAAAAAGTTGAATGTATACTTTAAAATAATGTTTAAAAAAACGCAACTCTCGTATCTCGTATAAAGAGACATCGGCTAAAAAAATTTCTAATCTAACTTAATATTCAGCACATGTATTGTCTTTTTCCTTAGAAACACTAATTTCTTTCTACACGGCATTTTTAACTTGCACTTGGATATAATTTTCGCCAAATGTAAAAGATTTGTCAACTGCAGCGCTCATTCAAGTATTTAGTTGCTAATAACTTAAAGTAAAGTGACATTTTATGTTAATTTCTTAGACTGTGACGAAACTATCCCATATCTCTCCTGGGAAAGTTACAAGGAAAATTTTAACCTACACTGTAATAGTCATCATTACAATGTTTTAATTTGAAATCAAGACTGCTACAGTTAATACAAGGTAAAAAGAAAAGTAAATTAAACTTTTTTTATGCTTATAGTTATGAAGGGATAAAATTACCTATATCATAGGTTCTTAAAAGGTGATACCCGGAACATAGGAAATCTGGGAGAACCCAAGAAATGGTTCGCCAAGTCAATAGTGATTAAAAAAAGGAGTTTTAACCTTTTAATACGACCGTGAATTTAACAATTTTATAAAATCGAAAACACATTTTTTTTTGTGTTCCGAATTTTTTGTTCAAATTCTAAAAATTACTGTTTTTCTTTTTCTTTTCGCTTTCTGACGTTTCGAGTTCAAAAAAAAATATTTTTCCTGCTTTAAAATTCCTGTTATACAGTAGGGTAGACCGAAACAGGGGGTTAAAAACTTTTTTTCGAAAATCAAGATGCCTATATACTCAAAAGTGGTCTACATTAGTGTTTATTCACCATGAAAATTTTCAGTTCGATAGCACAATATTTTTCTGTGCCGCAACGGCTTTGAAAATTGCAAAAACCGTCCAAAAATACAAATATTTTAAATTTTAACTTTCAGAGATAATATTTATCAACAAGAAATAGAATGGTATTAACATACATAAAATGAACGAAAAAAGAAAATTATTTGAAAGTATTTAAAAAGTCCACTTTTTTTTCCAAATTTGGGGAGTCCTTGCAAAAAAGAAATCCGGGATCTGAAAAGTCCATCTCTTGCTTCTGGACCACAAACACTTGCAGAAGCCTGTGTCACAAGTCTAACACACCTCACAACCGCTTGAGAATGACAAAGGAAGCTGAAAGTTTGATTTTTCTCAGGTGCATTTTCTACCATTTCTTTCAGATGGTTCATGGTAAAAGATTTCGTTAGAGGTGGTTCTGTAACGGTTGCTGCTTTCCATTGTATCATATCGACATAATCTGCGGCATCAAAATTAATCATTGACGCTTTGAATTTCCTAAGAGGTTTTGAAATTGATGACTTTAAAGTTCGAAATTTCTGAATTTGGCTGACACAAGTTCTCTAACGTGCCGTCTTTGGTCGCAGAGCATAGCAATCAAAATGTTTTCTGGATGCGCAAAGTTTCCGTTGGTTTGTATAACTTTGTCAACAACAATTTTTAAATCAGATAGCAAGTATCAAGATCTTTTTATCATGTTGTACAAATGAATAGACCCATTTTAACACTTATTATCTATTTTGATGTGTTAACTACATCGGAGCATAAACATTCATGATAAATTAGCGCCCTTTACACGTACGCTCTTTCGCAAGTGCTTGGAGCGTACGGGATTGCGAGCGGGAAAACTTGTAGTACGCTACAATGCAGCTTTCCCTTCCTCCCCGACACCTTCACAAATGCACTCAATCTCGCGGGATTGTGATTTCAAGCGGGAAAGAGCGTACGTGTAAAGGGCGCTATTGTACCAAAGTTTTTTAATTTTCCGATGTATTCACGGTTCCAACGTACAATCGCAATATTCTATTTGTGGTTGTTAACCATCTAGAATGTGTTATATTACCGGGTTGCCTCGTACTAAACTATCTGTGATAGTTGCTATACAATGAACTATATCATAAATTACTTTTGATCTGTGCCTAGTTCTTTTGTGTCTATTTTTGGTAAATTAGCAGGTATTATTTGAAACGAAGCAACGGCTACCTGTTGACAAGATTTAATCATTTTCCCGATTTCACCAGAAAATTCTGAGGGTCCTGTTGTTTGTTCATCCAACTTCTGAAATAAATAGCTTAATGGTAGCTCATTTAGATCCAGAAGGCATATGAACCATTGCAATGTATATTCGATGCAAACTTCAATGCGACGAATTACTCCATTGTGAATTCCAGTGTTGACAGCAGTACCATCACACTCTATGGCAAACAAATCACTATGTTCTTTTGAAGATAAAGCATCATAGCTTTTGCAGATTCTTCAGCTGTTCCAAAAGGTACACTCAGGTGACCAAGATATTTGAATCCAGGTTCGGATAAGAGTACAATATGTTCTTCATTGACTGTCATTCTGTAAAATTTAGCACCTTTCTTCTTCTGCACAAGAGTTTTATCTTTCCGACCACCAAAATAAATAGCATTAACTACCTCGCTTTCATCCACCACGTTATTCCTTATTTCTTGACGTTTGCTTTTTCATTCACGTTTGACTTTATTCCAGTTGATAATAAGATTACTATTATCTTCTGTTATTAAGCCTACATCTTTCAGCACAGAACTTGCTATTATAGCAGCTGACCTATCGTTAATACGAGTGCGATCGCAAGCTTGTGCCAAATTTGGCCATTTTAATTGCATTTTCACTTCATTTACTGCAGATATATTCATTATATTGCAATCATCGCTATAATTGGGGTCTTCTTCATCTATAATTGATTCTTCACTGCTCGTACTACTAAATTGATCAATTTTTTCTTCTAATTTAGAAGTCGAGAGTTCAGTCAATGATTTTGTCTCCACCTTCTGTCTAAAAGATACACGCATGAGCTTTTTTGTTGTTTTCACATCAACACCAGCAATGAGCATTTCTCTGTCATAACGTTGGTCATGTAGAAAATCCCTTTCTTTTATTGGAATTTTTTTTTTTTTTTTTGCATTTGCAAGTCGCATAATCGCTGCACTTACACGCAGATACGTCGAATAATTTCTTTTCTGATGATACTTTGAAATCACTCATTTTTCGACTATAAGTAGCATTAACCCTTTTTGCTGATATTTTTTTAATATTTCGATATTTTTTATGATATTCTTTAATCAAATGGCTCATTTGAGCATCCGATACCGTTGGAAGAGTGGCCTTGTTTATTCATTTTTAAAAAGTAACCAATAGAAATAAACAAAATTAAAATTCAAGCATAGACTGCTAAATCACTATAACATAAAACATATCCTGCAAAGAAAACATTTTCAATAAAGGATAGCGCAGAAGCTTCATATCCCCATAATGAAAAAACAAATAAATAATCCAACAAATATAGATAGAAAAATTATACTAAAATAGACAAAAGACAAACAGAAATCAAGCACTCTGGGCATCCACGCACCAACGACAAGATTCTGTATAAGTGCCGGAACTGAACCATAAAACGACAGAGGTAATCGACAGGTCTTCGTCATCAGGGAGCCTAACCATGGTTAGGCTACCTGTCGATTACCTCTGTCGTTTTATGGTTCAGTTCCGGCACTTATACAGAATCTTGTCGTTGGTGCGTGGATGCCCAGAGTGCTTGATTTCTGTTTGTCTTTTGTCTATTTTAGTATAATTTTTCTATCTATATTTGTTGGATTATTTACTTGTTTATTCATATCAGTTTAAGTTCTGTGATCAAAATTTCAGAAATTTGCCGAAGCGTTGGCTTTACTCTTTTTCCGAAGCATTCAAGACATTTTCTCTGATATATAAATAATACCGAATCATATCAGCATATGTAGGTAACGCATTATCATGGAATTGTGAAGGTGCTCCAAATATAGAGTAGTCGGATTTTTTTCTAGTTTTGGGCATATTGAAAGAGAGCAATTTCGATATATTATAACAAAAATTACATATCCTTCGGTTTACTTTGGACCTTTCCAGAGGAGAGCAAGTACACAAATGAGTTGTGAATGTAAATCTTTATTGTCTTGGTCAAAAGTGGGAAAATCCAGGCGTCAGACAGGAAGTCGGCGCATCTGGATGGCGGCTGGCGTGGTAAGGGCCTGTTCACATAGAAGTCCGTTGCGTAGCGTTAAGGAAAAGATGACGTTGATACGAAAATAAACCAATCATAGGCGTTAAACATTTCATGGCTAATCGTTTGGAGGCCTATGATTGGTTTATTTTCGTCTCAACGTCATCTTTTCCTTAACGCAACGCAACGGACTCCTATGTGAACAGGCCCTTACTGATTCAGATGCTTCTTGCGAAGTAGGCACAGATTACTGCAATGTTACAAACTTTACACGCGTTGCGGCACCGAAAAATGTACTTCGATTTCTTTTAAATTGCACCTTTCTTTTTTTACTCCCTAGTAGACCACTTTTCCGAATAAAGGTTTATTAAAAATTAAAAGTTATTTTTCTCGGTCCACCCTATTATATAGTTCTTTGACGCGGCATCACAGCAATTTCCCAGCTAGTACAACAAATGCAAGCTCAAAAATCTAATTAATTATTAAGTTTTCATAGGACTTTATGTTCGATATTAAATGAACTTCAACATTAAATTTATTATTGTTATTAAGTTTATTACAAATAGTTTGTTTATTCAGGACCTGAAATCTATTTTTGCCTCTAAAAAAGGTTGATTTAGAGATGGTCCCCGACGATTTTTTTCTTATGAAGTGGTCCTTGATCAGCAAAAGGTGAAGAATCACTGATCTACATGAATGGAGGATTGCAAGAAAATCCTGCTTTTCAAAGCCATTCAGAAAACCGTTCAAACTTAACCGTTCAGAATATTTTAGCTGTATAAGATATAAATAACTAGAACTTGAATATCTGAATTTAACTATGAATTTAAGCAGGTTTAACATGCTTGAGTTCGGGAAATTTCACTGGCATATTACAGAAAATTATATATATAATAGCCGTTGTCTCTGTATAACACTTCCGGGCCGTACTCATCTTTCAATTGAAGCCCTCAGTAAACAAACGGCCGGTTAGGCTTAATTTCAATTTCAGACGTGGATCAGAATTTTTTCTTACCTAAAAACTAATATCTTCTCCATCAAATCACGTTTGTTCAGCCTATTTTTCTATAAAACATTCAGAACAAAAAAAATTGGATGTTTTTAGCTGTATATTTAACAGTTTTTAAAAATCTGTTTACTTTTGCGATGAATTCAGAAAGTAACCAAACTTGAATGTGAATGAATCAAGTAGCTCAAGTATTCATATCGCGTAGTGAGCTGTAAAAAACTGGATGGCAGTGTACTACTCCAATCGCATGAAAAATTAAATAAATATAAAATAATGAAAGGGTTTGCTTTTACAAGGTGTGGATTAAATGCAATATTGTTAGATAATTCGGGATATTTTTTAACTTTCATATACTTTTTCCATTATGACGTCATTATTAGTATTATGACGTCAAAAGGACGGGTTGGATGGCAGTGTACTACTCCAATCGCATGAAAAACTAAATAAATAAAAAATAATGAAAGGGTTTGCTTTTACAAGGTGTGGATTAAATGCAATATTGTTAGATAATTCGGGATATTTTTTAACTTTCATATACTTTTTCCATTATGACGTCATTATTAGTATTATGACGTCAAAATGACGGGTTACCTTCTAGTTGGCTAATATAAACCCATACAAGCGAAATCCATATCTCAGCCAGTCATTAATAGGTGTTATAATTATTATTGGTTGTTAAAGGGAAGAAGGTTATTGATTTGTCTATGTGTGAACCACGAACGAACTATTTCAATACTAACTGGAAAATTTCGTTGGAAAGTACAGCCTGTGTTGATGATGTAAAGTTTAAAAATATAGCCATATATACTGTTCTTCCATTAGACATTGCTAAGACGTTTAAAAATGAAAAATCGAAAGTTTGAACAATTTGTATAAAGTTACATTTAAAATTTTTGGTAATTCCGCATAGTCTGGGTTTTTATTTCATAAAAAAATGATGTCTTAGAAATACAGATAATTAAATTAGCAAGTAGAGTAGAAAAGCGTCTAAAACTTTGTTTTGGCCATAAAAATTAGAAAATCTCATGCTCTCAGAATCACATTTAAGAAATTCATGTTTATTCCCTATTCTACTTTAAAATGCAAAATTCTGTGCAAATGGAACGATCAGACGAGGTTTTTAAGGAATAGAATTTCAAATGGGATCTAGAATGGTTGCTAAATTTACAGACATATACATCAAATTGTAATTGAAATTTCGCAATATGTCGAGTATGTCTCTTAATTTACTCGAACTTTATAAAGTTTCATACAAGCAGAGAGACATTTCGTGAAATAAACTTAATTCAGATTAATGTGTCTGGATTCCAATTACTGAAGTAATTATGATGTAAAGTACCTATTATTTCCAGTAAAGAATAGAAAAGAATTGGTCAGTACATGATTAATAAGCAAAAACCAAACTGATGAAACGTTTTGATAATTTTAGTTTAAGATAAAACATCATGTGAAAATAGAAAGTTAGGTAAAGATGAATACTCCCTTAAATTTGATAATATTATACATCAGTTCGTTGTGTTGTCTGAAGCACTGTGTTATGTAAGGGAGTGAGAAATGCCATAAATTATAATGAAACAGATGCATAAAAGATCGGCAATACAGCGAGATATTTCTGACGAAAAGCTTTAAAATAGTGTTAACTATATTGACATGTAAACCACATATTTAAATTTAACTGTAAGTTTAGGACGCGGTGGCCCAGTTGGCAAAGGCAGCGAGCCAGTGATCTTTGTCGTGGCTGCAATGTCCTTCAAGTTCTCAAAATTTTTCCTCTGGAGGTGTGGGGTCAAGTGTACCGGTCTCGTCACTTGAATCGATTCAAAATTACGGGACCGGCCCTTTACCCAAGTCGTACTACGACCCTTGTGGTGCTATTCAAAACCGGAGCCGTACCGTTCTGCCCATTAGCCTTTATAGACTTGATCTGATATACTGTCCACGAAGGAGCATAAGCCACAACAACAACACTGTAAGTTTGTTTAGATTGAAAAATTTAAGCCTAACTGTTATTTTTGACCCCTAAAGTATTTAAATTAAAATGATAAATTGAAATTTGTATTATTCCTAAATTGAATATCTTAGAAGCCTTTAAAAAGAAATGTATCTTAATTAACCCTTTCCTGTTAAAGGATGACACGATAAATTATTGTGATGAGTAAGACGCATCTGCCCCCTTGTACACTTTAGTTGTGTCCCTTTGCTTATAGTTTTAAAGGTTGCAGAATGACATGTCTTAGCAAGAAAAATTAAATGTTTTAAATTGTTAACCTTTTCCCAAAATTTAATACTCGTCCATGATTTATTAAATGCAAAAATAACGAGATTAATGAACACAAAGTTTTTGTTTTCTTCTCTTATTATTAATATTTATTTCCTTACCAACGGAGGTGCTGAGAAATCTACATTAACGGTGAAAACAATGAACACACCATGACAAACGACTGAGGTAGAATAATGTTAGACAGAAGTACTATTTCTCTCTCGCAATTTTAATGATAACACTCAGAGTGAATGATAATTCTGCAGAGCAAAGTCATTTGTGAAAAGGAAAAGTACATCTCACGGTTTATGGAGCAAGAAAAGCTAGTACGATAAATTTCATGAAATGTTGGTGCAATGAACGTGTGATTTATGATATCTGTATTGGGCAATACAATAGATGAATAGGGCCTTAAGAACGTAGTTTTTCTCGACGAAATGTTTTCATATTTTGGGATTCGCAACAAAAAGACACGAGTATAAAATTCAAATTATGACGCCTGAAAAAAATTTGACTAATATCGTAGGGAAAGAATTATTAGGTAAAATTAAGTGTACTTCTTTCGTGACTTTAAGTTTTAATACATTTTAGAAAAGTTCGATTAATCATACTTGAAAACATTATCAGGGTGAAAAGAATTAAGTTTGAGATGACATCATTTGTTTTACCTTTAGCTTACTGGGCTCATTTATCGGATTCTCTCTTTAGAACGGGAAATTTCATATCCCCTTTGTAAGAACGGCCATTAATGGAGTTATATATATACACAGTGAAACCCGGATTTAACGTAACCCGTATTAACGATTTTCCGCATATAGCGTCAGGGGGAAAACCTCATTGAAGGAAACCTCAATATAGGGCAAAACTCAATGACATTTTCCGAAAATATTCAGAAATTGTGACGAAATTAAAAGGAAATTTTTCCTATCAATGCATTCATTTTAAATAGTGAAGTCCAAGAGAAAAGCTTATAAAAACTCATATATATTGACAATGCGATCTGTGATGTAGCTTCTAAAAAAGGGCGCGAAGTAAAATTATCGATTTCTTTAAAGCATAATTTAGAAAACTGATGTCTAAACCATTGTAAATGAAGAAATAAAAGGTATAATACCCAGATTAGACTTTATTTTACGTTCAGTGTTTTGTTTTGTCTTACCCCGATTTAACTTTTTCCCGCATATAGCGTCATTTCTTTAAGGTCCCCCCTATTATATATATATATATATATATATATATATATATATATATATATATATATATATATATATATATATGAATATATATATATATATGTCAAAACATAACTGTACTGTCAAAATATAGTTGAAAAGTACGGGGAAAGGGGGCTTAAAATAATAAGAATCTAACAATCCATTTACAAAGCGCGCGTATTTTGCTGTGGGGAAAATCATCTTTTAAAAGCGACTTTGAGCGGAAAGCGAATAATTCTACTCGAGAGGATTTAATTTTAGAAGTGTACAGGTTTTGGGAGCGAAGTTAAGAATGTACGATCAGCACTAATGAGGGTCCAGATGCCCAAGGATGAGGTCTGCACGTGCGCCGTGCAGCAGGAGCTCCGAGAAAATTAAGTTTTTGGCGGCAGATTGAGTGGGATTGAGAGCGGATGCTCGCGGCAGTCGTGGCCGAGTAGATTATAAAATGGCGAAGCGCGGAAATCAACTTACAAAGTTTAATAAAGACGGAGTTAATACGAGTTGGATTATTACTTTAAAAGGCCTACCACTCGCCCAATTCAACAATGGACGTGACTGCATAAAATTGATGTTAACACTGGAGCAAAACAAGCTCCGTGTCATATATATATATATATATATATATATATATATATATATATATATATATATTCATTCTTGGGCCCGTATTCTTGGGATACATGCTATCCCAGCCCGTAAGGAAAAGGTTAAGCTATCTACAAAACACTACTGTAAACAATGATAAACTTGTCAATGTTTTCTTTTTGTGTTTCAAGAGAATTAAATAAAGGTAATTTGTGCATGGCAAGCTAAAAAGTCGATCTGCTTCATGGAACGCAGTGCATCACTTTGACAAGGGAACATGGGAATGCCTATCCTAAGGCCGCTGTGTACTAACCCTATTGGGCTTGTCCACCGCAATGTTAACATATGGATAAAATTTGTTGAAAGATTGCTGCCATGGAATTAAAATTTTTTTTAAAAAATTCTACTTCGTAATAGAGTAAGAAATTTTACACCTTGGGGCATTTTTCGTTTTTTTAAATGCAAATAATGTTTTTAAATTAAAATTATTCGGGGAAAAAATCTGGTATAGTATATTTTAAACGCTCATAAATTCCTTTGTTGTACGAAATTTATAAAATGTACGTGTTTCAAGGTGCAGAAAAGTTCAGGTTATCTGAAAATACCCTTTTTTTATCTGATTATGAACATTTATGCCATATTTAATATCCATAAAACATACTAATTTGAATTAAATTCTTAAAAAACTTCCATCTCAATTAGTCAAGGGGTTAAATTTTATCTTTTACCGTATTTTAATATTTATTCGTCAATGTAGTTCATTGTTATGCACATGACGCAAAATTAATTTTAAATTTAACTCCACAAAAAGAAAAGAAAGATACTTTAAGTATCACAAAAAAAAGAAACCACGTGATCAGTATTTAATAAATTAAATTCTAAAAATTAATATTTAAAAATTCACCAAAAATCAGAAAATTGGGGTAAATATTCGAAAAAGATTTCATTTTAAGGAAATGTTTATGATCTTTCTCTTGATATGAATTTTATAGTCCTCAGATTATTATGTTAAAAGCAAACTTAAAAGAATGTTACAAAAGCCGCTTAAAAATTTAATTTTAAAAAATTGAAGAATTTTTCATAAATCTTTCCCAACACTATAAGAAGAATCGTCATGCAAAATTTCAGCCCTTTAGGTCCAGCGGTTTGATCTGTGCGTTATCTGTCACTCAGTCAGTCAGTTATGGAGCTGTTTTATATATATACATAATGACTTGTGAGAACAGTAAACAACTATAATTATTAAATATTCAGATTAAAATTGAACAAAAAATACAGTATGTAACTCTCATATATCATTATGAATAATTTAAAGCAATTAAATTTGGATTAAGTTTTACTACTACAGCTTCATGGAGCGCAAGGTTAAGTTTCATACTTTCACTGGCTATAGCATGAGATATTATTTTAAAAGCAAATTAAGAAAACGAATTGCTTTATAACTTTCTCGAAAGAAAATAATAGGGAAACGGTATCCAATTTAAATAATTGTAGAAACTGTTATTTCATGCCCACTTGACAAGGTTCTATTTGCTCTGCAAATGTCGTACTTATTAAACGGTGCTCAGTGATGCAAAGTTTACCGTAGTGGTCGGCTGTATTATTCATCAGTTTACATGGGGATAAACAGTACCATTGTATCTGTTTTATTACATCATTCAATAGCATCGACATATTAAAATGAATTTTGATTAAGAAGCATACTTTGCAATGGTATTAACACCTGTGTTAAAATTTGACAAAAGCTTTGCGAAATCAGTGTTTCTAATCAGGAATATAGCTTTTGATGGAATAATCAGAGCACTCTATAAGGATTTACCCATTTGTACCAAGCTTAATGTTTGCATAGAATTATTTTTGAGTTATACAATGGATTATATATATATATATATATATATAAGAAATAGATGATAGAGAAAACCAGTAATAGCCCTAAAGCTACTTGCAGCCAGGAACAAATAACATGAAAAGAAAAGTATGAAAGAGGTTTTAGACAGCATTTCTTCATCAGCGGTGTCAATGCTGTCTAAAAACGAATGGATTGTTTCCGATGAGTATGATCTATACAATAAACACACTCGACACCGTACAATCCATGAAAAACAGAAGAATTGATTAAAAATGAATAATAGTACTTATATGTATATATATATATATATATACATACATACATATATATATATATATATATATATATATATATATATATATATATATACACTCATGGACAAAAAAATTAGCGCACCAAGAAGGAGTCGTCAAAATGAAACGAAATTTTACATACGTAATGACTACTTTGATATAAGTAAATGATAAGAAAATCAAAGAAAAGGGATAATTTATTTCAGAGAAAAAGGCAAATGAACGGAGGAGTTGATACTCCGTTGGACCCCCTCTAGCGCGAATGCACGATGCGATACGATCGGGCATTGAGTCATACAAGTTCTGTATGATGTCTTGAGACATTTCGTTCCATATTTGCTGCAACCTTGCCTCTAGTTCGTTCAAACTCGTGGGATGCCCAACTCGTCGTCCCAAATGATCCCAGATATGCTCGATTGGAGACAAATCTGGGGATCAGGCAGGCCAAGGAAGGGTAGTAACAGTGCGGAGACAGTCTTGTGACACCCTTGCCGTTGCATGAGTGGCAACACATGTGGTTGCAGGATTTCATGAACGTACCGCTGGGCTGTCATGGTGCCACGGAACAATACTAGGGGTGACCGTTTATTGTAGGCAATGGCACCCCATACCATCACACCAGCTGTGGGAGCGATGTGTCGCTGTACAGCAAAGGCAGGATTGAAGCGTTCACCACGGGCTCTCCACACACGAACACGATTGTCATCACTGCCGAGATTGAATCTGGATTCGTCGCTAAAGACGACCTGGTTCCATTCCGCTGCAGTCCAGTTTCCTCTTGCGCGGCAAAACTCCAAACGGAGGCTTCGATGGGTGGGCGTCAAGGGCAGCACACGTAATGGGCGCCGCGATACCAACTGTCCTTCAGCCAGGCGCCTTCGTATGGTTCGAGAAGACACAGAGGCCCCTAGTGAAGGTGCTACCTGTGCCTGGATGGCGGCCGATGAAGCAGTTGGCTGTACGCGTGCATTTCTTACGATGTGGCGGTCTTCTCGACGACTGGTCTGTCGAGGGCGTCCTGAGCCTGGTCTTCGTGTACATGACATCTCTCGGGTCCACTGGTCCCAACACCTCCTCACAACACAATCAGAGCAGCCTAATTGACGAGCTACTCGCCTAGCTGACCACCCAGCTTCCATCATCCCGACGATTCTCCCCCTCTCAAACTGCGACAACTGCTTATATTGTCTTCGAACACGGCGTAATGGCATGTCTATCTCAGCTCTTCCTTTGTAAATGATTCAGCACACTCAAACAAGCTTTGGTTACCTGTTTTATACTGCACAGAGTACGATGTTCAACGCCCTCTACCGGCTATACGTAATGCGCATTCACGCTGCATTTCTAATCATTTCCATATCTCCCCAACATGTACCTTGATTGCAAGTTTCGTTACAATCCCGCAATTATTTCTTGGTGCGCTTTTTTTTTTGTCCATGAGTGTATATATATATATATATATAAATATATATATATATATATATATATATACAGGGTGGTTATAAAAAAACTTTGCTGATATAGGGACCTCTAGCGGCTGTTCCGTTCAACCGATCGAGATGAGATTTAAGATATAGTTATTCAAAGGTATGAGCTCGGAGTTCTGTTACGGGCAACCAAGGCGCTCACTGTTACGGTTATAGGTAGAGAAACTCGAAATTTTCGAATAGCAACGCTCACTTTTTCCCGTCGCAAAATCACACAGGTTCGAGTCCCACCGTTAGCATGGATGTTTGTAGTCGTTCGTAATCGGCTTTAAACTGTAGGTTCTGGTCTAATTAGCCATCGTGTAGCAAAAAGTTGACCGTAGCACTCCAAACCAAACCAAACCATCGCAAAATGCTCAGCGCATGCGAAAACCCTAAGGAGCGTTGGAACGGTACGCGTATCACAAAAAACGGACGCATTATGCACCCACAAAAAATAGTTCTGCGAACGGCCTAAGATGGCCCCCATGTGGAAAATATGTAATCCAAATAAAAGTTTTCTCTTGTCCGATCTGTGTTGTCATCAGTGATTGGAGTCTTGCCTGTGTCATATGCAAATTTCCTCCGTGCCCCCCGATCTTGTTGTGTTGGCCGTTCGCAGAGCTGTTCTGAAATCTCATCTAACGATATCTGAACGCAACAGCCACAGTAGAGGTCCATATATCAGCTAAGGTTTTATGACCACCCTGTATATATATATATATATATATATATATATATATATATATATATATATGTGTGTGTGTGTGTGTGTGGGCTCGGGATCCTGCCTTAGCCCACTTAGTTAATTACCATTAATTGTCAGTGTCCTGTTTAATGCCAGCGCCAGCACCTAGCGCCGATCATCGGATGAAGAGGTGTGAGTGGATCTCCAGCCGAGAGTTCCGGCAGACGAGAGATGGATGTGAACAAGCGATGACGCGCTTAGCTTTTAGCAGAAGACGGCTGTATTCTTTGCCATTAGGCTATAATGTTAATTAACGACGTTATCTCTGTAAATAGCACTTGTAAATAATAAGTTTTCATTAAATGTTAGTAAAAGTATAAGAGTATTCGTTTATAATAGTTTAATTATTTGTTTAAATTACCCGCTCGACTATCCTGTCCCACACACACACACACACACACATATATATATATATATATATATATATATATATATATATATATATATATATATATATATATATATTAATTTAATTGATACCAAATTAATACCAGCAAATGCAAAGAATAAGGATTTTTACCATGAAATTTAGACAATTTTCTGAAGTGGGATGTTCTGAAATGGATAGATACATGTCTAATGTGGAATCTGTTACAAATGTGGTATCTAGGAGAATATATTTCCATCTTTTAGGGGAAAGGCCTCTAGAGAAGGTGAATAATATCTGGACAATTTCTTTGAAAGTGTAACAAATAGAATCGTAGTAGTAAAAAAATATAGAGAGATTTCCTTTTCATACATTTTCTGCCATGAGCCTACTGGAACCTTTTACTCCCTGGTTTTATATCACATGTAAATTCCAACAGCTTCTGCCCCCCCCCCCCCCCTCCTCGAATAATCTGATATTAAGTCATTCTAACAAGAAAGTAATAGCATTATAATATAATATCATCTACTTAATATTTATCTATTTATTTAAAATTCTGAGAGATATGCTTTTTGTATAAGTCTTATAATAATTGTAATATAAATAGTAACTGGAAACTAACTATGTATATTAAGATAATAAAACCAGATCCACCGTGTGCGACCTTTTCACCCGACGGAGTTGCTCGGGTATAGACTTTTTTTTTCAGATTTTTTTATTTTTATTTTTATTATTTCCAAAGGCAATGTGCATGACTGGTACAAAAAAAATACCCCCCTAAAAAAAAAAGAGTCATTGACCCATGCTCAGTCTCAGAATTTCCGCGGATTGCAATACGCGGTCCAAGGTGGTCTCTATCCATAATACCATTGCTGCAAAGCGGGCAGGACACAGATACCAATACGAAACAGGTGCTCCGCCAAGCAATCATGTCCAGTAGTTAGGCACAATGTCGTAACAGCTGTAGGACGAGGCCAATCAGTGATGTTTTCCTGGATAGTATTCAATCAGCTCTGTGGGAAATAACTACACATTAGGTCTCGACGGCAGTTAAGGGCTGAAGTGTGTTTAATAATACGTTTGGCAGTTGAAAAAGAAATCTTGCCTCTAATCATCTATAGAACCATGGATACCTTTTTAGCAAAAACATCCACTTTGAGCCGAGAGAGGGTATTAATTAATTCCGATCTTTTACTCTGGGATAGAGAACCAGCATTTCAGCGAAAGACGCAAATATCAGTGGGCCCACTGAGGGAGCAAATACTAGAATTAGTCGACTGCATGCCAAAAATTGTAGAACACTTTGCCGTCAGAACGTTGCCCGGGTTGTACCACTAGGAGGTGCACCACTACGTTGCATCCCATGCTCTAATTGCATATTAGTCTCTGGTCGTAGCAATAGAAGTCTAAGGAACGAAATGTTAAATGTCTATGGAAGGTTTGGTTGGGAGCGCTACGGTCATTTTTTGCTACACGAGGGCTAATTAGACCGGGACCTACTGCTTAAAGCCAATTCCGAAAGGCTACAAACGTCTAAGATTGGGATTCGAACCCTCAGACTCTGGTACCGATTGCAAGTCCCTTAGCTATTCGGCATAGTCCCGCCAAATGTTGATGGAACAATTATGGCAAAAGTAGACGGAAGAAATTTTCCCGAGAAAATGTACCTTCAGATTGTATCCGAAATAAGATTGATGGAATTAAGATATTTGGAATGGGACAGCCATTAAAACATGCAAAATATTTTGTCATACTCTTAGAAATATTCTGAGACCATCTAGCATTGTGGCAGAAAACAGTATTACAATAAATCGGAATGGTGGTTATCATGAAATTTCGGTCTTGATAAGTAGCAATTTTGAGATAAAGTGAATATATTTAAAGTTGTTTTGTTAGGATCAAAGGCCTAAAATTTTCCTCGAAAATGTTCTGCATACATAATATGACCGACCTGCCAACATCTTGTGCCTTCGACACCATACAGCATAGTTTCATACCGTTTCGGCATTTTATGTCTTGACTTTTCCATTCCCGTAACATTATTGCCTATGTGGTCACATATTAAGTGATCTTTAAGTGTTTAAAATTACTGGCAAAATATTGACTAATAATATTCTCAATACTTCTGTTTTAAGTTACATTTATATACATCAAATATTCTGTATGTATACACGGTACTCCGATTTTCGGAGTTTTATGCCTATTATGAATACATTTTGAGTTAGCACATTTCATTCAATATCTGGTTTATGCTGAAAGAGGAAGACATGATTCCACATTTACAATGACAGGGGAACGGAGAGTGATAAGAAAAAAGTACGGTTGATTAATTTGAGTTTTTATTCAAGTCATTATTCCAGTTTAAACTAAGATACAAAATAAACAATTACTGGTAGAGGGTTTATTCTGGAAGATACTGGTAAAGGGTTTATTCATTATGTTCCTTTGCACCCATGTATATTTGCGACGTCGAAATAAACGAAAAACATTAGATGAAGGGAATATCTGAAAATTCACATTGAAAAATGAGTAATGATCTTTCAGTGCCTCATTCAAAATTTCTGCGGTACAATGGAAAAGAAATGACGACCTACCAAGAAGGAATGATGAAGTAGTGCTTTTCTATCCTTGAAAAGATTAGGAGTAGTAATACTCGTTAGGTGACCATTGCCTGTTGAATATATGTATGAAACTGTACTGTTGAATATATGTAGGCACGGACGTGTAGTATTACAGGAATGGATTTAGTTTTAAACCAATGTTTCGAAATTATCATCAAAAAACGTTTTTCAGTTAAGGACATAATCACAAAGGAAAACAGCCCTGCCGTGAGGCATACTAAAAAGCTGATTACTGGTCGCTCTACGCCAACCCGCCCGTCATAACAGGCCGCGTGTTATCTAGTCAATGCCAGTCGACGCCGAGGCAATTTAAAAAACAAAGCAAACAAGAGGGCTAGCCCCAGTAAAGCTTTTAATATTTTTACTTTAGAATTTGTGGGCAAGTGCTTGGTTGCAGCGACCATAATGCGTGCTATTTCTTGCAAGGGAGGTAGGAAAAATGGCAAATATGTTGGTAATTTGTGTGCCAACAAACAAATAGTTCTTTTTATTTTGAAGGGTGACTAAACTTAGTTCTATTAGTTAATAACATATGATAAGTTACACTTTAGGTAAGTTGATTGTCCTGCGTATGTGCTCCAGCGACTAAGTGTCCTTTTTTTAAAATTAACAATGATTACAGTAGAACAATGATTTCAGTAGATGAAATGCAATGATTACAAATGGTTCCGTAATGCAAATAAAAATTTGCTGGTTACAGAGTATGAAATAAATACATTATTAGTTTACAAAATATATTTACAGATACAATATTCTAGTTGTACGGTACAGTTATGAAGAATTTGCTGGATACGTAGAAAGAGTAGGTACAGTTTTAGTTTACATTATTTATATTCATGTACAAATGCTAGTATTGCGATGTAGTGATGAAAATGATGGACACGTAGTAAAGGAAGGTATAAATAAGTTTACAGAGTATGTAAACTCAAACAAATTCCAGTTAGGTAGCAACAGAAGGCTAATGTTGTGCCATTAATTTGGTGAGGATTTTGATTAATATTTTCGAGCAGTAGTAATCTGTGAAGAATTTGGACGGGGGCCAAGTGTTTGCTACTGAAGGTAGATCTCTGCGCTCAACTTGAAAATCTGGGCAATCAAAGATGCAGTGGTCTATTGTCTGGGGCAATCCACATGTACAGGTGTCTGGTTTGTTGAAAAATCTGATTTGATAGGTTCCGATGCTGCCATGTTCTGTTATGGCTTGATTGATCCAGAAGTTTCCTTTTAATCTTGTGGTTGATACTTTCGGAAATATGTCATGGACTCTCCTACCTTTTTCAGAGATGTCTCATCTAGCTTGCCAAGTTTTTATTGCTTCTGTTTGTAGTTTGTTTTTTATGTTTTCTTTCATGTTCTTGTAATTGGTTGTGACCATTTCCAGTTCTGTTGCTTTTTTCGCTAATTTGTCAACTTCTTCATTTTCTGTATGTCCAGCGTGAGCCTTGACCCAGTGGAATTTTATTTCTATTTGTTTGTTTTTGATGATGCTTTTCAGGTTTTGAATTTCTTCGTCGTCGGTTTTGTGTGAGTGTAGTGCTTGAAGTGCGCTACGTGAATCAGTGAAGAGGTCTATGTTTGATAGTTCGCTTTTTGACGCGTCGATTACTGCCATTTTATTGCATGTATTTCGGCAAGGTAATAGGTCTGAGATTCTTTCTTTTAATTCCTTTATTTTTTTTGTTTGTTGTATCTTATTACTCTGCACCTACGCGTTTGTTTATTTTCGAGCCATCTGTGTAATAATAGTCATCATTTTGTTTCGTGCCTTTTCTGTCCCAATTTTGTGTTGTGATGTCTTTTATTTTTCTGATTTTATTGACTTTTGTTTCTGTGTTTTCTGGGTTAAACTTCTCACCGTCTATTTCCAGTTCTATTCCCTCTTTGTAAAGTAGGTACCAGTCTTGTTCTTGTTTTGCTCTAATGTCTAATGGTATGCAGCCCGCTAGGATTGCTAGCGTGTCTGTAGCCACTGTTTTGTAGCATTTTGTTATCATTAGAAGCAATGGGCGCTGAATTTGTTGTAGTTTTTTGTTGAAGTTTTTGGTGTTGTAATACCATGCTTGTGCTCCATGAAGTAATATTTTCTCTATTGCAATTTTATATATTTCTTTTGCTATTTCTGGCTTTAGTCCCCAGGTTTTCCTTGAAAATCTCAGTATTTTGTACATTAATGCTATTGATTTTTCTTTCACCATTTGTAAGTGGCTGTAGAAGTTTAGGTCTTTGTCGATTATTACTCCTAGATATTTTATTTCCGATTTGCATTTTATGTTTTCTCCGTTTATTTTTACTGTCGGTTTTCTTGTGACTTCTTTTTTTGATGATATTATTGTGTACGTGCATTTTTCAGCGTTAAATTTTAGTTCGTTCTTTCTAGCCCATGCTTCACATTTGGTTAGTATCTTTGTGGAGAGTTCTTGGAACTTGTAGATTACTGGGATTTTTATTAGAATTAATATGTCGTCGGCGAATGCTTGTAGGTGGTATGATTTATCGCTTGTGCAGTCTTGTAGTAGCCCGTTAATTATTATTAGCCAAAGAATGGGGCCCAGTGAAGAACCTTGGGGAACTCCGACGTTATACTCCCAATCTCCGTTGCTTAGCAGTATTTTTCTATCTGTGAGGTAGTCTATTATTGATCTTAGTAGAGTGTCTTCTATGTTGAGTTTTTTGAGTTCTTCTATTATTCTTGATCTTTTTATGGAGTTGAATGCACTTTTAATATCTAGTGAGATCATACATGTGTTGTTTTTTGCTTTTTTATTTTCCTTGATTGTTCCTAGGACTTTGCGCAGGGCGTCTGATGTTCCCATGTTTCTCCGGAATCCGTATTGCTTGTCTGATAGTAGTTTGTTTTCTTCTAGATGTTCAACTAGTCTGTTTGTTAGTATTTTGTCGTATACTTTTCCCATTTCTGGTAGGAGGCAGATTGGTCTGTAGTTGCTGGCTTGTGTGTGGTCTTTTCCTTCTTTCGGGAAGTAGACAATTTTTGATATTTTCCATTCTTTGGGAAATTTAGCTTTTTTCCAGCATGCATTGTATAGTTCTTTTAATATTGTCGTATTGCTTATTTCTATTTCTTCTATTATACTTGTGGTGAGTCCATCATAGCCCGGCGCCTTGTCTTTTGCCATTTCCTTTATTATTATTTTTATTTCTTTTTCAGTTATTAAGGACATAAGATAGCTTTAAAAGTAACTCATAATTCAAAATGGCATTTATCGTAAATGTGACACAGAAATTGAAATAGAGTGTGCACTTTGTTTGCATGATTTTTTTTAATGATTTTAATACTATTGGAGAGTGAAGCAGTAAAATGATCATTCTGTTAAATATCTCCAAAATCTAACGAGGCAGAAAAGATCAATACAACATTATAAATAATTTATAGTGCATGTATATATATATATATATATATATATATATATATATATATATATATATATATATATATATATATATACCGGGTGTCCCAAAAATGTCCGACGATTTGAAAAATCATTTAAAAAAACGGAAGGCGATAGAAATGTACGGTTTGCTACATTCTGCTTAGGTAACCAGGGAATTTATTCTCACCAATTTTCAAAATTAGTTGCAAAGTTCGTCAACAGATGGCTCTGCCCACTGGGAAAATCTATCAAACAATGTTTTCAAAATAACCACCGTTTGCAGCAACAACGTGGCGCAGTCTGAGGTCAAAATATGCAGACGCCCGTGCAATTATTTCAGTTTGAATGTTCTGACAAACAGCAGAGATGTATTGTTCCAGTTCATCTACAGTTTGTGGATTGTGACGATACACCTGGTCTTTGAAGTACCCCCAAAGAAAAAATCGAATGGCGTCAAATCTGGCGAATAGGGAGGCCAATCCATGCCACTTTGCGTATGCTTCTTGCTTTGAAAACATTGTTTCCCATATATATATATATATATATATGCATGTATCAATAAATATGATTTTTTATTTTTCCTGTTTTAATGTCATTGATTTTCCTAAGCATGACGTGATAATAAATATCGTGCATTATATATGAAAGTTTTTGCTCCTCTACCGATTCTTCAATTTAAAAGTGAAATTTTATGGATTAAAATTTTATTGAAAGAATTTAAAAATTTTGTTTTATCATATACTTCTTACCTATGAACTGAACTTTCTGAATATGAATTCCTCTGAAATAGCAGAACTTTTTCCCCTGTCTATATTGGAAATACATGTTCCTGTATTTATGATGAAATATTTAAAATAATTTCATGAGATTTTGTTTAATAAATCTATTTTAGAAAGAGGAAAGTGACTCCATAATATTGAGAAATGTTTTTGTAGCAAAATTATTTTTATAAATACAAAAATTTGTTTAAAAAAAACAAATATTTCTTGTAATAATAAAGCGTTTAATTAACTCCTCCATGATGGTGTTGATACAGCTTTTATTTATAATTGTAATTCCACTGAAATTTGTTGGGTCGATAAAATCTGTTTTTTCTTTTTTACCTTGTGAGGAAAACATATATATGCTTCTAGTTGGATACATATATTCCTATGTTTTAGTAATTTAAAAAAATTGTTTTTGTTTCTTTTACTGACAATTAATACATTAACGATTAATACATTAACAATTAATAATTAATATAAATAATTCCTGTCATAAAGCTTTTTTGATAATTATCACATTAAAACAAATTAAATTGTATTGACATGTATTATCACCTTCTTTTATAATCAGCATGATTAAATAAGTGATTGAAAGTTTATTTTGTTGGCACCAATAGGACCCCAATGTAGTACTGGTTGTGTTACCTTTTTCTTCCTTTCTTCGTGAGAAGGATTTCTTCTGATACATTTGCCCAGGATTTTAAGAATGCGTGTTTACCAAAATCAATTTAAAAATTAAACACAGCATAAATAACGTAGTATAAAAAAGCATGCGAAATGTTATACACATCATTAAAATGAAAACCCAACATAAAAATATACAACTTTATATTAAACTCGTCAGAATTCAGCTAGATTCATCCTTTTATCATTGTACCACTAAAAGCTGAAAAGGAAAAATATCAAAGTGTTTTTTATCGTTGTGTCCAAACTGGACTCTGCATGAAAAAGTAAATACAGTATAAATAATATAGTATAAAAAAGCATGTGAAATGTTATACACATCAATAATATGGAATTTAAATATTTACAATTTTTTAAATCGCTATCTAAATTTAAAAAAAAAGTTATTACGTTCTCAAATTATGACAGTTAAGAAAAAGATACCATCAAGAAAAAATAAATCATGCTACTTGAGAAAGTCATACCCCAAATTTGTTAAAAATTAATGTGCAACTGCATTTGACGTACAAAATAATGCACATGTTATACATTTCAAACACGTTTTAACATAAAAAATTTCCTGATAACCAGTGTGTTTGATGCTGCATGAAGTTTTGTGACTTTCATACCATATATTATATTTTGCAGGTTTCTCTCCCAGATCAGATTTAGCATATTCACACTCAGTGCAGTGTTTCTACATCACCTCATAATCTAAGAAATTACCTGTCAATATATCATAGTGACGCAACCACCACCAATTTGTGATGTATGTCGTCGGGTAAGCCAGGTACCGTCGAAAGAAACACCAATGTTTGCAATAGCATTATCATGAGACACACCACTCCTTTCGAGCCTCATGTCTGATTTTATACATACTTTTTGCTGATGAAACTATTATTGATTCATGCAATATTTTCTTGTAACGATTGAAAATTCTGATTGACATAAAATGCATGTTTGTATACATACAAAAAGCCTCTAGAGCCGAATAGCCTCGCCCAAAACTCCAAAAAGCTTGAAAAACTCACATACTAATACAGTGGACGCTCGTTAATTCGAACTCGGTTAATTCGAACTTTCGGTTAATTCGAACTAATCCAAAGGCCCCAAAAAAACTTGTATTGGAGTTAATGTTAAAATTATCTCATTAATTCGAACTAAATTTTTATCACTTCGGTTAATTCGAACTAAAAATTTGACCAAAAAATTCTTTTTCCTCATTTAATGGAGAAAATACACACTGTATTTATTATTTTGTGTGTCAAAATTTCTTTTCTGTGTAAAGAGGCACATGCCTGCATTCCTAGACTATAGAATTTCCGCTAAACGTTAGTAGCTATTGTCCTTCTTATTAGTGCTAAACGGAAAAAGCAATTTTCCTTTATATGGATCGATTTTCTTAGAATTTCAGAAAAACTAGTCTTTACTACAGATTTTAGGGAGCTGCGTCAGTTATAACTGCATTTCAGACAAGTTAATGTGGTCTAGTTTTTCTTCCTCATTGTGTGGTGTGAACCTGTAAAAATTCAGGATGTCTACATATGGAAAGTACAGAACCCCAACTTTGGAGACAAAGGTAGAAATTTTAAAGAAAGTAGAGAATGGCGAATGTAAAATAAAGTTAGCTGCTGACCATAGAATTAAAAAAATGCCTTGTCAACTAATTTGAAAACAAGGAGTCAAGTTTAGATTCATGGGAAAAATCAAAATTTGCTAGAGGAAGGAAATGCATGGGAAATGCATCCCAAGAAGTTCTAGAAAAAGCTCTACTGCTATGGTTCCACGATGTTAGATCTCCAAATTTTCCGATAAATGGACCCCTAGTGCTGACGAAGGCTGATGAATTGGCAAGTCGAATGGGTATTGAAGATTTTAAATGCAGTGATGGATGGCTTTCTCTATTTAAGTCAAGGCACAATATTTCTTATGAAACTGTATGTGGCCAAAGATCTGATTTAATCGAAGACATATGCACTAATTTCTATAGGAAACTGCCAGGGCTTTTCTCTACTTACCTGCCGAAAGATATTTTTAATGCGGCCATAATGGACAAAGCCATAATGGACTCTATTAAAACTCTGAAAGCATTTATTGAGATGGAACCTTCCTCTGAAAATGAATTGAAATGTTCACTTCAAATCGAGAAGATGGCTGAACAATGTAGGCATCATAAACAGAACTAAACGTCCATTTTACAGTTTTTTCCCAAAGTGTAATTCATATTTTTAATAAAAGTTTACTTTATACTGCATATCTTCTGCTTCATTTTATGATTAAGGTAAGTCTGTATTGCTTTTTAATATGTTTAACTTTAGATAACATAGTATAATATATTTTCTAGGGTTATACATACTAAGAGAGTTTCTTCTTCAGTGATACACATTTAAAGTTATATATTTTCTCTTAATATCGGATAATTCGAACTT
Organism: Dolomedes plantarius; assembly: GCA_907164885.2. Lineage (NCBI taxonomy): Eukaryota > Metazoa > Arthropoda > Arachnida > Araneae > Dolomedidae > Dolomedes > Dolomedes plantarius. Next base: position 185,339,653 of record OU015492.1, on the reverse strand, counting down.
CGGGTAATTCGAACTTTTTTCGGAGAACCTTTGAGTTCGAATTAACGAGCTTTCACTGTATCAAATGATTGCTGTAAGGAACCATCACTCTGAATCATTATTTTGGAAGTATATGTCTCACTTTCAACTTCTGTGCAGCCATTGCCAACAACTTCTGTACAGACACTGCCAACGATTTTGTGTGAAAATCCATAGTTCTCCCCCAAAACAACGCCTAATGAATTTGTTTTGCACTTCCTGCACATCAGATTCGTAAACAAAGTGGATAACATATTCACATCTATAATGACATAATTTGGGCTTTCAATTCCTTCAATTAAACCCTCATTCATAAAATTTCAATTTTAAATTGAAGAATCGTTAGAGCTAAAATATTTTTAATATATAATGCATATTTATTATCACTTCATGCGTAGGAAAAATCAGTGACATTAAAAAATAAAAAAATATAAATCATATTTATTGTTTTGTTTCCGTATTTTCGACGCAGAAAATAAACATTGTTATCTCAGGTAATCTAGTAAATGCAACGCAAATAGAAAACTTCTATGAAAATGGATCTACTAAACAAATACCCTGAACAAATATATTTAATCGAAGAAAATTAATCGGAATATATCCGCATGTTGTATGGATTTTTTTCAAATCTCAAGTTTAATTTATCTTTGAGTAACTGAGTGAAATGATTCTAATATTACTGGTATTGTTCAAACATTTCCATTATGTTTCCAGTTACACACTACAATATTTGTCTACTTGTATTCGATTAGACTACTATTCATCTATTAGGTTTGTTTCAAAATAATATGTGAAACAATATAACAAACCTGGTTTTAAAATTTAGCGTAAGTTAATTTTGCTCTCTGTGTAATTTCATGACACACAAAGGTTGACTTTCATCAAGATATTTTTCATTCAGCAAAGAGTTAAAAAGTATTAAACTATTACTAATTATGAAATGGATGAATTAATATCAAATGGGAGAAGTCAATTAATTTGAGAAAAATAATATCACAATTTCATTTATAGTTGCACTGTATTCTAGAATATATATATATATATATATATATATATATATATATATATATATATATAATTGGGCACCTTTGAATATGAAAATAAAAACAAACTCGTATCTCCAAAGGAATATGCCCCGGCTTTTATTACGTAATAGATATAAACGTGATTTCTATCAAGAGTTCAAAAATTCCCCTGGAAGCTTTTACCTCGCGCACCGCCGAATTTTCAGATTTCCAAAGATGTTTAATCATTGGATGCTACTTAATCATACAGCTTTCAGGTGTAATTGCTGATATTCTAGTCATCCCGAAATCAATTGTTGCAGATGGATACCTTTCAAAGATAGAAGGCTGACGGCACTAATGGTGCGAGACCCTGACCTCGGAGGACAAAGTGGACTTCGGACACTCATTGCACGATCGAGGCAAGAGATGGTTTGTTAAGACGCTAATGAAGACCCACTCTTTCCTTGCATGAGAGATTGCTTTGGTAGGTGTTCCAAGCCCAAGGATCACCAGGATATCACTACCCTCACAATTCGTCAGGAAGTGCATGCTATCGGACACCATAGGATATAGGCTGTGTACAAGGCCAGCGTTACTTTGGCCGATGTCAAAAAGATAATGCAGTGGTGTTTAGCACAACATTATGGACAATAAGAAGTGGACAAAAGATTATATAGAGTAATGAATAATTTTCAAAGTTTTTCAATTGGATGAATATTTTTGGGAAACCTTATCTTTACGACAACATTGTCCCAACGGTTAAGGAGGTTTGTGATGGTCTGGCCCTAGGGAGGGAGTGAGTCCTTTGATTCTTTTGACATGAACTGTAAACTCTGGGTGTTACATAAATATATTTTATTCTTACTACAATGGGGGAGCACTTTGTAACATACTCTAGTTTCTTTCATTGTGACCTGGCAATACTTTGAGCTCTGTCGAGGCATGGTTTTAAAAAACAAAACACAAAAAAATGAGACAGGCAATTTTAGGGTCTGGATCTCAATCTTATCGAATTCCTGTTGGATGAGCTAGATTGCCGAATTAGAACGTCCTCTAAATGAGTGGCGCCCTTTGCTGAAAGCTTTATAGAAGAGGTTCAAATCAAGAAATGGGGAGATATCTCATCGGAATGTATAACAGAAATTGATCGAAAGCATGCCCTAAGGAGAAAGATAGTCATTGGAGACAAAAGTGGTCCAACACCAAAAGTGTTTTGAAATAAGTATACCACTTCTCTTTCGACCTGTATCCGATTACTTCTGGCAATACAGTGAATACACATACACGCACCCAGTCACACATATATACGAGTGTGGATCCCCCCCCCAAAAAAAAATATAAAAAAAAGTTACAAGCATTAGCATTTGAAAAGTAATTATTGTGGAGGGAATACTTTTACCCCAGAGTGTAGACAGACGGCACTAGTTGTCTTGCAAGCGGTTGTGCGGGTAGGGTAGAGGAAGTTTGCAGACGCGTCAGAGCAATTTAAATGGCAAGATGTTTAGGAAAGTGGTCTCGCTTGGAGGTGCGGCCCCATATTGTTCTCCAAACTCAAGAATTGCCGAAAAAGTTTAAGTGGGAAGTCTGGAGCCACCCCCCATATAGTCCAGATTTGGCACCCAGTGACTATTTCCTTTATCCGCAATTGAAGGAACTTTTATCTGGAATGAGGTTCTCTTCAGAGAATGATGTGAAAACAGCTACCGAGAACTGGTTCAATGAGCAGAGACGTGATTTCTACCAAGCCGGGTTAAACATGTTGGTCCTGCGTTCAGATAAATGCCTAAATAGATTTGGTGATTGTGAGAAAAAATGATCGGCAAGTATGCCTCTTAATTCCCTTTTGTATTTTCTGTCTATTGTTAATAAATAATGTTTTATTTGAACTTTTTTTTTCACCAACCCTTGTAATATAACTAAAAACCAGACTGATTCAAATCCATTGTTTTAAAGTGACATTTAAGATAATATGAAAATTTTTATTACTGTTTTAAATTTGACTGTTTTAAATTCTTTAATATTTTTTAATATATTTCTTAATATGATATATTAAAAAATATCAAAGATAAATATAAAAAAGTATTAAAGATTTTTTAGACGATATAGTAAAGACATTAAAGATTTTCTAAGTATAACATTTAATAAAAATTGAAGATAATCTATAAATTTAAAACGGTAATAAAAATTCTCACTTAATATTATTTTAATTGTTATTTCAAAAAATGGACTTGGCTCAGTCTAGTTCTAAGGTATAGAAAATAAAATGACAGCAGACAACGTTTTGTGTAATTATCTTAAAAACAGTAGGTGTAAAAAACCTTGTTTAATAATATGTTCTCTTGATTTCTCCAAATTACATATTTTTTTAACATTTCCAGTGGAACTGCTTCGAAAGAATTAAATTGTACTTCTCAAATCTTAAAGAAATACGAGCTAGTGCACTTCACGAGAACTAATTTTAAATAACAACTTTTTACTCTTACAAAACACATCAGAAAAGTTAAATTTTTTTTTTTTTTTTTGCGACGCTCGGATTTAAAAGGTAGAAGATTTCGAATTGTTAGATAGCTGCTTTTAGAATAAATTATTCTAGTTTAAAAAGTTTTCTATGTAAAAACAGAGAACAATTAACCTTAAAAGTCACGTTAGTTTGGTATCCAATGAGATAGTATTTTAGGAATTGATTGAAAATCTTTGAAAATTAGCTAATAATTACGCTCATGGTCAAATTAAGAAAATATTATAGTTTTAACGTAGGATTACGTTCCTCAATAACGGTCCTTAAGGAAGAAAAAAAGGAAAAAGTGTCCGTCCTGCGTCGCGAGTTATAATTTCGGCAGCCCGCTAAGCCCAGTAGCAGTCAACAGTTAAACAGAAAAGTACCAAAATGCCTTAAAAAAAGGTAAGCAACGGTAAGTAATCGTACGTGAACAATCCGCGGTAGTTTTGTTAGAGGAGACTACCTGAAATATTTTTTTCAAAAACTTTTGTTCATACTTTTTTTCCCCCATTTGCTCTTTATGTAGTGAAGTTACATAAGTGAATGTAATACTTATAAATTATTTAGTTATCGTTTGAATGGAAACCCTTTTTGATTAATTAATCGAAAATTTCTATTTGTATAAGATATATGTTGACAGTTCGGTTAAATTCCTTGTGAAGAGCTGAAATTCTAAAAATGCATTGAGAGCGTCCATGACTTTCACGAAAGTACGTTATCATTGTTTGAGTTTGCAGACCGAATTAGAGAACTACTTAGATTCTGAATATTGGCAATTTATATGTATTAAGAAAACCAGGCAATCTCCGAATTTCGTATAGCCCAGTAATAAGTGTGAAAGTGTATATACTAGCATAGATTTGAGTGGAGTACTCTTATTTTCGTATACTTCTTGATAACTCTTTTTCTTACGTAAACTCATACACTCTCAAGTGCATTAAACCGTTTCAACGCTGAAAGTTTCCTGATGTACTACAGTACTGTGTTCCAATAATATAATGTCTTGAGTCATATTCACACGATATAATTGTATCTTACCAATGGCATCGTAGTTTGTCGATAGCAAGAATTTTTTTTTTAATGCTACAGTCATTCATTGAGAAAGAAGATGTTTCTATTTCCCAGATTCAAATTTGTACACTTAAAAAATACAGGAATAAGTTATATACAATAAAAGTTTTCAGTAGACAACAGTTTGAAGACATTAAATCAACGTTGTTTAATCAACGTCATAAACACATTTAAGACATTAAATCAACGTCATAAATTTCAAACGTTGTCTTTGAAATGTTATTCAGTATCACCATGTCTTATGATTCAGTATGTCTTAAGATTAGTAGATTTGATAGTCGATGCGACATTGCTGAAGGGGAGAAGCCCAGACTATTAAGGTATCCGACTGCGTTTAAAACATCGATTTTGACGAAAATTCCAAAATTGTTTTTATTCCCTTTTTTTAAAGATTCTAAATTTTCGTTTCTAAATCTGCTTTCATTTTCTCGATACAATCATTAGAAATGAAATTAGAACGATTTAAAGATCAGCAGCAGCTATGAATTTAAATACAAGTCGAAAACTTTAATTGTGTTTTCTGAAGAACTTGTTTTTCATCAAAAATGTAAACGACTCTTGTGATAACTCAAAATCTATCCATGATATGTCTATGAAATTTTTCTCGTGTGTTTTTCATAATACTAAGAATGTAATGGACTACAGATTTGGTTCTAGGTATATTAATTGTTGATTTATAGCTACATTTATTAAAAATCTCATGGAAAATTACTAAAATTTTTCAAGTAATTGCATATAATGACCTTAATTTTTTTTAGATTTTAAGATATCGATTAGCTTGTAGTCCATTAGACTTAAAAGGTACTTACGTACATATGACAAAAAAAAGTTAATGTTATATGCATAATATTTTTTTTCTACTTGTCATAGGTACTTACGTACATATGACAAAAAAAAGTTAATGTTATATGCATAATATTTTTTTTCTACTGTCCTGAAGCTAGAGCCGTGTTTGTAAAAATTTGCGTAGTTAATGTCTATTTTTCCATCATTTTCGAGTTTTAGTGTTATATTCCTTCGAAAAATAAGGCAGAAATTTTCTCAAGTGCAGTTCTACAAAAAAGGGCTCCAAACGTAGTCGGATACCTTAAAATCTGCAGTTTGCGGTAGTTCAAATTTGTTATTTAAGATTTTTGTGAGCCCTTGCTTTGTATTTTCCTTTTTAAACATTTAATAACGGTGATCAAACGATGGAGTTTTTTAAGGTTATCCTCAGTCAACCTTTTAATAATTAATATTAACAAGATATTGTTGAAAAGCAAAGCATTTTTCTAGAAAATGCCCCACCTTTTGCTTACAACCGACTGCACAGTTTTGAAGGAGTAAGAACTAGAATGCCATTTACGTGAGAAATAAGATTTAAGAAATTTCTAAGTTTTAAAGATATTTGATGATGGCTCTTAAGAGATTTGTATTGCGTAACTGCTTGACTCATATTTTGCTGTTTTGTAATATCGGCGAAATTATTTTTAGCTCGATAGTTTTAATTATGTGTAGTTTAATACATTTGGTTTTGTAAATGCACTCTTTCCACCTAATATATTCTAATATACTTTGCCGCTATGCAAGGAGTACTACATAATATGCCATTCCCATAAATTTTAGACTATTTTTTTAGAGAAAGAAAATTTTAATGAATGAATAAGGGAATATTTTATGCATTTGAAACATGTCTTTGACAGAAATGAATTGTGTGTACTGCTTCAGCACTGAATCAACAATGAAATATCGCTGTAATTTGTATTCTTGTGCGTGATTAAATTTTCCTAGAAATTTTCCTCCATAAGTTTAATATTTAGATAAATAATTCCAGGAAATCTTAATAATAAAGGAATAAAATAAATACAATTTCAAATGGTAGTGGGAATGTTTAGAAACTCAATTTTTCAAAAATGTCTATTTTGGAACTAGGAGCGATGTATGTGCAACGCTTTTCTTATTATTAGCATATTTTCTTTTATCAACATTCTTTTGAAAATCCAAAGTTTTTCCACCAGAAAATATCTCAGCTTTAGGTATCAAAAAGTTTTTGAAAAGGAAAACAAACTAAACTACAACATTGACGTTTTTAGCTTAAAAGTAATAAGAAGTCGTTAGATAGATTGATGAGGATGTATTTGAAAGCTCTCATTATGAGATCATTAATCAAGATCTTTCACCCTAAATATATTCAGAATTTTAAATTGATGATTGAAAAAATAACTTATTCTTAGATTTTGAAAATAATTTTAAAAGCTATTTTTTATTGGCTTATTATTAAAATCAATATATGACTATCAAACGTAATTTCCTTTTTTTTCTTCCAGTTGAGGAAATTGCTAAAAAGTTTTGACAGATGCCATTTGCACATGCTCCTTTATTTTGCAAGTTACATATCGAAATATATATATTTCAGTTATATGTGCACAATATACAGGATGTTGCCGAATTCGACCGACAACTTCAGAGGGGTGATAGTAGGCATCAAAGTAAGAAATAATAATCACACAGGAATGTATGACTGGAAACGCGAACCTGACGCTGGAGGGCGCTGTTTACTTAATCGGACCACACCTCTTACCAACCCCATTGGATGGCCGGAAATATCGCATTTTTCTGGAGGAGGTAGAAAACTCAAAAACAAAACAGAATCACATAGGAATGTATGACCGGAAACGCAAACCTGGTCAACTAGAGAATAAACAAAGGTGCGGAAATGTTGTCTTTTCATTTCAGAAAAATGCGATATTTCCGGCCATCCAGTGGGGATGGTAAGAGGTATGGTCCGATTAAGTAAACAGCGCCCTCCAGCGTCAGGTTTACGTTTTCGGTTATACATTCCTATGGGATTATTGCTCGTCTTGATGCCCACTATCACCCCTCTGAATTTGTCGGTCGAATTCGGCAACACCCTGTATAAGTTTAAGTCGTCGTCTAACATATCTTCCGTTTCAGAAGAGTTGAGCATTTTAATATATACGAGTTATGGCTTCTCATCTGAGACTAAAAAATGTGTTATTAAAATAATTAGGAGCTTTCGTCGGAAATCTATCAATTAGAAAAAAATTAATTTTCATCTTTGTTCAAACAAATCGAAGGGGAAATTTATTTTTCACATCGATGCGTTTACACTTGTATTAGTTTTTTTTTTTTCAAGCACGTCTAGAATTTATTAAAGGACTAGATAATTTTAGTAATTTTTATTCATGAGATTCACGTATGTATGACATAAGAAATCTTGCCCCAAGTTATAGTTCATGAAGGCTCATTTCTCTTGTAATAAGATTTCATTTCATATTACTCGTTAACAGCAATTCTCCGTAAATTATGTTCTTTGAAGTAATAACTAGAATTGCCGAAAGCTGGAGTAAAAAAGAGATGTTGCAAATTAGGGTCCTTGTTAGTACGTTATTTGTTAATAATGGCAACATTTAATCGAAATGTATCAAAGAATAATGGTTTTATTCCAATTTCAAGAACTCATGAGATACCTCATTATTTCAGTCTAATCGTAGGGGAGGAAACGAGTTAATCAATTATTTTAAATATGTGCATGTAGAATTTATATCTCAGATTGTCATATTTTACGAAATATCATCAGTAGATGCTTTGAAACAAAAGAACGATTTAACATAGATATATTTATTGAATTTCAAGCATTAAAATTGGAAACAAGACGTTTAAAGTAATAATTATTGAAATTGTTAAATTTTGTAACCTGTTTAACTGAAGTTTGCTTCCTTATAACAGTGGTTTGGGAAAAATTTTCACTAGTCCTCTCATTTCGTAACGCCTAAACGAGTTCATCATCATATATTAATGATTATTGTTTAAACGCTGTACTACAGGGTAGTGTAAAAAGTCTATATTACAATTAAGAGCTAATACAAATTTCATTTAAAACATACGTAATGTCTTAGAACTACTACAGATTATACATTTTTGTAGAAAAGAACACTGATGAGTATTAAAACGATAAGATAGCATTCATTAAATAATCCTGATTATGTTGTTAAAATGAATTGTCTTAATTTTATTGGTGATGTAAATAACTCTCAAGGATTAAAATAGTATTTTGCAACAAGGATGAACACCTGATCGATCACAATCACATTAACACTAGGGATTTGTATTTTTCACGTAATTTCTGTAGTTCGGAGTAAGCAGCTTCAACGTAACTTTTCGACCTGATTAAATACTTCTAGAGACTATTATGACTGCATTCAAGGATCAGTAAAACATTTGACACCTGTCGGTGACAAATGTAACTATTCTGGAAATAGAATCTTTCGCAGTCATAAAAAATACCATGTAATTCTGAACATTTCTGTGAAACCGCATTGTGCTACTGTCTATACTTTTTGATTTATTGAATTTTTCCTTTTGATGCGACTTTTGTAATCCCCATATATATATAAAATTATTATTATTATTATTATTATCCATACAATTTAGTGAAGATTTTCAATTTTTTCATTCTCATTGTGTTGCATTTTCCCTACACAGTATAACAAAAATGCACTAAAATATGTTATTCATGAGACTGGAAAATACTGCTTTGTCAAAAACAGAGATTTTCTCAGAAATCACTTCACCGAAACGCAAAGAGGCACTGTAATATAAAAAGGAATGCAATATATTCATAAATAGACTTTATCTACGCAGTTTTCAAAGAAATATGAGGCAAAAAAAATATAGTATACTTCTCAGAAAAAAATTCCAGATCTCTGATTTTCAACCCTATCTAGATATAATTTTCGGATATAGAGCAAAAATATTTTATAGCTCTTATAAATAAAGAAAGGAACATTCTTTTCATATAATAAAAATTAAATGACTTCTGGAAATAAAATTTTTTAACTGATTTTTTTCGTTTTAGAATACTATCTAGGTAATATATAATGTATCATGTACCTGGATGACGTATGTTTGTATAGCAAAACTATGCATCTTTAGTAATAGCACGTACTATACGAAACAAAATTTTCAAAATAAAAAAAGAAGCGGAGTTTTTTATATTGATTTTTAGCTATGCCTATTTTTTCTTTTAAAAACTTTTGGTTGTTTTAGCATGGGAAACTAATCTGTAGTTATGCTTTTATTTTTTCCAAATTTAAAAAATTGTAAATCGAAAATTTCGATAACACTATTTGGAAAGTTAACATAAGAATCAAAAATATTAAATTTATGATTTTTTACCGGTTTTGTCCATTTTATAGACTTTTTAAAGAGTTTTGGTAAGATTAAAGGTACCTATCTGAAACCATATTGTTTATTAAAAGCATCGGAAAGAGAGAAGGTTATAGAACTTTGGACATATTTATGAAATCGTTCAACAAACTTTTGTTCATTTGGGATTTAAACTTTATTTAAACATGAGACAAACTTTTGAGTGGTTAGGGGCACTGTAAGTTGTCTCCAGGAATTGTTGGCTTAGTTTATAAAACATTGGCTTTAACCCATACTTATTCAGGAATTAAATGTATATTTTTGTACTTAACTACGATCATAAAATATATGATTTAAGTTATATTAATAAACAGTTGAGTAAATATTTTATATAAATAAAGGATCTTAAGAGAGAGAGAATAAAATAGAGGCTTTCCTTGCTTTACAAAGTTGTAGGATTTTAGCAATTCATATTCTTTTTCAAAGGGAAAAGGAAATTCTCTTCCCATGTAAAGCTCTTTGTAAATGTAAATCGGTTGATCCAGACCTGTCAGAGACATGCTTAATTCTTTTATTATTTGGTTGACATGCCAGATGATCACAGGAAATCGGTTGTATAATCATGTACAGGCCAAGGGTCAGTTTACAGTTGAATAAATATTTACTTTATTCATAGGATAGCAAAACAAAATTTAAGATTCTGGCAGAAATTTAAAAGAGGAGTAAATATTATTCACTTCATATCTTCATGTGCTAAAGAGAAAGAATATTTCCAGGCATATCGGAGAATAATTCAACCATTTGATTTGATTAAAAAAAAATTATTTGTTGCAAAGAGTATTCTAAACTAAATATAATTTTTAATTTTGCAATTTAGGATTAAAAAGATTCCATTTTATTTCAAATATGTACGGGAATAATTCTAATTTTTAAATTCTTAAATAAATGTGAGTATTTAAATGATTATTTTTGTAAAAAAGAAAGCCGTGACATAAGTCATAACTTAGGAAGTTAAAGAGTCTTTTTTTAGTGATTTACAACAGGTTAAAGGAATTAGCAACAGAACGGACTGTTCTATGGATATTAAAAATCTTTCTTCATAAGATATAAATAAATGAGAAGTGGGCCAGGGATACAGGATGCATGTTTTTTCCCCCTTTTTTGGTTTATTTCATTGGTACTTTTAATAACTATAAATTATTGTAAAACTTAAAAAAAAATAGCATCGAAATTAATGATTAGCATACCAGAGTTCTACTCTTACGTGAACAATACTATATATATATATATATATATGTATGTATGTGTATATATATATATATATATATATATGTATATGTATATATATATATATATGTATGTATATATATATATATATATATATATATATATATATATATATATATATATATATATATATATATATATATATATATATATATATATATATATATGACAAACATTTTGGAGGTTGAATGATTAATATTAATTTCCTCTCTTAGTATGGAATCAGTAGTTACAGATATCACTATTGAGCGCCATTATTAATATGAGTCAAATGTGAGACCAAACAATCATTAAGGGAAAAATAATACAGATTTATTAAATATTCATTATAAGTAGTATTAACTAATTTATTTCGATCGTAATATTTTCACCATTTTCTTTACTTTAATTCACTGAAACTGTGGAGCAAAGTAAAATTTGAAATGAGAAGCAGAGTCAAAAAAAGTTTGAATACATGCATTTTTTGATTTCTGTATAATATCGATTTTTTCTTTAATTTATGTAAACATTCATTAATGGTTTTACTCGCAAACACAATTTGTTCATTTTTAAAACCAATTCAAATGACCTTTAAAAACATGATATTCAAGGAAAGAGGATTCTCTTTGCTCCCCAGTTTCAAGTTAAACGTTAAATATTGGGATTTCTGATCAATGGACTATAGCACACATTTCAAAGTCGCTCTTTTCTTTCCATTTAGTGTACGCAACTTATTTCTTTCTCAGAGAAAAAAAATGGGGAGTGACTTTCATTTTCATGACGCAAATCACTGCGAAAAATTTAGTTTCAAAGTAAGTCACGTTGTTTTAGTCAAATAGTTTACTTTGTAGGTTCCTATAAATTTGAACAGTGACACACTTAAGATTTTTTTTCCTGACCGGTTCCCATTTGTTTGATTTTTCAATTTTTTCTTCTTTACAAATATTTAAAAAAATATTTGGATAAAATTTATTAGGTAACATTAGAACATGTGCTATAATATCGTTCATTCTGAAGATAATTTAGCTGTGTAAAATAATTTTAAAAATGTAAATACATTTTATTTAACTTTGTATGATAGTTTATTAAATAAAACAGTATGGATGGTATATTTATTTTGCTTCATTTGTTTGGCTTCCAATATATTTTGCAAAGAAATTATCGTATTATGTATTAAGGGGACCGTGGACCTTTATTTGAGCAAATCTTTTTTATTGTAATATTAATTGTGTTATTGTAATATATATATATATATATATATATATATATATATATATATATATATATATATATATATATATATATATATATATATATATATATATATATATATATATATATATATATATATATATATATATATATATATATATATATATATATATATATATATATATATATATATGAAATGTCCGGATGGACATCTCATGAAATAGGAGCATACATCGTGGCCGGAAAATAATAAAATCAGCTTCAGGAACAAACTAATTTATTAAACAGTAAAGCAACACATCTTACTCGCTTCGAGCCAGTCAAGCGCCTCCCGCAAAGCGCGCCAAAATAGAATTAGGTCAGAGAGGTTGGCAGAATTGGCGGAGGAAGTTAGTATGTGGGAAGGCGAAGCGTTTACGCCAAGACAAGAAGGACGGGTTACCATGGCAGAGATGAAGCACAGAATGGGCGATTATAGGTAGTTAGTAATATTATCACACACACACACACACACACATATATATATATATATATATATTTATTTATTTATTTATTTTTTTCTGTAGGATAATAGTACCAAAATATTTTTTTTCAAGTAAAAAATCATTTATGAAGCTTCTACGAAGTAATTTATAAAGGATAACTGTAGTAATAAACTTTAAATATGTTTTTCTCAAAATATATTTTTCAGGGTTTATAGATTTTTTAAACGCTCCATGCGACTTAATTTTTGTTCAAAATTCGTGAAATTGATAAGGAAGAATCCTGATATTGTTTAATAAGAAATCGGGTGTGAATTTTTCGATTCGCCTTCATTAAGTTAATTAAATTTGATTTATTACCTATTAAAAGGCAAAATTTTGACGAAAATTGGGATGGAGTTCAGAAAAAAATCTCTCAACAATAAACTATTCGAGGATTTAAATAATCGATACCCAGATTTGTTTGTAATACAGTTTGTCTGATTAATATGCAAAATCATGGACATATCTAAAAAATTTAGTCGCAAGGGGTATTTTAAAATTTTTTTTATAAATTTTAAATTAAAATATATTAAAATTATAATAAGATTGGAAATTTCTTTTAAGGTATTCTATATACTTATGGTGAAATGTATATATGTAGAAAATTTCATATATCTTTGATAAAAAGTATAAAAAATATATTTTAACTTCCACTGTTCCCTTAAACTGGAAAAGAAATGCATTATAACTTAAATAATGTATTGATTTAAGTACTGTAGAGATTTTAGTAACTGTAGAAATGTATTGTGAAAAGACGAGGACAAAATGAAATATAACAGGAATACATAAATTTTTAATATACATAATAAAACAAAATTTCATTTATTTATTTATTCATTTTATTATTATTTTATGTTGTCGTTGTGATATTAATAAGTTGCCTATTCTTGTTGCTTGTTTTCTTGCAAGTATTAGATTATGAACATATTTTACAATGACCGTTACACAGGTTTAAAAGTATTTGAATATCTCCTGAAGAAAATAATTATGTGATACTATAAAAAACAATTTTTTTGTTTGGTTTTGACTGATAATATCCCTTGGCACTAATTACAATTCATTATTGATTGCAATTTGGTAAAATTGAGGAAGTACGTGCACGTTGCCTTTATTTGCAGCGATTTCAACAAGGATGCTATGAAATGCAAAGAGGAGGGGCAACATAACACTTTTTACGTGTGTTAATAAAAACAAACAAGACTATAATTACGAAATTGAGCGTTTCCAACTACTGCTAACTGACACAATACAAATCGGAAATTTTCAAGCTTCTTATAATTTGTAGAATGGGTTGTTACGAGCACTACGGTCATCTTTTGGAACATGTGAGCTAAAACGGACAGTTTATGTGCATAGCACAGATGTACTAAACACACTATAATTTTTGTGCCCACATCTGCAATAAATTATCTTTATTTAGCCTTATATTAATTATTCTTTATCAGTTTTGTCTGCCACTGCATGAATGTGATTAATTATACGAACTTTTCTTACTTACCTTTGTAAAAATATTTTTAAAAATAGTATTAAAGGTAAACATTACTATTATAAATCTATATATGTAAAACAGTTCCATCACTGACTGACTGACTGACAGATAGCGCACAGACCAAACCGCTGGACCTAAAGGGCTGAAATTTTGCATGGGGATATTTCTTATAGAGTAGGGGTGCACTAAGAAAGCCTTTTGAAAATTCTTCTTAGATTTTTCAAAATTAAATTTTTAAGCTGTTTTTGTGGCATTTTTTAAAGTTTGGATTTAAAATAATAATCCGAGGGTTATAAAATTTATACCACAAGAAAGATCGTACAAATTTCTCTAAAATAAAATCTTTTTTGAATCATAATTCTGATCACGAGATTTCTTTTCTTTTCGTGACACTTTAAATGAATTTTGCGTCATGTGCATAACAACGAAATAAATACAACGAAATAAATTGACAATAAATATTAAAGTACAGTAAAAGTTAAAATTTAACCAGTAGACTAATTGAGACGGAAGTTTTTTAAGAACTTAATTCAAATTAGTATGTTTTATGGATATTAAATTAAACCTACTTATAAAACAGTTCCGTCCAATTTCCCCTCAAATTATGCTTCGCAGTGACGATAAATTAGTCTCAAGGCCAAACTTTTAAATACGCTGGCGTAGATTTAAGAGAAAATTGTTTCTCCCTCGGTCAGTTTTACGTAGCTTGCGACTTTGGGTCGAAAAGAGGAAGAAACGGCTTCGAGCGACACGGATGATGAAGAGTTCTATGGACTTTTGGAAAAGATTAGGACGTATCGGCAGAAAAGCCCCGGTAGTTCAATATTAAAGGACCGGTCTTCGAATTGATGTTGGATTTTGCACAAGTGGTGCTTTTCTGTAATTGTTTGTTAAATTACTTTGTTATTATGTTTGTAAACGACTTTTGTGCTCGTGTGGAGCAACTTTCTGTTATAGTTCTCAGATTGTGTTTGTTTGGTTGGCTGCACGGGTGGTGCATGTCTTTGTATTTTATATTAAAAATAATAAAGTTAGGTTGAATGATATATTTGGCAGAGTGGCGGCTGCGTGCTTAAAAAGGGAAATTAATTAAATATTGGATGGCTCTAACTACTGGATGATCTGCTTGTAAGACGGCATGGATGTGATCGGTGTCATGTGGCGCTGACTAGAAGCTTGGGGAGTGAAGTGCTCGGTGCTACGGCCCGGGACTTGGTGAATGGACTTGTGGAGCCTAGGTCGAGCGGGTTGCCGTCATGGCGACTAGTATCAGGAGTTAGATTTTCTTTTGGCTGATACGCGTCTGAAAACGCGTGGGGGGGCCGTGAAGGTTCAGAATACTTACGTAGCTTGCTCACGTGTAAGATCTCGGATGAGCCTGGTAATATTAGTTCCACCCAATGAAGAAACAAAAAAATATTGTTTATCAGGAAATCATCTAAAAAGCAATTTTATTATTTTTTTATTGTAATTATCCTAAAATGTATTCCTTTGTGAAGCACGGGTGTTCAGCTAGTCTATATATATAAAACAGTTCCGTAACTGACTCATTCCTTCACTGACTGACATACAACGCACAGACCAAACCGCTGGACCTAAAGGGCTGAAATTTTGCATGGAGATTCTTCTAATAGTGTAGGGGTGCACTATGAAAGATTTTTCAAAAATTCTTCTTTGATTTTTTTAAATTAAATTTTTAAGCTGTTTTTTAAACTTTTTTTACGTTTGCATTTAAAATTATAATTTCAGGGTTATAAAATTTATATCACAAGAAAGATCATAAAAATTCCTTTAAAATGAAATCTTTTTCGAATCTTTACCTTCATTTCCTGAATTTGGTGAATTTTTAAAGATTAATTTTTAGAATTTAATTTATTAAATGCTGTTCACGTGACTTCTTTTTCTGGTACTTTAAATAAATTTATTGTCACGTGCATAAAAATTAAATAGACAAAAAATAATTTATTTTCCTTGCTAAAGCGGCAGTAAAATACAGTAAAAGAAATGTTCTAGAAACTGTACTATATTAACTGTACTATATTCTTTAGTATTCTTTATATTAGATTTAATTTGAATATCGTCTTCTACATTATTTTGTCTATAAAAATATCCCTTACGATTTTTTATAAATATATATATATATATATATATATATATATATATATATATATATATATTTACATCAATTATATACATTGATCGTCGTATTTATTATATATATATTGGCATTAATTGCATACATTGACCGATGTTTTTACTTTGAATGTACTCCGTAGCGAAGTGCGGGTTTTCAGCTAGTATTTTATATAATTATATTAAGCAGTGAATTTAACCTGTGTAAAGTACAAAAAATAAAGGAATGCTACAAGAAAAATTTTCCAGTATATAGATAAAGTTTGAAAAAAATTTAAAATCTCTGATCTGGTGTTTCGTTCTCTTTCTCTCTATTAAATCACCATAAATTATTTGCTGTAAAGATGAAATCAATACGCAAGGATGTTTTTAAAGCTGGAAATACAGCACATCATTCTTAATTGGAAGGATTTATGTATCTGTGTATGTTAATTGGAGGAGAAGGGAAATGCGTAAGCAGTAGTAACCTGAAGCCAAACTTCGAAACCTTCTAATTTCTTAATATGTCTTTTAGGGAATAATATTTAAACGCTTCCTAAAACACACTCTTTATTATAGTGAAGGAAGCAGATAATATGCATCCCTTAATTGTGATGCATTCCAGGCACAGATGTCTGGTATCATATTTTAATTTAGGAAATATAACACAACGTTATCCTCAGGCTATACGTAGTGCAATTGCAGTGTTTTATTTATCTAAGAATTCATTTTCCCATGGAAGTGCAGCATATAAGCATAAGGAAATTGTTATCTGTTATATTTACTAGTTTAGAATGTTCCAATTTAAAATGTTTGTTTTCTTATAAACTTGTTTTGAAAGAATTACAGTAATTGCCATGTTCCATTAAAAATTTGTCACAAAATTCCATTTTGAAGTTAAAATAGCGAAAATGATGAAAGTTTTCTATTTTATGATTCTATTTTACGATTTCAATCTAGAGCAATCATTCATAATAAAATTAAAATATTCGTTTGCAATTTTGAAACAATGAGCTATCTGAAAATTATTCCTAAACCCTTTCTGGATAAAAAATATTTAAAAAAACTCATGACATAAATGACACTCATAACATTGCCATGTCCCTTTTCTTAAATAATTAAGAACATTCACACATGTGTGCGTATGTGACTGTTGGTAAAATTACCTTGAAATTCCTTACATGTATTGTAATGACTTACATTTAAATGAAAGTTTATAATGTACTGAACTCCTCAATAATGGTAAACCTGTATGAATAATGCCTGAAATTTTCGAACCAAATATAAAGTAATTTAGCATATCATACAGAACATTTATGATGACACAATGTTAGGAATTTTGATTCTGTTAATCAGATATTTGATCCTGCTGCACTATCTTTAATCAGGGTCCCAAGATCTGTCTCCTCCAATTTTTCAGTTTTGTCCATTTCCACCTGGAACTGATTGTTCATCCGACAGTAAGCAGGCATAGTTCCATATTTAATAGCTATGAACCAAAACTATGTTTATAATTAAAACTGATTTTACTTATTACTAGGTTTGGTCATAAGTTTATGGTACACTTCCTTCCATTTCCATTTCTTTTATAAACATACCTGTAGCGACTGCACCAGCATTATTTGAGGCTCGAGAAGAGGCCCTCTTGAGCATTAATTGCTGTTAGAATCTCTTATTCATGACATTTTACGGGTCTGTTCACATGGAATCCATTAGCGTCAGCGTTAAAGATTCCGTCTGCGCTGATTGGTTAAATGGGTCAATGATTGGTATATGACTGGTTAAAATTTTTACGCTGACGCCGACGGTTTGGTTTGGTTTGGAGAGGAGCGCTACGGTCAACATTTTGATACACGAGGGCTAATTAGACCGGGACCTACAGTTTAAAGCCGATTCGGAACGGCTACAAATAACCATGCCAACAGTGGGACTGGAACCCACAGGATCTGAACCGAATGTCAGCGCCCTAGCCATTCAGCCATCCCCTGGCCTTACTCTAACGGATTTTTATTTGAACAGGCCGTACCTCTTGTTGTATCAGTGTATTGCGATTAGCGATTCCTGGTGTTAAAGCAGCATGCAAAAATGCTTCTGGACTATTCTGCGAATGTCTAGATTGTGCTATAAGACAGACCGCAGTTCTTTGCAGAGCTTTCCATAGCAGCTTTGCTTTGCCCGCTTCATAGCTGATTTGATCTTTTGTAGCCATGGCACGCTATAATTTTTAGGATGCCATTAAATTGCTTCTTTTGTATAAAACAGAGAATTATGTTTTATTGCTTAAAGTGTCAGTGGTCTCTTTTATCCCGACATGTAGCCGAATCGTTTAAGCTATTAGTGGTGACGGTTATTGTGCCCACGTGTTATAAACACGTTATCAAATACCTATAACCTTTCTAAATGGATAAATACATATCAGTGTATTATTAAAAACTTCTTATACAAACTGTTTTTTCCAGGAGTATTATATTCGAAAACTAACTGAACTTTGACGCGCTATGCTCGGGCTTCGCCCAGCTATAGAATCACTTGACACTCGAATCACAGTTCACTTGAATTAAATTTTTTTCCACTTTTAATTGCCAAACAAATCCTCCAAAAATCAGTACATCTTCAAATGATCTATTTATGATTAAAAAGTTTGAATTAAAAGTATGAAAATTAGAAAAATAACTAAAAATTAGACACACGATGAAACATTTCTTTTCGATGATTCATTTTTTAGTGAGAATCACTCTGCGAATTAATCACGCTGTGTTTACATCGTAAAACATGGCGGTTACGTTTTGTTCGGTGGAGTATGCATTTAGAATCGAAAACCTCTAAAACTATTAAGGTGACTGCCAACGTTCGGAACAAAATTTTTGAAATAATTCAATTTCTTGCCATTTTATACTATTTTTGGTTAAACAATGAACTTTTAAGCATAAACAGCTTAAAATTTTATCCATATGTATTGCTTTTTTTGAAAAATTGGGTAATTTAAGGGAAATTTTAGCTAAATTTTACCAAAACGGTTTACACTCTACAAGAAAAAGTATTGCAGCAATCATAATTATTTTTGGCCATTAGTTATAAATAACAACAATCTTCAAAATGAACCAAAATCAATGAGAAATTTTGAGGTACAAGAAAATAACAATGGAAAATATATGCTAACATGCAATTTTTCGAAATTTTAGTTGCTCAATCTATTTAAAAGCACCTGCAAAATGAAAAGTATTTCACTTACCTTAAAAATTTTGGGTCATTTCATTGTTCATATTATTTAAAATATACACTGAAAATTTCATGACGTGCACACAGTCTTTTTCTTTGAATTTTTGCTTGAGGCAAAGATTTTCTTTTTGAGTCGTGAACTCTGTCAAAATCACTGGATTCCAATCCGCTTAACACATAAGAGCCTGTCTGTAAATGTAAATTGTTTAAAACTGTAAGAATACCTTTAGCACCATCATTAAATTGAAGGGCAGCTATGTATGACCCCAGTTGCAAAGTTTTTAATTCAACAAAATGAAGTTTTGGAATGAAATTCCACAGAACACCGTTGAAACTTTCATTTGCATTCTGTGTTTTCCCATGCAGACACTTCTCTAACAATTTTTGATCACACAGCTTCATGTAGATGGGTTTCACAATGTTGATAACACTTTCTGGAAGTCCAACGGATTTATCGTTATAGGTTGTATTTAATGATTTTGCCCGTTTGAACTTGCACCAACTGTCAAGTCCTTCTGGGCACTGACCATGCATTGGGTGCTTGTTGCTAGAACAGCAGTGGTAAAAAGCTGCAATTACTGCTTGTTGCATGCTTTGTAAACTACCAACATTACTACGGATTGCAATTCCGTAGTAATTTTGAAGCTTATCAATAAAGCGATCAGTCAGTTTCCCTTTACCTCCGAGTCCTTTAGTGCACTTTTTTAATTTTCGAAGGTGAGTGCCAACTCTCTTCTGGATATGACCAATGCATTCCAGTTTATTTACCGAGTTCTCACCATATATGTTTTTCACAGCATTAAATGCTTTAGAGTCACCATCACCATAGTACTCAGTATAGCATAAATTCCTCATATGTTTTGATCTCTCAAAAATACGGTAAACACCCACAGTCTCCATATTTGAAGCTGAACCGGTATGATTTCGACAGGTATGTGGTTTAGAAACAGTATCTAGTGTTCCAGACGTGGTACTACATATCCTGCAGAATTGAGTCATTGTTTCTAAATCTAATATTTTGCCAGTGTCAATTGAGATACAGCTGACGCAACCATTCAGTGATGAATAACCCCTCTTCTGCCACGTTCCATCAACTGAGACCCCACAATTCACTACTGCTTTTTTCGTGCATTTCAAATCTTTAATTTCTTTTGCAGCATTACACATACTTTCTTCAACAGCTTTATATGCAGCCTGATGAATTTTCAGTTCTTGTTGTCTGAAAGTTCCTTTAGAAAGGAAAGGCATATCCAGTATTGAGAACAATTTTTTTCCTGCTGTATAGCCTTTTCCTATAAGTCTTAAAGCAAAAACAGCAAGAGTATTTATATTATTAGACTTATCCAACTTTTTTGAAGAGGCAAACCCTTTTGAGAAAGAACAGTTGTTGCATTTTAGTAAAAAATTGGAACACATACCAAACCGTGAATCTTCAGTCAGTGAGAGTTTATTGTTGAAACAGACTGGACAACATAATATTGCAAATACAGAAACTAAAATGTCAATATCCATTATTCTGCTTCCGCAAAGTTCAATTATCTTTGAACTTTCTTCCAAAGAAACACCTTTCTTGCTCTCAAGTTTCGATGAACTTGCAGTATTTACTTCACTACAATCAACTGCAACAGTTTCATTTCTCTTCGAAATGGTGAACTGATTTCCATTAAATTTTCTCTTTTTAGAACGATAATTTTTGCGTTGACCCATTTCTTATGATGTTTTCCGTAAAATTAAAAATGATTTTTAAACAAAAAGCAGTATTTTATATTAGAAAATAGCGAAAGCAAAGAGAGAGAAATATCAGCGTGACGATGTAAACAAACGAACACATGAACTAATTTGTTGCCACTTTTCCATTAATAAACAAATAATATTTTTGGTAAAAACATTTAAGAATAATGTAAAAACATTAGAATAACTTAAAATTACAAAAAATTAACTTTAGGGCTGAAAATGAGCAAAATACTGCAATTTTAAAACAACTTCCGGTTTGGAGCTACTACTTCCGGTTTCATTTTTCTGGAGACATCATGTTTTATAATGGCTATAACTTTTCTTCTAAATCACGTAAAGACAAAAGAAAAACAGTTTTCGAAAGATAAAAGTCCAAACAATAAGAAACACAAATAAAAAAAAATCGACCTAGAGGTCGAAAATCGGTGTTTTCAACGTAGTCGGTCACCTTAAAATAACAGAATAAGTGTACGCAGAAAAAAATTACGAGCTTTTAAAGCTCTTTCTAAATATGCAAAATTTATGAACTTTCTTAAAAAAGAAAAAAAAAACTCATCGATTTCCACATTTTCAAGCATGGCCGAATTTCATAACTGTTACCATACCGGAAACGTTCTATCTGGAATTGTTCCCCGACCGACAAAGTTTTTCTTTTATTTATATAGATGATCAAAATACTGAAAGTTTCATATTACCTTGCTTCTAACTAGTTTTTCAAATTAGGATAATTGTATCTATCCGAAAAAAATGATGATGACAATTAGAAATAAATAAGATGAAATTTAAGACCCCTAAAGTAACTGAAAATAAAAACTGCAGATTTTCTACACTGGAAAATAAAAAAAGAAAAGAATCTTTCGAGTAGGCAAAAATTTCTTTTATTCCAAACAAATGTGGCATTTCGAATGTTATTCTACATTTGGAAAACATCGTTTATTATTTATGAATATTTTTATGAATAAGAAACTTTGAAATACGACTTAAAAGAGAACTTTTTTTCGATTTGTCGGATCAAGAAATGGTACTGAATCAATCATATTTCATTGAATAAAGTATTCGATATAAAAGATAGAAATATGAGAAAGACATGATATTTCGCGTATAGTACTTTACCAGATGTTTTACGGAAGACTAAAGTTTGTTTGAAGTTTTCCTAAATCTAAATAAAATATGCGTTTGGGATAAGTAGTAACAATTTTTTGAAAAGGGGAGATGGTAAGTTGTGCATTTTTACAATGCGACTTTAAATTTAAGAATTTAGTATTCATGAATAATGACTACTCATTCTTAAATTTCTCAATGTGATAAATATTTCTAAATATTTTGTATACTTTATACGCCTGTGTAATAGAAAAAAAAACTGATTTTTTTAAAGCTTAAACTAGAAACATTCTTTGAGAATTTCTTTTGTAAAGCAAGTTGGAACATGCGTGAAAGGGATAACATTCGTGTGTTCGATTAAAGGTTTTTTTTCCTACCAATGAAAAAAAAAACGTCGGGTTCTTTTTGAATATTCATAGAACCAGTGGACGAACAGCAACATAAAAATGAATATCCGTCGACTGGGGTTATTTTCGAAAGCAGTTATTTTGAAGTTTCCTGTAATTAAAAACAATGAGTATAAACTTTTTCGTATAAATGAAGTCTGGTTCTAATTTGCACTTCCTATCAAACATAACTTTAAAATATTAACTTACATACATAAATTTAAAATATACCTTTACTATATATATTATCGAACGAACTTAATTTATTAGTTTTCACATATACCACTTTATATAATTATGTGTCAATTAACTAAGTCTCTTTTGATGATAAATTATCAAACTGTTTAAGAAGATTAAAAATATACAATTTATTTATGATTCATTATGTTATTATAATGAATGGATTAAGATGTTGAATTATTTTAAACATGTTTTGGACTGTAACTAGCGTTGATACGTAAATGAACAAACGAACAAAAATATACAGTTGGCTTTCTGTTTAACGACGCTCTACTTAACGACGATCTCTATTTAAAGACGATATTTCCCAATCCCGGCCCCTCCGACGTAAAAAAATTCTATTTAAAGACGACGTTGTTTCTGTTTAACGACGAATTTTTTATATGAGTTTCTTCATCTACAATAAAAAACTGCTTTCGCGTTGCTGGAATTCACAAAGAACTTGTAGTGGAACTGCAAAGTACGGATGTAGAAATCAACGAAGATGACATTACCCCTGAAGAATGGAAAAGTCTTGTTTAAAATGAGGTTGTTTCAATTCAAGATTTCTACAATTGAAATGAATCTGCTTTAACAACAGATTACAGAAATGTAGAACATATTTATGAAGATATAGTCAACGAAAACACAGTATCAAACGAAGAAGGTGAAGACAGAAAAATCAAGACACTGCCACCGTCTTACACAGATGCAACTTCTTCTCTAGATGTTCTCCGACGCTATATTACATCGAATATGGAAGATGACGCATTTAACATTTTAGAAAATCTGGAAAAGAGAATAACGAAAATAAGGCGAATAATGAAGCCATCAACACTTTTTTAAAAACCTAATTTATTGTATTGTTTGTACTCTTCTTTCAATGTAATTTAAAATAACTTTTTTCGAATAAAATAATAATAATAAAAATAACATTTATAAATACGGCCATATATTAAGAAATATATTGACACTCCTAAGCCTGTAAAGTGTGAAGGGAAATGTTATTTTTTCACAAATTCTGTTTCAGGACGATCTCTACTTAAGGACGATTTTTCACGGTTCCTTTAAAGTCGTTAAACAGAGAGCCAACTGTATAACGGTAAGATTGAGACAGAGAGAGAGAGAGAGAGAGAGCATTCTTTCACACGCACTAACAATAATTTTTTATTTAGACTTGGGTAACATAAAAATGAATTTTAATTCATGTTTTACACATTGAGAAACAATTAAGTTTTATCACTCTTAATTATTGTAAGTATATTAAGAGCGTTTTAAAATTAATATTTTTAAAACTTTTTTTCAGCCTTATTTGTTCTTACAGGGAAAATTCCTTCATATATTGATATAAATTCATAAAGTTTGTTTACACAATACAACTTACCTCATGAATCCGTCGCAAAAGCGCCGATTTCACGATGTCTTTTGAAATATTAAAAGCAACAAACATGTAAAAGGGGTCTGACGAAGTAGTAAAAATAGCTTTACAGTCACTGAGACCAATCGGTAAACTATAAAAACAGTTCTTTCCAGTACAGAGAAGTAGAATATGTTCCAGAGTCTCCCGACCTTTAGAGCATACTGGGGAAGTATCAGTAGCTGAAAGGCTGAAGCGGTGTAAGTAAGGTTACGTGACAATATGGCGAATTCTTGCTTTAGCAGCGAAAGTGACAATCCGTCTGGAAAACTTTTCAATATGCAAAATGTTATTAGGTTCTTTCAGGAAATTGAAAAGATTCCTCTGACCACCACTGTTCTCCATGAATCGCACCAGTTGGCTTTAGAGACACTTGGAGAGAGTACAGATGGAGGAATCAGGTCCATGTTTGAGGATAATTTAGCCAATATACCGGCAACTTCATTTTCCTGAATGCCACAATGAGCAGGGACCCATTGTAAGGTTATATCTTTAAACCTAAGTTTAAAAAGAAGATCCCTAATTTCATTGAAGCGAAAATAGAAGTCATCAGGTTTATGTTGGACCAGATATTGCAGGGCCACTAAGGAGTCGGTAAAAATACAAATTGGCCTTCCTTCCAATGTGATGCAACGCACCAAAGTAGCATTAAGCTCCAAAAGTTCAGCATCGAGACTAGAACACGGAGCAGCTGGAACAAGGAAAGATTCATTTAGTTCTTCTATAAAATAACTTATTCCGGCTTTGGAGATGTCAAGGTCGAAAGAACCGTCCGTAAAAATTTTAAAACGATTACAATAATTGGCATTTATTAGGCTAAGCAGGACTTGTTTCAAGATGCGTGAGTCTTCCTTTTTGTGATGCAGCCCGGAAGGTGAAAAATAAACTGACATTGTAATGGCAACCAAGGAGGATAATTAAGTTTATTTCAGTGTGTGTTAGTTGAAATAATGGTAACTAAATGAAAAATCATTTATAACTGCAGTATTTCGGTAAAACTTTTCATTTTCTTTAATTTTTTTGACAGGATATTACTTACACTTACTTACACACACACACACACACATATATATATATATATATATATATATATATATATATATATGTAGACTTTCCTGTCTACGTAGCTGGCTGGCGTCTAGGGGGTGTCCAATAATCACACACTTGAGTCATAAATAAACTATACTTTCTTAAACTTAACAATAAACGTTTATTGATGTAGACAAGCAATTATGGTATGCCGGAGATCCTACTTTTACAGTATCCGGTGCAATATTACAATAATCACGGGAGCGCAACGCTTCGCTTCCCTTCAATATACCAAAACGCAGGCCTTGACTCGCCCCGTTGTAAAATACAATCCCTCGTGCCTACGCACGGAACAGCAAAATACACAACTTCCCTCAACGGGGTCTCTCTCCCTTCTCTCCTAAAATCCTGCACCCTCTCGCGTGGGGCACAAGAAAACACCCCTCTGTTGAGCGGCTTTAAGAGTCGGGTCATTCAACCCTCTCTCTCGACCGTTCCCTCAAGGAATGACGTAGAGGAGCGATAAGGGTTCGACGTGTCTCTGGCAACGGCATAGCAACAGAGAACATAACTATGGCCAGAGAATTTGCATAAATCCTACATTCTCACCCTATCCTCGAAAAGAGACGTGTCCTCACGTCTATAAATAACACGCAAATTAAAAGTAAACTCAAATAAAACATAGAAAAATATTAAAACATTCATTTTTCAAAGAATTGAGACTAAAATAATGTAATTAACTCTCAAATGAATAAAAAGAGTTAGACCCTAAGCATTTTTAACTGAGTATATCAAGGAAAAACTAAACAATTATCAGTTCAATCACCACACAGTATACACAAAATTAAAACTTATCTAAAAAAATATCACCAAAACAATATTTTTTGGGGATAATTGATAAAATGCAATGAAATTAACCTTTGAATGACAAAAAAGACAGTTAAATTCTAACTAATATTAATGATGTATACCAAGAAAGGCTAAACACAATTACCACTATAATTCACTACACCGTACACACAAAATTAAAACTTCAACAAAATATTATCCTTGAACGATCTAAAACATAAAAACAAGCCTTATTTAAAAAAATATTATCAATCACTCATTAGTATTAGTTAAAGAATTCTCACTACACAATGAAAAAGAAAAATCAGAGCTTGAATAATTAATAAAAACACAGAGTAATCAATATTAAGTATACCAGAAAAAAAACGAATTAAACGATAACCAGTACAACTTACTGCACAAAAATATACCTTATGAAATATATCACTAAACACTAATTATTCTTAAGAGAATTGCTGATAACCCAATGAATAAAAGTTCGACCCTTGAGTAATCTAAAACACACAAATCAATATTTTTTTCAGTTAAACAGTTTTCTTTTTTTCCTCTTGCTAAAATTCCTATCGAATTCTACACATTCATTGCGAGCATTTTGTGCTCGTGATCTAGTCTTTAGAACTAAAAAGTTTATAGGGTCAACGAAAAACTTTATAGGGCACACTTTAGTTGTATAATGCACTACAGCCTCTGATTTCACCACTCTCTCGAGTATTACGGTTGCAGCAGTTTTCTCCTCTATTTCGGCATGAATTTTATCACATTGAGTCTCTAAGTTTTGTGATTCTCCACTAGTTTCTGCAGCGGTTTGGCCACACACTCGGACTGAAGTCGTACATTTATCGTACATAATGTTAGTTTCAATATTGGACTTATCTAGCCCGTTGCTACAAACAGAGAAGTTGTCATCTGACGGCTTTGACTTCTCCGTCTCGACAACATGCCGTCCCGCAGCACCTATCTCACTTTCTGTGTCATTCACATCTTTCTTGTGTTCACACGAATTGAAGGAGTGCGAATCACTCTTTGATTCCTCCACCTCGATAACATAACGTTTCGAAACACCACTTTCACTCACTATGACAGTCACATCTTTCTCGTGTACGCACGTATGGAAGGAGCTCAAATTACTCTTTTGTTCATGGCTTCGCTGCTCGGAATATTCACGGGAACTATCAGGAATTTCAGGTGCTACATCCGACTTTAACTTAGACTTAACAGGCAGCTCTTTATCCACCACAAGAATTTTCTCTGTATTCCCATCTGTAGAGGGCTCCGTTTTAACTATATCAGGGATCGGCAACCCCATCCTCCTATATTCTAACTGAAGATCTTTTTTCATTCTCTGTACCTCCAGTTTCTTTTCCTCTATCTCTCTTTTAACATTTTCTCTGTATTCGCGTTCCTCACGGCCTTCCACTACTGCCTGTATAAAACTACTACTTTCGTAGTCCTCGCAATTTTCGATCAAGCCTTTCAGATGATTCCAATCCATCCCTGGAGTTGGATCTAAGCAGAGCTCATAACAAACTGTGACCAAATCTTCTTCTATGGCACTTACAAACATTTTGCTTTTCTTAAACTCACTTCAAAATGACGAAATCAATTGTCCACAAAGTTCATCCGGGCCGGGAGCCCAATTTTGTAGACTTTCCTGTCTACGTAGCTGGCTGGCGTCTAGGGGGTGTCCAATAATTACACACTTGAGTCATAAATCAACTATACTTTCTTAAACTTAACAATAAACATTTATTGATGTAGACAAGCAATTATGGTATGCCGGAGATCCTACTTTTACAGTATCCGGTGCAATATTACAATAATCACGGGAGCGCAACGCTTCGCTTCCCTTCAATATACCAAAACGCACGCCTTGACTCGCCCCGGTGTAAAATACAATCCCTCGTGCCTACGCACGGAACAGCAAAACACACAACTTCCCTCAACGGGGTCTCTCTCCCTTCTCTCCTAAAATCCTGCACCCTCTCTCGTGGGGGCACAAGAAAACACCCCTCTGTTGATCGGCTTTAAGAGTCGTGTCATTCAACCCTCTCTCCCGACCGTTCCCTCAAGGAATGACGTAGAGGAGAGATAAGGGTTCGATGTATCTCTGGCAACGCCATAGCAACAGAGAACATAACTATGGCCAGATAATTAGCATAAATCCTACACACACACACACACACACACACACACACACACACACACACACACACACACACACACATATATATATATTAATAATATCAGTAATTTGTCCCTAACCACAACGAGTATCAATTTAGAAATGGCTACAATTAATTGCTACAATTCAGTTTCATTGATTTTTTCAGGTATGTAATGGTATTGCATCTCATATTCATTATAAATTTTAAATATTAGAATACCTCCATTACTGAGATTAGATATTGTTATCTCTCTATTACATGTACAATTGTTTTGAGGTACATTTGTAATTCCACACTGTAATGTCTAAAAAATAACATAATACAATAACATAGCAAATACAAACGGCAATATTATTTATTTAAGAGTTGTTATCAACATTAGCTAGGCATGAAGCAAATTAGTTTTATCTACTGATTTCTCTTTAGTAGAAGTTACTTATAACAACGTTAGTTTTGATTTTGCTTATTCTTAGTGACAGATGTTTTCCGCACGTAAAAAAATGGATTACGAATTGCTTTCTAGATTACTTTAATTATATAAAAAAATTACATTGGATTACTTTCATTATTTAATTTCAATGGCTTTCATCTTAAACAAAGTATGCAATTTTTATCCAGTCCTGACAATCTGCTGCTGAATTGTTATATCTGACCACTATTAAAGTGACTCTGATGGGTTGTATTTGATGAGTAATTTGTAGTAACCTATTATTAAAATTTAAGGCGATTTACCTAGAATATATACATACTGTTTCGTTATTCTAGGGTTCTTTGACACTTTAAATCCCTTTTCCACTGCGTCATTTTATTAAATGGCGTCATGTCAAAGTATTTAATAATTTCAAGAAACTATATATGCAAACTATTATTAACTATATATGCAAATGAACTTTGGTGCGTAATTAAAGCAACCACGCATCTTCGTAAAATGTCTTTATTAGTGCATAGGTATACACACTGCATTCATTACCCGGTTGAACGGTTTTGAAGATATGATTCAATACATCAGTGAATAATTGTTAGAAAGGCTGATGATTAGCGCGGAATGTAATTGCCAGGCTTCAAGGGTATTAAAGGAATACTGATGTCAGTTTTCTCGTTCATGATACCTGCATTAAACTTTCACCTGTCGTCTCCATCAGGGTTTCGATTAAATTTTGTGGCGGAATTCCCTGACAAGGTATTGAAATACTTCACAACTACCAATTTGAAAATTTGCATTTACCTATAAAATATAGTTTATGGAAGTAAACTGTAAACCGAAGTTATACATTTCTAAACTTAATATAAGTTGAGAAGTGAAAAAAAAGTAAAAGAGCGTATAAAATAAGGTTTAATACATAAACGACACTTTCATCTTTATGTAAAAAGACAGTCAGAAGAATAATGAGTTTTGTAAATAATAGCAAATAGTATTTTGGAGCTGAACCTCCTGTTATATTTTAGATGCTACTTCTATTTTTTCAATTCAAAATTATATAGTATATATATGGTATATAGTATATATATGTGTGTGTATGTATCTGTATATGTATATGTATATATATATAATATATATATATATATATATATATATATATATATATATATATATATATATATATATATATATATATATATATATATATATACATATATGTGTGTGTGTGTGTGTGTGTATGTATGTGTATGTATATGTATATGTATATACATGTATATATATATATATATATACACCGAAGAGCCATTATATTATGACCACCCTCCTTCTGTAGCAATGAGCTCAACCAGAAACAAAACCACGACGCTTCAGCGGCTGAATTTGGAGTATATAAAGGGCCCATGCATTGTCTTTCTAAACGTAGATTAGCGACATAATCGGAATATGGGCAGCTGATTTATCAGACTTCGATAAAGGTCAAATCGTTATGGCTCGGCGCCTGGGAACGTTGATATCAGAAACGGGGCGTTTGGTGGGCTGTTCACGTGCGGTGTTCCGGCCAGCGGTGTGTCGACCGCGGAGCATTGATTCCAGAGGAGAGCGGAGATTGTTACGCATTTTTCGCTGTGACCGAAGAGCTACAACAGCCGAAATTACCAGCGTCTACATCAGTGGTGACCCAGGCAGTGTTTCTCAACACACAGTGCAGCGTGCTCTGCTGCGTATGGACCTACGAGGCCGGCGGCCGAAGCACGTCCCTGCTCTGACGGCACGTCATCGCCAGCAGCGCCTGCAATGGGCCAAGGAACATCCGAAATGAACCATAGAAGAATGGAAGAAAGTTGCATGGTCCGACGAATGACGTTTTCTTGTCCATCACATCGACGGGTGCGTGCGAATACGTCGATTTCTGACGGAAATCCTGGCTCCCGGATGCACAGTTGGACGGAGATAAGCTGGTTGCGGCGGTATTATAGTGTGGGCGATGTTTTCATGGAGCACATTTAGACCCATAATCTCTATAGAACAATCCCTGACGTCTGTGCGCTACGTGAACATTGTTGCTGACCAGGTGCACCCATTCATGTCAACAGCGTTTCCGGCGGTTGATGGCGTTTACCAACAGGAAAATGCACCATGTCATAAGGGTCGAATCGTCAGGGAGTGGTTCGAGGAACATTCTAGTGACTTTCAAGTCATGTCTTGGCCTCCAAATTCCCCTGGCATTAATCCAATAGAACATTTGTGGTTCCACCAAGAAAACCGAATTCGTGCTGCCACGCTACGACCACGCACTGTGCGGGAATCTCAGGACCAGTTGGTGGGCGCTTGGTACCAGATACCTTACACTACCTATAAGCACCTTGTCGAGTCAATGCCACGCCGGGTGTTGACGGTTTTGAGGGCGAAAGGTGGTCCTACGTTGTATTAAACAGGTGGTCAGAATGTAATGCCTCTTCGGTGTATATATACATATACATATACATCTAATATATAAAAATGAATGTTTGTATCTCTGTAATTGTATAGAAATCCACAGTTTAGGAGCAACGATCGTGAAATTTAAATACAGGCGTCTTTAAAAACAGCCGAGGGTCTGAAGAACTTCAAAAATCGAAATTAATTACCGTTGATTTTTAATTAATAAAAAACCACAATTTTGAAACTAAATGTAAGCTGTTACACTTTGTGGCATCATCCCTTTGAATATGGCGTCCACGTTAGGGTTAGCTGACAGCGAGCGAAAAGATAAAAATAAATAAAATCAAAAAGTTTCAAGTTATATATTAAACCAGAATAATAAATGAAAATAATAATCTTTCAAGTCAGATTTTATACTTTAAGACATTTCGATTAACGATCGTCGTTTATTTTCGCCGTGTTATTTTGTAAACAAACGTTCTCTGTTGCCATTTTCATTTCAGACATTTCTTATTGAAACGATGTAATGCGTAGTAAATGCGTTAAATATTTCTTATCTAAAATTTATATTTTAAAACATTTCAGTGAAATTAACATCGTCTTCAGATTATAAACAGACGTTATTTGTTGCTATTTTCATTTTAGAAATTTCTTATTAAAATGATGGAATTCTCCGATATATTTCCATAGTGGAGATTTAGACACATTACAGAATTTAAAAAAAAAAAAAACCTTTTGTGTAATTTATATATTTGTGTGTGTTTAATTATTTCAAGTGACTCTAAAGTGGGCGTGGCATTTTTTCCACTAGCGTGAAAAATCAGAATAATATTGAATTATTTAATTTTTTTTTTTGCTCATCAGACGACAGTAGCAGCGAGTGGCAGTAGTTACACAAGTTTGAATTTGAAACATTGTTTTGTTGTTTCCTAAAAGAAGCAATAATCCGTTACTGTATTTTATATTGTTCTTAATTTTATAATTCACGATGTACTTTTAAAAGCATAAAAATTAGTATATCTTAACTAAAAAGAATCAGTCTAAACTTAAGCACAGTTTTGCGATTTATTTACGGTTAACTATGTTTGTGTTTAGCTATTCCATTTGTTTGTTTTAAATAATGATTTTTTAAAGGTTTTTTTTGGTGCTTTATGGTAAAATAGCACTTAAAAATTAAAAAAAAGAAACAAAAACTTAACTGTAAATAGCATACTTTTTCTATAAATTGGTCAATTTGAAGTAATTTTTATTGAAATTTAGCTAAAATGCCTATAACTGCATAAAAATCTTAATGCTACTATTTTAATTTCCCAAGCACAATTCTAAAAATGTTATAAAATACGCAGCCCTACTTTCCGATTTAGTACAAGAATTTAAAATTGATTTCAGGACTTCGGGGAAAATAAACAATTTTTGTTTTTGCATGTTTTCTATTCTATTTACAGTCGATATAAATATAATGCTAGCAAATTGTCAAA
The DNA here is from genome assembly GCA_907164885.2 of Dolomedes plantarius. Lineage (NCBI taxonomy): Eukaryota > Metazoa > Arthropoda > Arachnida > Araneae > Dolomedidae > Dolomedes > Dolomedes plantarius. The sequence goes on along the minus strand of OU015492.1, from coordinate 185,306,867 downwards.
TGGAATGCATAGAGTTCCAATCTGACATTTAACTTAAAGAGAAATTCAATCGAGTCTCTTTGTTGTACTCATAAATCATACCTGCCCAGATATAAATATCTTTCACTGCATAGTCAAGCGTTATTCTGGTCATCAACGTTTGGAAGCACGTACATCTGAGAACAACTATTTTCAAGAGTTTCAACTATTTTGAAGCACACTAAGAGTCAAATTCGAACCAAAATTTATTCGTTGTTTTTTAGTATTGATGTGTATGACATTTCCCATCCCTTTTTTATACTATGTTTAATTTTTCATGCAGAGTTCACAAGGCAAAAGACAATTTGACAATTTTACTTTTCAGCTTTTAGTGATGAAAGGCTGAATCTATCTAAATTCTGAGATGTGTATAACATTTCACATGTTTTTTTCCTATGCTATTTATACTGTGTTTAGTTTTTAAGTTGACTTTGGTTAACAAACATTCATATTAAACCCCGAATCAAGAAACGAGAAACATAGTTTATGAAGGTACTTCAGATGATATTTGGATCAGTTTAATTGAACAGAGATTTATATGGAGTTTAATAAGGACAGAATGTTTCTATTATTGCTACAGAATCTTGCATTTATGGCGCGTGTAGCCCAAACTGCAGATTTCTGTTAATTTTTTCATCAGTCAGTGCCTTTAACAAATACTTTAATACTTTATGTATATATTTTTTTGGCTACAGAATCCTGCATTTATGGAGGTATTTATATGGACAATTAGACATTTTTACTTTTAAGCTTTTAGTGATTTATTATAAATGTATATATTTCATGATATTTATACTGTTATTAAATCTATGTTATTTATACTGTGTTTAGTTTTTAAATTACTTTTTGTTAACAAACATTAGACAATTTGACATTTTTAATTTAAACTTGAAAAATGAAAGGCTGAATCTACTAAAATTCTGAGATGTGTATAACATTTCACATGTTTTTTTTAAATGTTATTTATGCTGTGTTTACTTTTTTAATCAATTTTGTTTAACAAACATTCGACAAAATGACATTTTTACTTTTCAGCTTTACTTTTTAAAACTCTTAACTTTCCAAGAGACAATTTGACATTTTTTCCTTTTCAGCTTTTAATGGTTTATTATAAATGTATATATTTTATGTTTTACTTTTCAGCTTCTTTTGCTCCAAAGATGAAAGGTTAAATCTAGATGAATTCTGAGGAGTTAATTATAAATTTATATATTTTTATATTGGATTTTTTAAAAATTATTTGGGTGTATAACATTTCACATGCTTATTTTTCTATGTTATTTATACTGTGTTTAGTCTTTAAATTGATTTTGGTTAACAAACATTCGACAAATTGACATTTTTACTTTTCAGCTTTACTTTCCAAAAGACAATTTGACATTTTTCCTTTTCAGCTTTTAGTGGTTTATTATAAATGTATGTATATTTTATGTTTTACTTATCAGCTTCTTTTGCTCCAAACATAGAAGGTTAAATCTTGCTAAATTGTTTAGATTTTAAATTGATTTTGGATAACAAACATTCCACAATTTGACATTTTTACTTTACAGCTTTTAGTGGTACAATGATGAAAGACTGCATCTACCAAAATACTGAGATATGTATAACATTTCACATGCTTTTTTTTTTTGGTTATGTAATTTATACTGTGTTAAGTTTTTAAATTGATTTTGGTTAACAAACATTCCACAATTTGACATTTTTACTTTATAGCTTTTAGTGGTACAATGATGAAAGACTGCATCTACCAAAATACTGAGATATGTATAACATTTCACATGCTTTTTTTTGGCTAATTTATACTGTGTTAATTTTTTAAATTGATTTTGGTTAACAAACCTTCTTAAAATTCAGGGCAACGCCGGGTACTTCAGCTAGTATTTATATATAAATAAATAAATATATATATATATATATATATATATATATATATATATATATATATATATATATATATATATATATATATATATATATATATTCAGAGAGAGATAGAGATAAATAGGTAGATAAAATTCTGTTAAGAATTAAAATGGAGCGAGGAATACTTTTTATCGATTTATGAACATAATCCTGAACTAAGCGAGGCATCTCCCATTCAGGTATTTTTTTTCTAAGGCTTGGGAGACTGTGGGACTGTGAGTCTATTTGAGCGGCAAAGAGGGTTATTTTGTATTAAGATTATTAACAGTAAAACGTTAATGGTTGTATGAGAATCCTTATAAATGACTCCTTTTTCCTCATTAACTTATGGACGGTTAAAAGGGTTTTAAAATAGCTATGCAAAGCAAAAACATGAATTTTGGAAAGCTTTGATTGAATGAATTCATAAAGCCTCGTGATAAGTTACTAATGATGTGCTTTCAATTTCCTTTCGTAGTTTCTCTAAATACCATTACTGCAGAATTTTCTGTAGAGAGAAAAACGTGACAAGTAACATTTTATACTTTACATTCATAAAAACATCCGATGTATTTAGAATAATATATTTTTCCCTTTTTAATTTCCATGTGTTAACAGGGGTTTGTTAATGGCTGGCAGAATTTATTTCAGTGTTTAAGCTGGTATGAAACTGAATTCCTAGTACTTTGTCCACGTTGGTTTTAGCAAAGAGATACGATAATATTTCTGAAAAAAAACAGTCAAAACTGCTCAAAATGCTTACTAAAGATTAATTGCAAAAGATGGTAATTATGAGGGACAATGTTTCTACCAGAATAAATTACGAGAATAAGTTATTCAACATTCGCGTTTTTGAAATTTAGGATTCTTAAGTCAGTTGGTACGATTTAGAAACTATATAAGAAAGTTCCAAATTTTGTTTAAAAATCATCAGGAGATTTAATCTTGTGTTTTTGTTATATCAAAGAAATGTTGAATGTAATAATGTTGTTATACCAAAGAAATGTTGAATATTACAATCTTACCTCTTTTTGATTGTAAAATATTTAATGAAATAGCACACATCCTCCCTTACAGAAATTAGACTTCAAATACAACAGAAAATCTTAAAATTTTTTTATCAATGTGAATCACACATAACAAACGTAACAAAAGAATTTTTTATTCTTTTCTGAGTGTCTAAGCGCTAAACCTTCTAAGGTTTTCCAATTTTCGTGCTTTAATAAAAAACGTGAAAGGAGAGAGACTCAAGAAACTCATTTTTTGGATCATTATTGTTTTAATGATATTAAAGAATCATGGATGAAAGATTTCTGAATATATATTTTAGACAAATGAAGATAGGATTTCAAAATATTCGCAGACGAGTATCTGTCAACGGAGCAAGTAGGACAGGTTAAAGCAGGGTATAAAAAAACTGACAAAAATACCTGGATTCTCTTTTCTTCCTTCTGCATTAGGAATTTAGTTGTACGAGGAATCGCAAATAAAAGGTATAAATCCTCCCATTTCTTTTTTTTTTAATGTGGAAGAATTATTTATCTTAGAAAGAAAGAGTAAAAGGTTCTTTTCAAAGAAGCCCGTGAATAAACTAACATCAAACTATTCGTCCGACATCCAAGGGGGAAATAAACTTAAGACATGTGGCCTTTTCACACAGTTTAAACTTGTTGTTGTTATTGTTCTATCTGATACTAATTCTTTCTGAACTATCCGATAGGCTAGACCAAATCCATGAGACTAAAAGCGTTTTAAAAAATCCAATACAAGGAGAGAACTCTGCGTCAAATCCTCCTTTTCAAGCCCCAAGCAAGAAAGAAGATGGTCAAGAGAGGAATGATTGAGGTTACATTTTCTACAAATGTAACCGATCTAATTGCCTTGATCAAATTTAAGGCTTCTCAGGTGACCACTTAAGAGTCCTGACAAAGCAGTCTACTGAACATGATTATCCACAAATCTATAGCTCCTCCCGTCAGTGGCGTAGCGAGCATAACTGGCACCCGGGACACGATACCTTTGTGGCGCCCCCCCCTGAAAAACATATAGTAATATAATATATAGACCCTATATTGGCGCCCTCGATAAACATATAATAACATAATATATAGACCTTATATTGGCACTCCCCCCCGAAAAGCATATAGTAGCATAATATATAGACCTTATGTTGGTGCCCTCCCCTAAAAACATATAGTAATATAATATATAGACCTTATATTGGCGCCCCCCCACAAAATAATATAGTAATATAATATATATACCTTATATTGGCGCCCTCCCCGAAAAACATATAGCAATATAATATATAGACCTTATATTGGCATCGACCTCGAAAACATATAGTAATATAATATATGAATCTTACATTGGCGCCCCTCTGCGAGTGGCGCCCGGGGCATGATAGACCCCCTTGCCCCCCCTTTGCTACGCCACTGCCTCCCGGCTGTCTGCCACAATACCAGACATGTGTTGGAGAAGATCGTCCTGAATGGGCGATAGCAGATTTAACTCTTGAGCAGATCTCTTAAAAAAAAACTTCTTAAAAAATGTTATGGAATATATTTTGAGGAGTGACCACAGAACAAATCAGAATGTTTATTTTTGATAATTTCAAACTTTAAATTATATCCTTAATTTTAAAATGGTTTAATTTATTTTATTAAATGATCCAAGAGAGAAAGAGTGTAGATAGATCAGTTGAGGATTTTTATGCTTGCTGCGTTTAAATTGAAAACTTTATCCATTGCTTTAAAAGCATAATAGTTCAACAAATTTTGCCGATAACTTTTAATTGGGGGGTAAAGGTAACCAGTTAAAAGTCTAGAAGAAAATGGTTATTTTTAGCTTTTCGTAGTTCTGGATAAAATAATTAGATTATGAAGAGGCTCAAAACTGCTGCAACTGCATTAGTCAAAATTTAATTCTTTATATAATCTAACGGATTCTTTTCAAAATGAAGAAATAAAATTCAGTAATGAGAGGCGGGAATTTACGATAAGAGTTTAGTTAAGAATAAGAGTGAGGCATGAATGCTGTATTGATCTTAACAGTGAAATTGTCAGTTTACAGACGTTCTTGAAAGAAAAAAAATATATTTTAAACTCTTTATTTCAATGATTCTTTCCATTATTTATAATTTCGAGTCAGAATTTCCACTAACATTGCGTTTATGTGTTACGACTTGAGGAAAATCACCCCATCAAAATTAATCCTCCATAACATATGAGTATGATCCTGTGTGCTCCAGTGTGAAAAACCGTCCAGTATGTCTGTAGTGTAAATGTTTGAAAACGAGCGATATACTATAAAGTGAAAATGTTGTACCCAGTGATTCTCCACCCCTCTACCAATCAGAAAATTGGCTGCGGGGGCGTTGAACCCAAGAGGGTGCTTGGGATCGCGGGGAGTCAGTAAGTAAGAAAGTAACAGAAGGAGAGCGTCTATGCTAGGGATCAGAGGTCTGGCGAGATACATGCAGGCTCGTCTCACCTCTGGTTATTAATTATTAAGTAATTAGAATTGAGACAAAGAGAGAGAGCCTCTGAGAGTAGTTTCAGGAGGTCTGGAGATAAAGCAGGCTCGTCTCACCTCCGGTGCATTAATTAGTTCTGTAAGAAGATTAGAGTGTATTAGTAGGAGTCGGGGTCTGGCAAGATGGTGTAGGCTTGCCCACCTCGTGCTCAGAGTTTTTTTAACTGTTATATTAATGTTCAACAGTAAATAAATTTATGTTCGTGTCGTTAAGAGAGACTCGTTATTGCACTACCTCATTTGTCCCCATGCCATAGAAAAGAGCGTAAGTGAACTGGTGAAAGAAAGAGGGTTCACGAAAATGTCTAATTAGTGTAAAGATTTAACCCTATTAGTTATTCATTATTTCATTATTGTTTCCATAGGGGTTAGATAAATGAAGTTCGGATTCACGTGAAATATTATACTTGATGTTTACATGAATCAGGTATATTTTGGAAATAAATAGTAAAATCATGAATCTGTAAGTACTAAAAGCAGTGATTTATCCTATCTTAAAAATTAGTTAGAGCTGGCATATAATGCTTTTGTTGACCAAGATCAACCAGTAAATGCTTGCGTAACCGTCGAGGAATAAAATATCTCTGTTATAAAATTTTCAGAATATATATTTTATTTTAACAGATAACCAAAATGTGAACTCTGGAATCAGAACAAAAGGATTAACACAAAAAAAGAGAGTTTTAGCTTGAGAAATATAACTTTCTGGAATTCAAAGACGCACTTAAAAGGAACATTTCCACATAATTACTTTTTGGATTATGGAGAAAGAGAATGAATATTTTGTTCTCATGAAAGGAAAGATTAAGATTAAGTTTTCTTATTCATAACGTGTTTTATCATTCAGAAGAAGGAGAAAAGGGAAAAATATGAAGAAGTTTAACTATTTTTAATGTTTTATGGTAAAAAGAGCCATTGTACTTTAACATTCTGAAGTTATATAAAAATATAATTTTTATAATTACGTTGCTGATTTTTTCTACTGATTGTTCATATAATACTTGCAGAATTTTTAACTCTGTCACTACACCAAAAATGTGTAAATAGCAACTTAAAATCCACAAAACGTCGAAAAATGGCAACTAGTTTCAGACTTCCTTCAAATGAATGATGAAGTCCTACAAATGGCTGTAGAACATTATGTTCTACTGTCTTTTTGAACTAAATTGTAAATGTTGAGAAAGCGGAATTTTTCCCATTTCTTAATTATCTTCTCATTTGTGATGTGGGAGAAGTTATAACTTACACATTTATCACCCATCGTAAATTTCCTCTAAGTAACATTACAAATATTTAAAAATTTTAAATTGGATGGATGGCATATTTAAAAAAAGATTATTTTAAATTTTTAATTTTTAGAGTATTATTTAGGAATCATGGGGGAAGAGATTTTCGTTTACAAATGATGAAGATACTTATAGATGTCAACCTTAACTAAATTTTCATATGTTATTCATGAGGTTTTAGGTATCATAAAAATTATAAATGGATCCTGAACAGCTAAGTTGTTGCTGTTAAGGTTCCATTCATAAGCCTCTTTAGTTATTATAACCACTTCACTATACCTTGAAGTGCTTGGGTTGAGAATTTAAATTTTTTAAACAAATTTATCAATACACTTGAAGATTGGGAATAAAAGTTTTAAATACTGCTCAAAAATAATTATCATTTCTGATTCAGGGAGAAATATTCAATGAAATCTAAAAATAGAAACATCATAATAAAATATCTAGATCTCATGAGGATTTTAAATTCAAAATACCAGCAATATTCAATATTGAATATCCATTCCCTTTTAAAATCAAGTGAATTTAAAGAGTTATATAAATTTCATTTCAAGGTAATTGAAATATTTTTTTCAATAATGTTTATATACACTTGAATTATTGAGAAAATAAAAAAAAAGTTTATGTACATAAAGCTAATATACACCAAGTTAATCGATAAACTTCGTGATTTAAAGTGTTTCCTAATGGGAAGTTAAACAAGCATGAAACCTTTTCAGTTTATTCTACTCCAATAAGATCTCAGTACACACAATAAAATTCTGTAAATTACTGATTTCTGTATCACTGATTAGAGTAAGTGAACAAAAAATATGAATTTGTTGAAGACAGATAACCTATAGGGTAGCACTTTTTTTTCATTCTCTTAAAACTTTTCGATCTCTCTGACGACAGTTAGTAAATTTATTTCGTACAGTAAACCAGTAAACCATAGCTCTCTCATTCGTATTTAAGAAGTACAAAAGAAAGATAATTCAGAGAGGATGGTTTTTAAATCCCAGCTCTCACACTCGATCGTGCACAAAATAACCCCTTTTAATGTTTTTCCAAGAGCAGAGTGTATTTTTGGACCGGCGATATAGCGAAAACCACATTTAAAGCTGCATGTGGCAGCTCCTATTGACAAGCAATTTCCAGCTCGGTACTTCTCTATAGGATAAATATACTTTTCGGTGTTATTATATCTTCCGTTGGATCAGCAGAACTAAGCTTCTGTAAAGAACTGAAAGCTTATGCGAGAGTAAATCACAGATCTGCAAAGAAATATTTACAGAAACACTTTTCGCCTCTTTTTTTTTCTAAAACTAGGTTATAATTGGGAGGTTTTATTTTCGCTTCGACATTTTAGCACCTAAAAACTTCAGAATACAATGCACATTTTTGTGTAAAGAGAAAAATTTCGTGCACACGTATGAAATAACACAATTCATACACAGTCACACAGATGCCTATGTAAAATTCTAAGGCCTCGATTTTTTAAAAATTATATTTTTCTTTGACATTTAATTTTATTCATTTAATTATCCTTGTCCTTACTGGGTGGGATAGCATGTATCCCAATAATACGGACCCAAGAATGTATATATATATATGTATATACTAGCTGAAAACCCGCGCTTCGCTACGGAGTACATTCGAATCAAATACAACGGTCAATGTATGTAATTAATGCCAAATAGATATATATATATATATATGTGTGTATATATATATATATATATATATATATATATATATATATATATATGTATATATATATATATATATATATATATATATATATATATATATATATATATATATATATTTATTTATTTATTTATAATAAATGCGACGATCAATATATACAATTGATGTAATATATAATATATATATATATATATATATATATTTATAACAAGATCGTAAGGGTTATTTATTTTCTTTTTGGATAATATCCAATAGCCTGCCGATTTAGAAAGAAAAAAAATATTTTTTTTGTCTATTTAGTTGTTATGCACGTGACGATAAATTTATTTAAAGTACCAGAAAAAGAAATCATATGATCGGCATTTAATAAATTAAATTCTAAAAATTAATCTTAAAAACTTCACCAAAAATCAGAAAATCGAGGTAAAGGTTCGAAAAATATTTCATTTTAAAGGAACTTTTAGGATCTTTCTCGTGATATAAATTTTATAACCCTCAGACTATCATTTTAAATGCAAACTTTAAAGAGTGTTACAAAAACAGCTTAAAAATTTAATTTAAAAAACCTAAGAAGAATTTTTCAAAAATCTTTCTTAGTGCACCCCTACACCATAAGCAGAATCGCCATGCAAAATTTCAGGCCTTTAGGTCCAGCGGTTTGGTCTGTGCGTTGTATGTCAGTGAGTCAGTTACGGAACTGTTTTATATATATAGATACATACATATACATATATATTAATTATATATATATATATATTATATATATATATATATATATATTATATATATATATATATATATATATATATATATATATTATATATATATATACACACACACACACGTATATTATGACCCCCTTAATCGCCGTTCTTACATAGGGAGTATGACATTTCCCGTTCTAAAGAGGGAATTGGAAAAATGGACCCCGTAAACTAAAAGTTAACGTATCTTCCCTTGGTGACAAGTGGTTAGAACCTGTGCTAATTATTCCAAATGATTTTTTTTTACATTGAAATTACATCAGATTGTATGCCTTTGAAAATGTCTCTGAAAAGTACCAGAAATTGTCTACAAGTCATACAGCATTCATTGATTTTGCTGTTGACTCGGGTAAGTTCTTTTCGAACTTGCGTGTGCACACACATTTGTCCTGGTTAAAAGAAAACATACAACATGGAAGTTTTGAGTCCTGTTCTTCTTTTAATATCTTTTAGAAAGCCTGTTTTAATTACGGTGTATGTGGGGCTGATTCCTGTTCTGAAATGTATAATGACCGCGCTATCAGGGCGTTGAATTATGATCAGTCTAAAGATCTGTGCCAACAGTCTGTGAGTTCGAGCCCCGTTATTAGCATAGATGTATGTAGCCGTCCCTAACTGGCTTTAAAATTAAATTTTATTTTATTCGTCCTTCGTGAAGCAGGAGCACGAAATGGACCAGCAAAAGATTCGCTCCAAAATATAACCAACCAATCCAGTTTAAATTTTTATTTCAATAAATGAAATTGAAATGAAATTATATGAAAATGAAACTTTATTTTAATTCTGTAAATGAATTCTATGACACTGATTTGGAACTTTCTTATTGATTCCAAAATATTTTCTATCGGAATATGAATGAAGAATAAGGAATTCATTCATTTAATGGTAATTGCATTTTCAGAAAATATTATCACTCCAGCAAGAAAATGATTCCGCATCGATATGAATTTCGAATATTTAAATATCGACTTTTCGGTGAAGAGCAGGTGACTAGGCGTTTATCTCCAAATAAAATACCGCAATAAAATACCCAACAGAATTAAAAACGAAAAACAAAATTGGTCAATACTCAGTAATTTAACTCATATTAGACTGAATATTATGCCTTTGCTATAAAAATTAATAATAGTGTAATTAATATTTATGTTTAAATCATTATTTAATAGACCTCTGCTATTCGATTGCCGTAGCTTTCAATTGAAAATAGTTGTTTTTATAGTTATTTCAGATTAAAAAAATCGGTTTAATTATACTATCGATAAATTAAAATGTTTTCCATTCTTCTGTAAGATAAAATATTTCGGCGAATAGCTCTTAGGGAATTGCGTTTCAATATTTTAATGAATTTTTGAAAATGAATTCTGGATAATGGAAATAAATGATCTAAAAGAATTTCTAAATATATTTAATAAGCGTTGTTGTAAATGGAATTTGCAAATTAAAAAAAAAGTACATAAATGTAGTTGCTTAATATCAGTTACATATTTTAAGGAAATCTAAAGAATAAAACACATTTTCATAAAAATTATTTAAATAAAATAAATTAGGGCCTCATATTGTAATATTACTTTATTAAATTATTTCGTTATTGGTAAAATAATGGTACAAACGGAATTACCATTCCTTAATTCATTTTATATGCGGGTTAATAACGAAATTTAGTAATCTCATGAATAATATCGAATGTTACAAAAGGGTATAGTTTTCGGCATTCTTTCTTTGCTAGTTATTTTAACGAAAATTTAGTTAAAACAACTAACAACATCATACAAAACATGAAATAACATTTGTTTTATTTATATTATTTACTAACGCTAAAAGAAATTATCTTATAATTTTTATCTTTAATATAATCTATATATATAAAACAGTTCAGTAACTGACTGACTGACTGACTGATTGATTGACTGGCCGATAACGCACAGACCAAACCGCTGGACCTAAAGAGCTGAAATTTTGCATGGCGATTCTTTTTATAGTGTAGAGGTGCTGTAAGGAAGATTTTTGAAAAATTCTTTTTAGAATTTTTAAAATTAAATTTTTAAGCTGTTTTTGTAACATTCTTTACAGTTTGCATTAAAAATAATATTCTGAGGATTATAAAATTTATATCACGCGAAAGATCATAAAAATTCCTTTAAAATGAAATCTTTTTCGAATATTTACCTCCATTTTCTGATTCTTGGTGAATTTTTAAAGATAAATTTTTAGAATTAATTAAATGCTGATCACGTGGTTTATTTTCTTTTTGTGATACTTTAAACTAATTTTGCGTCACGTGCATAGCAACGAAATAAATTGACAAAATTTTTTTTTTCTTTCTAATGCGGCAGACGATTGGACATTATCCAAAAAAGGAATTAAAACACAGTAAAAGAAATGTTCCTCAAACTGTACTATATTAACTGTACTAAATTCTTTAGTATGTTCTATTATATTTAATTTCAATATTTTCTTCTAGATTATTTTGTCTATAAAAATATCCGTTACGAGTTTTATATAAATATATATATATATATATTTTTGGCATTAATTGCATACATTGGCCGTTGTATTTATTATAAATTTATTTTTTTGGTTTTTTATGGCATTAACTGTATACATTGACAGTTATATTTAATTTGAATGTACTCTGTAGCGAAGCACCGTATTCAGCTAGTATTTTATATATTTCTTTTCTGTGTTTCTAATTAAAAAAAAATTAAATTTGTTTTGCTCCTTTTGAAATTTTTTACAACAATATATATCACACAGGTCTTCGAACTTCTTACTGTAAATTACATAAAAAATGATTTCTTCTGTTTGAGTTTTGAATTTTAGGATGTGGGATAAAACTTTTTCAAACATTTTTACGAGAATGTTACCTTTGGTAAAGTATGCGCAACCTCTCGAATCTTCACTTTTGCTTTCTTTCATTAAAGAATATCACTGTTACTGTAAAAATGTTGCAGACATTTTATGAAGAACCACTAGTATTTTGGAAAAGTAGTACAAACGTGGGATATAAATGAGGTAAGAAAGAGAATTTTTACAATTTTTACTGCATTGTGGTAAGTGTTGAATTTTCATTGCTCTGCATTCTACAAAACATCCCACATACTATATTTTACAATTACGCATTTACTTTGACACACATTTGTAATTTGCTTTCCATTTGTTAGGCGAAATTTGATGATTTTAAATTGGAGAGTCCGAAATGAAATTTTATTCGGAGAAGAAATTTTCTCTGTGTGAAAAATAAATTATTCCTATCATTCTCTGTTGTACATGCATTTTATCATAAATTATAAGTAAAAGTTTGAACAGTTTTTATTTCCCGAGAGGAGAAACATTTCAATCAGACTTGTCTTCATTACAATGTTGTTTTACTCAGTTTTTGTGGTAGATTTGTGTTCATATATCATTTACAATGGTCGTATGTGAAAGTAGCAAATTGCTATTTTGTCACACGAAGCTAAATGCTCTTTTATTATGTATCTCGCATGATTATATATAACGGAAACGGCAACATTGTGTGTTCAGAAAAGAAGAATTGAGAGTATAAAAATTGCATATAGCTTTTATTTACTTCGGTAAAGGGCAAAGAAATATATTTGTGGCGTTATGGCAGATGTTATGCCATATTTTCATGTTTTTGGCAAATTAAAAAAGTAACTTTTGTTGTGAAATATAAAATCACTAAATTAAGTTTTTCAATATTCTTTTGTTAATACTCATATTCAACCTCAAGCATATGGCTGGTCTTCAATAAAAAGTTTCAATTAAGGACAAAAAATTTGGAAAGGGGTGAGAAAAAACGAAAACATATCAACTTTTGCGAAATTACGAATAACTTAGTATTATTTCATGATTCCACATATCAGCTTTCGCCACATTTAAGAACTAATTTTAAGTGTGACATATCAAATTAAAACATAAAATTGAATTTTTAGGACATATCAACATCCGCCAACGCCACATTCTGTTTTGTATTTTTGAAGATATGAATTTGAAATTACCTTTAGAAAAATTCCAACATTATTTTGTATTGGTTGGCGAATTTCCAATTTTGTTTTTTGTTTTTAACTGATTGAAATACTATAAGAAAATTTCCTTAACTCGGTTTTGAAAAAAAATGGAGTTTTCTGGCTTTGATCATACAACACTCAACTGATGCTTCTAAAGGTACATACCTAGGCTTTGTAAAATATTCTGAAGTATATGTTAAATAAAGTATTCTTAAAAACTTAAAAAAAATAAAATCTTTCTCGATTGTTCTAGAAATTCGAGAGTTGAAATTTTCTGAAAGCTTTTCTAACGCTTATCACTTAATTTTATAACTAAGTTTCTTATATAATAAGCATTTTTTTTATATATCTTTCAATGCGACAGGCATTAGTCTTCTGACGGTTGGTACTTCTTTGTATAACAAACATTATTTGTTATACAAAAAATACTAATCTGGCAGTCTTTTGCAGCTGTCTGTTAGCATATTATATCAGTATTTTAATAAGAATATATTATTTCACATAATGTCGTTAGCTGTAAAGAAATGAACGATAAATATTTTCAAACGCATATAAAATTAATAATTACTATCTTTAACAATGCAAGATTCATTTAATATTAAATATCCGTTAAGAAAAAATTCCTTTTACTGACGGAAAAGAATGAGCAATATTTTCTTAAGCCGTAGTTAAGGCATAAAACGCTTTCGTCGGTAATTATGTCTCCATGAGCTGAGATATATATAACAAAGAGGAAAATAACACAGCGAAACTTTTTTAACATCGTGACGTAATTATTAGCTTAATAAATAATTACTCTGCAAAAGTTTAAGCTTATTAGTCAGGGATTGTTGCATTATTTATAACTAATCTCTACGACTGACTTTATTTTATACCTCCCTAAATAATATTACGCTTTATATCCCCTTAAAGAATAAAAATGCTATAATATTTAAACGTCTAAATATTATAAAAGTAACAAAATATGCGAAAATAAATGAGAATTTTCTTCTCATTTTTACAGTATATTACGTCGGCGTCTTAGGATCAACATAACAATTATGTGTTCAAATAAAGAAAAAACTAGTTTTTAAATTAACTACCAAAACTGTTATATACTTCTTAAATGTAATTTGAAAACTGATAGTTTAGTTTTTTCCTCAAAAACTAGCCTTTTTTTCATCCTTACATAAAAAAAAACAGCTTTTATATTATTAAAACTATTTTATACTGATAAGTGGACTAACTTATCAATATAGATCAAAATAGATTTTTTAACGAAGTTTATCAATGTGCGCTATTGTTTTTACAAAGCATGAAGATAAAATTTGTTTTTTAAGTTTTCCAGATGCATAAAATACATTTTTCCTTTTTTAATTTAAACCCAAACACGAAGTGAGTATCAAAATTGTAATTAAGGGACAAATAACAACACTTGCCAAAATTGCATGGGTAAAGTAAAAAATACTACATAGTAACTGTAACATATCAAAATAAAGTTAGAGACCTTTAAGCAAGAGGTCGACTTTAAATGAAATATTGTTAAAATAGGAAGGACATAAGTAGTAAAAACAGTTACATTGATTTAAAATTAGAAGCGGTTTTTGTGCTTTTTGTACAGAATGTAGCAAACAACTTATTTAATCTTTAATGTAGTAGGTTAATTTTACATATTAGTTGTTGGTTCTTTTAATCTCATTTGTATGGAAGATTTCTTGGATCGTAAGGTGAAATTGAAGAAAAATTACTGTTAAAGTTGATATCATAAATGTTGAAAACATATGATTTAAAATATCAGTTCCCTGAATTATCTTTTTGCTTAGTATCAAGTTGAAAATCTCGAGTGGGAACATGTCTCCATTTAAATAACCGTAGAGGAACAAATGTTACAAAACAAAAACGTAGAAGCATGAAACTACGATGAGGTTAAAATAAATTAAATTAAATTAAGAACAATTTTTTAATCTCTCTTCATTAAATTACAAGTTACAAGTTTTAATATTCTTTCACACCGTAAATTAATTCATAAAAAATATGGACGCTTGAAATTCCGACACAAAGAGTAAATTTGAGCGTAAATTTATAAAGTGCACCTTACATTCACAATTTCCTTGGCGGTACATTTTCATTAATTAGATTAACTTCACATTTTAACACCTTTATTCTAAAGTTTTTGTGTACAATGAGTTGCAATTACATTTAATTCTGAAACTTTTTAATTACGAGATGAAACAAGAGGCGAATATTTCGTTCTTCAAAATTTTAATGCTAATTAAAATCTTAAAATTATTCTATCTTGAATTTTCATTATTATTCTTAATTTATTAATGCTATTTGTCTCACTCCAAAAGGAATAAATTAATTTATTATTATACCTTTGGCATTTTTACGTTGTTTTAAAAAGCTTTAAAATGTAACACTACAAGCCAAAGGTAATATCACCAGTTATGGTATTATAACGTCAAGTTTGCGAGTTTATATATATGATTTTTAGAGAAAATAAACTTTTTAAAGATATAATCATATTTAAATGTATAATGCTTGTTCATCATGTGAGAAAATGAATGTTTTGTAAATCTTTCTTCGATATATATAAACTAACTAGCCGCTAGCACTTTTACTTTTATATTTTCTTTTGCAAAACAACGCAACTGAAAGTAACATGTGTAAGGAATGTTACCATTACCTGTCATCATAAATATACGTTGTCAAGGGGTATTCTCTATAAGGCTTATTCAAGAACATCGTGATCAAGAAATGGGAATTTCCATTATCTCAGAACAGAGTTAAAGATAAGACTGAGAAACCCAGCATCAATGATTTAAAAAATTATATCCCTCTTTGTATGTACTATTTTTAAAAATTAAGATACCTATACTTTATCATTACAACAAATAAGAAATTGTTGGGAAAATATTTAAAATATAGTGTTGATTACATCACTCTCTGTATGTATTACTGTTCACAATTCAGATATCTACACTTAATCATATTAAATAATAAATTGTTGAGAAAATTTCTTCACTTATAAAATGGAGTAAAAATTCGGCAAGTACTGAAAAAAGTGTAGAAAATTAACTATTACTAGTTGTTGATTGCTATGCCGGCGACGGTTAAGCCTAACCTCGCGATTATTTATGCTTTCTCTTTCCCGCCTCTCTCTTAATGAATTATTTCTTCGCTTTCTTTCTTGAGACTGTCCCCAATTTTCATTTGATCGTGCAGCGCGCTTTCGAACATTCCTGATTTCAGTGCGTAAATCCATGTTGACACGCGGTTGCAAATAGGGCAATGTCTCGCAGCATGTCACATCTCAACTCTTGCAGATTTTACTTCTTGTTTGGCGAGGAGTGGCAAAAAATTGCATAATTTAACATGGCGTTCAATGAGCATTCTTACAGCTTGTTGAATAAAATGCTCTCAAATTACGCAAAGTCTTTAGATACGGTATCTAAACAAAGGTATATCACTAAATTAAACATTCAGGTACAGCCCGGAAAGGTTTATTCAGTATGTGACCGTATTTATTGACAGAGGAAGACTGGAGTTACGATACAAGACGCTGGCCTGAAGTAATTTATCCTGATATCGATACATATCTCAACATATTAATAATAATTCTCAGCAAAAGAATGATTATATTCTCTTAAACCTTGCGAAATATTAGAAAAAAAGTGTTAAAATACCTTTTAAATACAACTAATATGAGGAATTTTATAAATAAACTTTAATTATTTAACTCAAAATGAAGGTATCGTCCAAAAACACATGCAAACGCATAGGAACTGCTTCTGTTTTCTGCCACCCGATAATGACGTCATCTATAGCAGACGAAAACTGACGTAGCCATTGACGTTGCAACGTTTCGCCTTATTGCGGGCGGCCGCTAATGTTTACATCTGGTAGTGGCAGCCGTTGCCATTCGGAGTGTAGAGATATCGTCGATTTTTGTGCCTACGCGTTTTATATATATAGATACTTAATAATAATAATTTAATAAATGAGCACATTCTACTTAATTTCTAATTATATTTCTGACTGGAAATTAACGTTTAATGTATTTTAGAAAAGGATAAAAAATGTATAGGATAAAAGAGAATAATTTACCTAATTTTGATTTAAATTAACTGGAAATTTGGAAGGATCTCAAGGTAAGATTGAATATTAAGTCTGAGTTACTAGCCGAAAGTTTGCAACCGAAAATTATACCTTCAGTCAAACATCCAGGCTTTAATTAAAATGTCCGGTCTATAGCCCTTTCTTACATTCCGAGGGAGCATATTACTAGCTAAATCGGTAGAGTAATATCCTATCACTCTAAAGACCATATCAGATCTTTCTAGCTTCTGTCTCCATTCTTCGGGACCCATCGATCAACTGTCTTAGCTAGACTTCCGAAATACTGTGTGTCATAAGGACTAAAAAAGTACTTAGCAGTATTTCTCCCGAAGCAATATTGCTGAGTGAGCACGTTATGGCGACCCTCACTTGACCACTGAGAAGCAAACAAACTATCCTGCTAGCATCCCAAAGGGATGCTCCGACGTTGTATTTTCATTATGACAAATTGCCATGGCATTTTATATTATTCCTGTTGTACATTCTAAACTGATAATGCATACTTTTCTCGCCAGGTCACCAATGTTTAAAAACTGAAAACTATTACTCCAGTTGATTTCATACATTTCATTGATAACTATATGACGGTTTCACACATTTCTATCACAATTGAAGTTTCTTTTATATGAGTAATATAATATTTTACTGAACCCGTATTAATAATTTTTTGCTCCATTAACAAAAAGGTAAATAATTCCAAAAATATTGATATTCTTTACTTATTCGTTAGTTACTGTTAAATATGCTCCAAATTTCAAAACAGTCATTACAGTTTTTTGGTTAGTAATACACATTTAGCAATCGATAAGAAAAAGAATTTCACAGAAATTCTATACATATTAATTCATTAGTTTTTTTGGTTAGTAATATACATTTAGCAATCGAAAAGAAAAAGACTTTCCCAGAAATTCTAAACATATTAATTTCTTTCTATAATAAGGCTACATAAAACCTCAAACAAATAATGTTTTCTATGAAAACACATTTTACTTTACCAATGCCTTTACCGTGTACTTTTCAAAATGTATATACTGTTCTAAGATTTTAAAACGACTCCTTTATGCTCTTACGAGATAGTGCTGATGTTTTAAACATTGAACGTAGACTATAAATAAAATACAAAAACTCATTTTATATGGGATGTGAAGAATAAAATGGATTACAGTTCTTAGCAATTCGGTTGAGTGCTTTGAATGCACAATTTTTAACATGAATAATAAGATAAACTTAAAATGTGTAGATTACATAAAAACAAAACTTACCACCGCTAAACATACAATATTTTAGATGTGTATTATATTCTAAAGATGAACCCTTTCGTACATTAATTGTACATGCACAAGTACATTTTTAGGTTATGCGTGAGGACATGTGTTATCAGAATTTACATAAATATATATGAATCTGTTTAAAAATCTCTCTAAAATTGGGAAACTGACGGTGCCCTCCCATGATCAATGAATCAGTCAGTCAATTAATCAATATATATATATATATATATATATATATATATATATATATATATATATATATATATATATATATATATATTATATATATATATATATATATATATATATATATATATATATATATATATAGTATATATATATATAACCCAGGCCAAGGATAAGAGCGTTGGAAGAACCTTTCAAAAGTAAAACACCGCGTTCTCTTCAACCTAGATGGAAAGAGCTATGAGGCCCTCTTTAAATTTTTAACCGACAATGATTACTTGCAAAAACATTTGCATCATATATATGTTTCAAAGAATTTGAATTGCTTGCTTTACCATGATGGCTCGATGAGGCCAAATCACCTCTTACTCGTCCATCTGTGGAGAATTTGAGATCTTTCCCTGAATTTTCCAGTTCAAACGCTTTTCGCAGAAGGCGTAGGATTAAAAAAAAGAGAAACGAATAGGATTCTCCAATCCTTGGAAGCAATACGATGGGATAGATCTTCATGATTGCTCAAGGGTATCGATATTTTTATAAGAAATTTTCACGTAGAAAATGGAATTTTATTACTTACTAGCCGGAGAACGCCGAGATACTATTTTTTTATTAATTTGTATACATTTCATAAAATGACAACTTAATCGAATTTCTTTTGGAACTAATTAAGTTGCTCGAGGGCAACACGTATTGCAACAACTTAACCAAGGAACTTTGTTCAACATCTTCGTACTGGGCGATAGGAAGAAATGAGATTGCCAAAAATATCTGCAACAGAATTTGGTTTGTCCAGAAGTAAAGACATACCAGAGTATCCAAGATAAACAGATCTAAGAGCCCTTTGGGAATGTCTATATTGTTAAAGGAGCCCCAAACAGAAACAGATTTTATTTGATATGAAAGAATTTTGTGAAATGAGTTTAGTGGAAGAGAAAAGAGACGTTAAGAAGTGATCAAGAGCCGTATGCTGCTAGCAGTTTGTCCACCCCTGGTAAATACAATCAACCACTAGATTCCATGTACCCAATATTCATTCTTTACAGTGTAAGGGTGGGAATTCATAAAATGAGTTATTAGCCTCAAAAACTAGTTGTTCAAGACCTAGATTGACGTCAACATTTTGAAGGTTCACAGGGCTGTAGGGTCTTTCAGCATAATTCTTCAACATAAGATGAGATTGATGAGGCTATAAAAGCATATTTTTCATCTATTCCAAGAAATAGATAGATTGAGGCATTTATTATTTGGAAAATTTGCCCACAAAAGTGCATTGATCTTGTAGAAATCTACTCTGAACACTAGGAGGAACAATCTAGAGGGACACTTAGAGGAAACTACTATGAAGAGTTAGTAAGTTTAACTTGTACCATTTGGCCGTATCTCAAAAATTTCAGTGTGACCCTCGTATCTATCCCTGTTCCTATAAAAAAAAGTTATTTACGGATATGAGAAAACGCCCAGGTTTCTGATGTCTTAAAGGAATGTTTTTATATTTAGTCTCCCTAAAACCGTATTTTGAAAGAACTTCTCAGTTATTCCCATTTCAATAGACAAAGATGATAGGAAAAATGTTGGAGAGTACTCGTATATTAACTTGACAGAGTTATTGTTTTTTCATAAGCACGCGTAATTTTTTTTACATTCAAATTGCATAAATTTGTTTACTTTTTTAAGTATGACAGGGTATTGAAGCGAGTGGGCCGCTACACGAAACTGAATATATTAAAGTTTATGTCGAAGATAAAGTTATGAAAACATTTCTATTTATAAATAAAATATATACTCACAGGTTAAGCATATGCACATAAATTTGGACGAAACGTGAATGTAAACAAATATTGTATATTTGAGAATATACAAGTGTGTTCTGACATATAATATTTTAAAATTTTATAGCCCTGAAGATATCGTGTATATGATGAACGTATTCTGGTGAAAGAATGAAGTTCAAATGAAACTATTCAATTTTGATATACGTGTTGGATGCCTTAGGTCTGGACTAGCATACGTTATAAAAAATTATTAGGATATAATCATTGATTCATAATGGAGTTCAATTAAAGATCTTAGAGTTGATATTGTTGCTTAATTTTGACAAAAAAATTTTTTTCCATCTTTAATTACAGTTTAAAATTTATTAAATCAACATGGTAAAGGCTGTATTGTATTATCGCCAGGAAATACCCGTGCATATTTTTAAGAAGATAAAGCTGAAAAATTGTATTTTTAGGGCATTTTAAAATCTAATATTTTTCCTTAAAAATGTAATTTTTGCAACATAAAAATGATTTTGTAATATTTAAAATCTTTTCAATAACTTGCTCAAAGGAACTTGTTTGCAAAGAAAAAGGGGCTTGATTCAGTTCATCAGTCGTGCTTCAATTCAGCACTTCTCTAATTGGACTATTATTGGGGACCAGACTAGCCTGGACATTTTAAATCTTCTTGACCAACTTTCTTCTGGACACGCTATCCATTTTCAGTGGATCCCTTCCCATGTTGGGATTGACGGTAATAAAAGAGCCAACTTTTTAGGATCCGATCTTTTTTTATCCAGGATTGCTGCTGAGGAGTACGTGAGGCCTCGTGGGGCTTTTACTTTTAGCGAGATTTACTCCTTTAAGATGACAGAACTAAACCATCTTTGGAGAACTGCCTACCACCCATGGTACTCTTGAAGAAGTACGGGTGGGTCTTTCCAGCTCAAGCCTAGAAAATATCAAACAGCTTTCTCGCGCTTCATGAGGGGAAATATTAGAGCACTCACTTTTCGGCAGGGTCTGGAGATCTTCCCGGAGTGTCATCGGTGCTCTGCCTACATGGTCTACCCTGCCCATTTTTGGCTTGTTTGGGTTTGCAAAGGACGAGGTCCTTCGGGACCCTCGACTGTTTTGAGACTTTTTGGAAATTTTTTGGTTTCAGTGAGATTGTCTAGCCTTGCTAGACAATCAAGAATTTGTAAAAAAAAAAAATAATGTGAAAGTCTCAATGAACACATCAATTCCACAATGAATTAAAAGCTATGGCATTGAAGTAATGTTCATTATATATTTGCTATTCGCAAGTTATTATGTGAAAGACTAATCAGTAATCATTACAGGGAAAAAGTAAATTTTTATGCTTGCGAAATGGGCATCAGAATTTGATAAAGAAATTTATTCGATTCATTTTCATTCATTTTGAAAAAAACCTACTTCGTTGACAACTAAGCAGACTTATAAGAATTATGATACAAATAAATTCCATGTTCGTTCAAGTATGTAAATTGCCACTCAATCAGACGTATCATCTGCTTACGCTGAAACTGATATAATTTTGGTTAATTAATAAAGCAAGATACACATTTTTATGGACGAAATGATCAAGACATCTCTTAGTGATTTTTATTATGCCCATCCATTTTCACAAAATATCAGTCATACTTTTATTTACGTGCATTTCTGTCATACATTTTCTCTCAGGGTAAACCTGAGCTATTATATATGTTAATAATATTTTACTTATCTTATTTACATCTCCCTTTTTCTTATTATTTTCTTATGTCATCACATATCATTATTCTTACAGTAGCGATTATATTGATTTTCTTCATCCAAGTAGTTTTTTCTTTGATTGCTGTCCTCTGTCCCCAAAACATGGCCGAGATAAAGTCTTAATTTTTCATTCCGTCTATTGAGGCATGTGATCCATTTCCAGGAGGAAAAATCTACCGTATTCGTAAGACCTCGTTCGTTAACGACCTGTCGTTTGGAAATAAATCTGAATTCCCTACCGTGCTTTTTTGGAAGCAAGTTCCACTGACTGCTAACTAAAGAAAATTAATATGAAAAACAGCCTTCCGTTCAAATGTGGGTAATTTTATTCCTGATTTGTTTGCTTAATTTATTAGAAGTCGTTGCACGTGTGATTTTTGATATTTTATTGCTGAAAGTTGTTAAAAGGATATTGATATTATAAACAGGATGTTCCAGAGGGAAAAAAATGAACTGTTAGTTCTTTTGCCTACAGTTTTAAATGGTGCACTCTAAGGTGCTATTATTATCGATTTAAGTTTTGGGTTTCTGCATTTTTTAAAGTTCATTAAAATTTCCAATAAATCGGCATTAAGGCCTTGGTGACATTTAACAGAGGATCAAAAAGTTATGAATTTAATTGAGTGGTGCGTATTTAAAATATTTAGCCGAGTTTTTTAATAGTTTGTGTTTTATTTTTTTTCTTTCAATTTCACGGCGTGAAATTCATTCTAGGCACATATATAGTTTTGTTACATGGTATAAGACATATCAATTTCCATTAACAATCATTAATAAGAAATATCAATTTTAAAATTAAAAACGAATCGTCATAAACCTTATCGTCTTACCTTGTCAAAGACTAGGGTTTCTATCAATTATACAAACTGTAGGTAACTTTTATTTTAAAAAACACTTATTTATAAAAAGTTGAATTTTCGTAATAGTGCAAATTAATATCTGTCTTAATTTGTATGAAACTGAACTGACGCTTGAGTTAACAGGTAATCTTTTGGCAAGAGTCAGCAACAATCAGTAATTAACCAATTCTGAGGGATTAGAAAATGATTATTGCAGACCTATATTATTTCCTTACCATAAGCATATTTTGTTAACTAATATTGAGGAAGTAAAAAATGCCTACAGTTTTAAATGGTGCACTCAATTTGTTCCCTTTTCCAAAAGTTTTACAATTCTCAGAACTATTCAGAGCGTTGGTCCAAAGCACTTGCCCAACACAGTGTTGGGCAAGTGATGCGCGGCTTTGAGAAATTTCCCTTCTTAAAAAAATTTTATTTAGATAACCGCACAACAGGCGTCCATCTGTTCGATCGAACTCGCTTGTGTATGAGATATAGAACACAGTCATGGCAGTATGAAAACGTTTTTCCACTGATTTTAGGATATTAATTGTGAGCTGTAACATGAGCTGCATACTAAAATCTTAAGTACCTTCAATTACGTCCAGAATCCTGATAGGCACATGCTGGAATGATGAGTGGGTGGCAAGGAATCTAAAAAAAATATTTATTTACGGTATATGGAGAACAATTGGAAAAAATCAGTAAATGAAGTATACATAACTTAATACTTCGAATAACACGATATCGTGAATAATATCCGCACAATATACACACACGTGCACATGTACACTTGAATTATACTCACACATTTGTGTATTATCTTAAATAATAAACACGTCATCTTGTATTCATTAGAGCATGTATTCATGTACCTTTTGCTACATAATACGGTATCTTTAAGTTTTTAGTCATTGGTTTGTAAAATCTGCAACTCTGTAAGTAGGAATTATCAAATTATTTACGACGACCCCCCACCCGAAAAACAAAGGATTTCTGACATTTTAATTAGATATAAACCGTAATGAGGAACTTTTTAAAAATTGCATTGAAATTTATGAAATATGTATGCATGTATAATATAACCTTAGTACTATGTTCTAGAACAGGACTTATTTATTTGCGTCAGTGTTTCCTAAAATATACTTTTGAAGAAACCTTGGGGTTCTGCGGGTTTTGAATAAAGAGGTTTTATAAATAGCCGAGGAACAAAATGCTTAATTTAAATTCCAGTCGGAATCCTTCTTGGAATCTCATCTGAATTTAGGTGTTGAAATGAACAGTGAAGGGTATTAAATTATTTATCGTTAGTCTATTAGAATTGGAGTATTTTCTAAGTTAGAAGTAAGAGCGAAAATTCCAGGCACAAGGCATTTAAAACGTTGTGGTATATTAAAACTGTTAGATTAATGCAGATTAGGGGCGAGTTGTCTCTTGTTTGTTATATCATCGTTGGATTTCTTATGCACCGATACTGGAACATAGTCTCTATGGGAATGAGGAAAATGAAGGAGAACATATCCCTATGTCTGTAATTGTACAGTCCAGAAAAAATATTTTTAAAAGTCTACTCTTATTTCTTACATTGAAGTTTAATCTAATTCCTATAAAGTAGCTAACTTATTTTTTTTCCTTAGCAAAAATATTTCCCAGGGTGAGTGTCCCAAATATCGCCCCTGTGCCTAATATCGCCTACTCGTGTTTCTAAAGTATGATTCACGCTATGTATAAGAAAATGCAGTTACTTCTAGTTCTGGGTTTGTACTAACAGCGGTGATAGCGACAACGCTCTTATCACTGACAACAGAAACTATATGGCGTCTGAAGTTGTTTTGGCTGTTGTCTTCGTAAACTTTGGCTCCAGAGAATCAGAATCCAGTGAATGACCAGGTAGGTGCATCCAAATTCAAATTTTACTTATACCATTTGAAAGTGCATTAAACAGAGACTTTGCTAGCAAACACGTTTTAACAGGTGCTCCTATTTCGCCTGGTAGGCGGTAAGAGGTAGGCGATATTAGGAACCGCTTTGGAGTTTACTGGAAATTTCAATTTTTCCAAATTACCTACATAACTTAAACTGGCACTGGTTTTGGAGCTGGTTGATCTCAGGATACCAAAGGAAATATTTCTTAGGGATGTTCTTTGAGTTTCCAGCCTAATCAGAAACTAAAAAGAAAATGAAATGTCGAATAAAGTTAGAGTAGGCGATATTTTGGACACCTACCTTAAACATATTTCTGAAATTATAGGCTTTATGTTCAAGTTAGCGTGACTGTTTCTATAAATAAGTGCAATAAGAACTAAAGTGGAAGGTATACAACGAATTTAGTAATTTTAATGAAAAAAACCCCTCAAGATTTCAAACACTTTAGTGTAATCATGTATAATATTATCAAATTATGAAATTTATTACAATAAGCAAAACCTTTTAAATTTGAAATTCCACAAAAAACTTCAAGAAATTTCGTTTATGCTCTTACGAACAAAAATTTCATAAGATAAAACTTGAATTCATAATGCTAAGCTGCTGTTTCAGTGTTCTAAAAATAGAACAAAACCCTTGAATTAGATTAAAAAGTTTCAAAACTGTATATCAAAATAATGGAAACTCCCACAAAGTTAAAAACTCATGTATAGTAATGGTTAAAATCGTTTAAACTTATGCTACTATGATAATGCTTGCATGGAAACATATCATCCTTGTTAAATTGACTTTAATAATACAACCGACAAAATATTACTTATTTTATCCTTGTTTCAAGCAACAAGACAATGTTTTACTGGAAATATTCTATCAATATAATGTATTCTGTGTAGTCGTCCTGTTTCTATTTCAACAAGATGGTATGTATTTTATGCATTTTTTACAGAACAAAATACCTTTCAATACTGAAATTATTATTGCAAAATATTCCTCTTTGAAAATAACTGATAACTTGCGGAGGAAATACTCTTTTTTAAAGTGCTATATTATATATACTGCATTAGGTAATGGGATGTACGAAATTTCCCCCTACGCTAAAGGAAAAAGATGGATTTAATAGCGGCCATAAAGGAAATAGATTAATTTTTTTAGCTTCACGGCTCTTAAAAGTCACTTTTACTTTCTCTAGCACAATATTATGTTATTTTTCACTAAACTTTAAGTACTATTAATTTACTTTTACCAACTCTGTAACTACAACTTCAACTACTGTTGTCCTGGATCTTTTGCGAAAAGTTAATGCCTTATATTTAACATTTTACTAAAGAGCTATCTGAAAATTCCAGCTTAAGATATTTAGTAAGAGGGAGTTTTTATTAAAAAATTAAACTAAAAAGAAAGTTTAGGCAAAATATCCAAAAAACTGAATTTAATGTTAAATAGCATTTGCACTCCTTGTTCTAAGTAATATGAGATATTCTGTATTAAAATTTTCGTAGATGGTAGAAAAATACTCTCCAACAAGTGAGTTAAGTTACTTAAATCATCTGGTAATGTCAGTACTATTTATAAATATATAATAATATGTAATATATCTGGTAATGTCAGTACTATTTATAAATTTATAAATATATAATTTGGGATCAGCAAAATATCCCAAAAACTGAATTTAATGCTAAATAGTATTTGCACTCTTTGTTCTAAGTAATATGAGATATTCTGTATTAAAATTTTCGTAGATGGTAGAAAAATACTCTCCAACAAGTGGATTAAGTTACTTAAATCATCTGGTAATGTCAGTACTATTTATAAATATATAATAATATGTAATATATCTGGTAATGTCAGTACTATTTAAAAATTTATAAATATATAATTTGGGATCAGCAAAATATCCCCAAAACTGAATTTAATGCTAAATAGTATTTGCACTCCTTGTTCTAAGTAATATGAGATATTCTGTATTAAAATTTTCATAGATGGTAGAAAAATACTCTCCAACAAGTGGATTAAATTACTTAAATCATCTGGTAATGTCAGTACTATTTATCCATCTCGTAAGAGTCTTTGCGGTGGACTACAATCGTTAATTCGAGAGGATCTCCGTACACTAAGGAACACCGATATATGCCTCACAATGAATGATTTTAGATGCACTTTGGCTTAGTAACCCCAGCTTACTGTACACACTGAGTAGATAATATAAGGCATTCAGTATCAATGTTGAGGGCCTATGAGAGCCTGCATTACTGATTTGAGTTGGTTAATGAACGATTGTAGTTGCAATGCGAGAGGGATGAGGGAGAGGTGAGTTTAGTTGGAGTAGGGATACTCAGTCTCAGCTAACCCACATGAATTTCGCTGTAGAGAGTTCCATTTTAACTAGGAGCGCAATCTTCCCATCAAGGTTGAGTTATATTATTAACAGTTCAAGAACGTGTGAGGGAAAAACTAATAAATTCTTAACTAAAGGGACAGACGAAAAATTCTCGATCATTCTGTTTTTCTTTCTTTCCAAATCTTACTAGAAAGTTTGGAGAGAAAAACATATTTATTCAACCTCCTTTATAGATACAAAAATATGAGTATAGTGCACTGCGTCATTGAGTTTTAACTTTGGGCGGATGTTTAGTGATACGTGACCAGAGAAGTCGGTAAGAAATCATAGATCAAAGCTAACTTCCCTGTAAAGACACTGTAGGCATTTTTGGAGCCATTCTTTAGTTAGTACAATCTTTTAACATCAGTTGAATGACCTGTCATCTTTTAAGGGAGATACTTTAAAATGAAAATTGTTTATAAAATTTACGGTACGTTTGTAAAAAAAATATCTGTGTATGACTCAGATTTAAACAAGGTCCAATTTGAAGTGAAGTCTCAATTGGAAACCTAAAGTTGTCCCGAAATATGACATTTTACTAGGACCGTTATTTCACCTTAACAAGAAACGACATTTCATATACAGATATAGTGAACTCGGTATATAACGAACTCACGAATATAACGAACGAAAATTTTGGTCCCTTCGTTTTCCTATTATACGTAATTTAATTAGCATTGTATCAGTTTAATGTAATCGATTTTAGTCGATTTAATTCATTAATTATCGTTTTTATTATTTTGTAATTTTTTAATATATCACTATTGAATACACATTGCAACTAATGAGTTATACATTTTGTGAACTCTAGCATTTTTCTTAACGGTTCGGATATAGCGAACAAACACTTTGGTCAATTGAAGTTCGTTATAGCGGAGTTCGACTGTAATGTCTGCAGTTGTTATGCGAAAACCCAATGCCTAGAAAAATTTCTGTTTTGAGTCTAAATAAGTACATCTAATGTAACTGACTTTAAAACTAAAAGACTGAAGATTTTTGGGTTATTTTTTAACCTCATTTTTTGATGAACTAATTCACTTGAAGCAGTTTAAGTAGCGTTGTAGCTGGCACCGAAACTGAAAGACCTGTGAACTTCTTTAACAATTAAATTAAGATGCAGTTTTTTATGATCTATGTAATGTACGATAGTCCTTTGAAGGCATTCCTTTTCTGTCTTGCAGCGACTTTGTGTTAAACAATAGAGAAACATTCCATGTTCTTGCGGATAAGTGGAATTGAAAGTTCCGTTGGGATAAAATCCTAAAGTTGTCAGTCAGATTCTTTTTGGGTGCAGTGATGATCTTTTTACCAAGGGTCTGTACATGCTTTTACAGAGTAAGCAGGATTGGATAATCAATGGAATAACCTGTTATGAGATCCCGAATTTAAAATATTAAGTCAAAGAATACTGGAGGAAGATGCTAACAGAAAGTCAGTGCGAACGAAAGTCATCTATTTTGATAAACTTTCCAAATTATGAACCAGCTTTATACCAAAAATAAAATATTTCAGAATGATATCAACAGCTTTATGATGGCTTCTAATCATTCCTCTGAGAGCTGAGTAATCCACAAGAGATGTTCACATACTATTTTATAAGATATATAATTTAAAATCAAGAATTCGCAACGAAACTTATATGGATCTCAACCCAAAGTCATGACAACGTAGTGAATAACAAAAGGAGAATGCCTCACAACAAGTGTCTCCACATTATAAAAAAATGTTCAAAGTCATGGCATTAAAAAGATTTAATCATAAAGAAAAAGACTTAATCATAACACCACATACGATTATCGGCAAGGGTTGGAACATTTATGATTGCAATCTTTTTTCCTTTTAACATGGCAAAATGTTACTGTTTTCGAACAATCTCATAAATCTTTAAAGCCCCGCGTTGACGTCAAATAAAATATAAGTACACTTAATCATTTAAAGATCCTTCTCCATTTATTTTTTACTAAATTTTTTTACCTAAAGAATTCTGAGTAAAATATATCAGCTATTTCCTAGTTCACCGAACTTGATAAATACAAGTTTTCTCAGACATTCTTGAATATATGAGTAAGCTCTTCACAAAGTACTCCCTTTTTACGAAAAACATCTTAGAATAACATGACACAAGGAGGTTTCATTATATATTTTATGACTTAAAGTGTAACCATTTTCACCACAGTCTTTCTAATATTTTTTGTGAAATAAAAATTCTGTCGCTTAAGTATTCTTCAGAAAATGTCTTGGACAGAATGGTGGAAAGAATATAAATGGGAAGTGCTTCAAGTATCATTTCTTTAAAGACTGCATGTTAGCTATAAAATACTTTCAAGGTTAACATTCAAATATAATAGGGTATGTGGTTTTTAATGCTTATAATGGTTTACTGAATTATTAAAATACTAATAAAAGAGGTTCAACGTGCTTACAAATAGGTTTAAAGTGAATATTTCTATCGAAAATTATTTCATAATATCAGTGTACTGATCATTAGGCGTTTGTAAGATCTATCTTTAATCTCACAGTTACAGTCGAACCCCGTTATAACGAACTTCAAGGGACCAAAAATTTTGTTCGCTTTATCCGGTGGTTCGCTATATCCGAACCGTTAAGAAAAATGCTAGAGTTCACAAAATGCATAACTAATTAGTTGCAATATGTATTCAATAATGATGCATTAAAAAAGATAAAATATATAAAAAATGATAATTCATGAATAAAATCGACTGAAGTCGATTACATTAAAAGATGATACTAATTAAATTACGTATAATAGAAAAACGAAGGGACCAAAATTTTCGTTTGTTATATCCGTGACTTCGTTATATACCGGGTTCGCTATAACAGGGTTCGGCTGTATTAAATAATAGCTAAGGAAACATGGAATAGAGTGAAAAGGAAAAGTAGAGGAAGAAGGAGATTTTACTTTGTGTTGCGATTTATGGATTTAGTGGACTGTAAGGTTTTAAGATTTATTTAGAATTAAATAAAATAATTACATAAGCACACTTAATAGAATACATTTTTACAATTAATAAAATACGTTTGCGAAATTAATATAATACACTAGCACAATTAATAGAATATATTTGCGCAATTAATAGAATACACTAGTACTATTAATATAATTTACTTTCACAATTAATAGAATACACTTGCACAATTTAATTGAATATATGATATGGATCAATGCTGGGGAAATGAAAAATCCTATAAGCATAAAGAATATGAATTATGATTGGACTTACAGATCAATAACGGAGAATATTTTTCGTCCCTCAAACATCATCCAAACCTTTCACTTTAAAGAATGCATAAAAACCAGAATAATTGAACAGAGGCCGTTTTTGACCCTCTGCTCGCTACACGCGCAACAGATTTCTGGTCAAAAGTAGATGCTGCCACAAACCGTTACAAAATTAAGATAATTACTAGGCCAGTGCCGCCGCCTATTTAGGATCATTGCTGATGTTGGGCGGAACACTTTGCACGAAATATAGTTCTCATTGACTGTTATTTCTGTTTATGTTTTTTGATAAAAACCCGGCAGGAACTGGTCTTGACGACCTTCGATGATCCACACCACGAAATTTTGTTAGCTACTATATTATGGGAGTACCACATAGGATACCTTATGACTTGGGATACGAATCCAAGTCCATTCCGAGGAAACTCATGGAGCTAGTCACTATACGATGTGAACGGCCTTCATGTTTGTGCAAATGTTTAATTATTACGTACATTCATTTACATTTATTTGTGATATTTTTATATATTAATGAAAACAGCGTTGGTTTATAAAAGTCAAGTTTTCTTTTAATTCTGCTCTAAGTGATAAAATTTCCAATAAGTTTGATAAACGTGTCTTCATTTCAGTTCTTCTGTTGAAAATTATAAACCCTGAATTCCTTTTGAATGGCTCCTATTATTTTGAAAAAAGATGCCAAGGTTTCATAGGGCAAACTTTTAGTGCAAATTTAGTTGTATATAGATAGATAGCTGTGGATTGGTGTTAAATTACGGGCTTTTAAATCTGAAGCGCCTGCAAAGCGAAAGAAATTTTACTTGTCCGAATAGCAACCCTCGAGCTAAGCCAAGTTTCAAGAATAATAATCAAAAACAACCTAAATAAAAAAAATTAATTTATTATAGGTTGGATCTAAGTTTACAAATAAAATTATACTTAATTTTTAAGTATAATTTTATTTGTAAACTTAGGTTCAGCCTTTAATAAATTATTTAATGAGAAAAAACAGTGTTTTTTTAAATACTCTCCATTTATTCTAACTCCATTTTGAAATTAACTCCTGACATGCTGAGGAACATGATTGACTGTATCAAGATGATTTTATCCGGGTCACGAAATGCAACTTTTTCGATTGCCGTTATTGGATTGCTTCAGTTATGAAAGAATACCGTTTTCAATCTTTAATGACGCTTCCTTGCACAAATCTAACCCTCATCAGTCCGGTGCCGGCATAGATTCACTCGTTATGAAAGCGAACGCTTCGCCTTTATTACGATGTAATGTAATTAATCTCTCCTACATTTGAGTTGAACTTTCATTTCTACGACGGAAAGCTTTCGTGGAAGGTTTCTAAGTCAGAAAAAAGAAGCATGTAACAGAAAAGTATCAGTATTTGAAAAAGTCAATAACTTATACATTCTTTGTATTGTTAATTTAGAATTTATTATATGTAATATAATCGTAATAAATTGTTAACCTCCTCTAATGGTCGAGTTGGAGAATTGCTTACTAACAACCATGACATCAGTGCTCTGAGGAATGAGCATAGATATAATTTGCCCCTCGTTAGGATTAATACTATTCTATATAAGGCATATCTATTTGAATTTTAGCTTTTTTTTCAATCGCAATATTCAGATTCTATTCTATCAAATTGAATATCTTATTAATTATCTGAAAAAAAAGATTCTTAAGTATCATGATGAATATTCTACTACTTAAAATCGGAGGATTAAATAACTGCAAAATGACTATTATATTATCATTTACAAAGCTTTGTACAGTTGCTAATTAGCTTGGGTGTCACAAATTTATAATTTAACTAGGAAGTATAATTTTAATATCCTACTCAATTTAATTTATACACCAAAAAGATAAATGTAAGCTGTAAAGAATTTTATTGCACTTACAATTTTTACGGGTTAAGATATGGCATTTTAAAAGTCGTGATGTTATCCACAATATGTAAATAATATCTAATGCTCTTATGATCGAAACTGTACATATCCTATAGCATTTTGTATTTATATGTCGAATAAAGATATACAAAAGTTTTGCAATATGTTTTCTGCACTTTGAAGAAATTGAATTTAAAATATGATTCTTTGTGTGTGTGGTGATTTTATTTCAACAGCACATTTTACAACGTGAAACATATCCTTTATAAATAAATCTCCTCAAGGTTTCTGATATTTTTTCCGCGTGCTTTATTTATAGTAAATGCAAGAAAAATATTTGACAAACTAGATATCTATTATGAAACAGTTTTATTTTAGCCACACATTAAAGATACCTAGATGAAAGTAAATTACATTTTTAAGGTGACTGCCTACGTTGAAAATGCTATATTTTGACTAATTTGGTCAATTTTATTTTTCGCAAGAATCGTGTAATTCAATCTTTTCTCTTTTCAAAACCGTTTTTATTTTCATTCTTCATTAATTAGAAGCAGAATTATAGCTATTTTTAAAAACATCGTCTGATACAAAATTGAAGTGACAAACAACTTTTAACGCATTTTTCTCAGAACTATGTTTTTTAGCACAAATCTCTACCGTTATCATGATATCTCACATAATAATGCATATAATTTGACGAAATTTACAGGAAATGTTTTAGATGACACACGCGCAATAATTGATGTATAATAAATAGTTTTTTTGTTTGGAGCTGTTTTTATAAGGAAAGGAATGACGAATTGGGGAAAATTTTCATATTGGAACATAAAATTGTCTGTATTATTTTTAAATTTTAAAATTTCTCTTAGATTGAGGGTCATTTTGAAGATAACTGTTATACGTATCATGTGTGAGAAGGAAATTAAAATAGTAGCATTAGAATTTTGTGCAGAGTGATAGGCGTTTTAGCTAAATTTCATTGAAAATTACTTCAAATTGACCAATTTATAAAAACGTATGGTATTTACAGACAAGTTTTTTTTAATTTTTATTTTTAAATACTATTTTACCATAAAAGACCAAAAAATCCTTAAAAAAACAATTTTTTTAAAAAATTAAACAAGACCTTAAACAAGCCTTAAACAAGATAAATGTCACCTTAAACAAGATAAATAGGATTATACTAGTTATTTGACGAATTACAATTTACTTATCTTTAAGGTAAAATACAATAAGATATTTTACAAGAAAAAATTATCATGATTCAAGCTGATTAGACTTGGAATGACATCATAACTTTTGTTTTAATGCTATACACCAATAAATGACTATGATTGAGTCAAGGAAGTGCGAAATTACAATTTATTGATCTATGAAATGCTGTGTAGAAGTGCATCCAAAACTTCCTGTATGATCCGACCTGTTATTTTTTATCCAATTCTTACTTTTCGAACGCACACAAGAAATATATTGGTTGCCTTTAAAAAATCGTTATAAGAAATTTCGATCTCATCGATAATGAAATTATTGTTCGAATGAAAGTCAATTTGTTCTCATTTTATAATTAGGAAGGGGAAAAATAGTGATTCATAGAAAGATGTTTATCACAAATGTTTTTGATAGATTTTAAACTTTAACTCATAGATTTCAAACATTTTTAATAAAAAAAATACCTGTGGGCAAATAAATGAAACAAAATCTTACTTTTTATATAGGGGGATTTACTCGAAAGAGGCCTTGAATATTCTGCAATTACTTTTGCTAGTACGAAGCAACCTAATATTGACAACGTACAATGTGCTTCTGACAGTGGCGCACCCAGGGGGGGGGCAGGGGGCCCTGCCCCCCCAAAGAAGTAGAAATATTGATTTTGCATTATAAATATTTTTATTCGTTCATCTCGGCCCCCCCCAATGAATTATAAATATTTTTATCCATTCATCGCGCCCCCCCCCCCAAGAAAAAATCCTGGGTGCGCCACTGTCTTCTGAATAGATGGCACATCACATGGCATAGTTCTGTGATGAGACGTGGTTCCATTTGTCTGGTTTAACTCGCAAAATACCCATATATGGGCTGCTGAAAATACCTTCGCCACTCCCCAAACACCGCGTCATGATCAAAAGTTGGTGT